>OX183131.1:23997876-24320876 GCA_945261195.1 Cryptosula pallasiana | reverse complement strand
TCTTCCTTTTTATGCTACAGACGCTGATGAGTGAACATCTACACATACTGCCTGCATCACAGAAGTAGGTGCTCCACGTAGGTTGTGGCCTGCCAGAGAGGCCCAGAATCTCTATCTATCCATCTACCTGAGGAGCGACATACAGACGTGTATAATCATTCCTACATCCGAGAAGGAGAGAGCACTGAAGCTTTCCTTTTCTATTAAAAAGGTGCTTACTTGTTTAATCATAACTTGTCTTTCCTTTCTCATTATGTAATCCCTAGTAACTAATTAATCATGTAGATAATATAATTATATATATGTGTAGTTTAATATGTAGAATAATAATAATAATATTATATAATAATAATAGTAAGTAATACATACATCTAATTAGTATCTTGACAACAATAGCAATTGCTTAGGTAGACTATTATTATCCTCTGTTAATATACAGTGTACAATTATTCTAGCAGCAACGTAACTACGACAGCTAACTTGTTCTCTTGCATGCCAAGCAATCTAACTAATGATATGATAAGACAGTAGTAGTTGGTGTTATTAATTACAATGATAATTATCATTCTGTTATAGTTATATAATTGTTGTTGTAGATATATTCTCCGTTGGTCATCGGCTTTCCTCCTGTCATCTGGTTGCTGTCTGGCCTTCGTCTGAGTTGACTGGTTGTTGCATTTGCTGTAAACTCTGTTCTATTGATGAAATATAATAGCATCTAGAAACCCCCACTTTCACCTTGATTTGCATTGCACAATCAATCATACACACACTCACATACCATCCATATATACTACCAATAAACCCATAACTACATAAACAACCATTTCAGTCATATCACTTGTAGGACTACATCCTCAAATGATGCATTAGAGATAAATATAGACGAAATAGATTTCAGTACCATGTAAGTATATTATTGAAACTTTATTATTCAACTGTATTATATAGAGTTTTTAATTAATCACAATCTTGTTTTATTGCTTTATTAAGCTCTACCGATGATGAAACAATGAGATGGTTGGACGAATGTTTTAAGGAAACGGAGAAGCCAAAAAATAAGCCTACCGCGCACATTGCTATGAGTAAGTATTTTTCTGTATTATGAAAAATGTAAATTTTTCTGTAGGTAAAATAATAACGACTCTACATTTACTACGTTATTTTTGTAGAGAAAACATCTACACGATTCATTGCAAGCGCATGTTATGTAGGAAAAGATGAAACATTTCTCTCCTATGATCGTCACACATTTGAATGTAAGTATGATAAAAATATTATTTACTACATACTCATTCAATTTTAATAAATTTTTTCAAAAACTAACATAATTACATTCATATTTTCTATTTTAGTTCAAGCAGAGAACCTGCAGCTAGAGCAGTACAGAAGGAGCAGTGTTATAGATGGAGAGATAAAAGATGATAAGGAGTGCTTCAAGTGTAAGTGATACGCGTTATCTTTATATACATATACCATACTCAAGACAGTTATCTATATATATATATAATGAGAATTTGTTTATTTTGCTTGTAGATATCGATAACAAAAACACAAGATATTTTCTTTCAGTGCTTTCGTTGCTGTTGATATCGTATTGCACAAAGACTCTGAGCGAAGCACTGAAAGAAAAAAAAGACAGTATTCCGTGTATATTTTGTGGTAAGAAGTTTAAATTAGGGAAGATGCATGAGCCCGGTCGAGTTCTTTCAAGACATTTTTTTGCTCACTTGTTTATTTTTTATTGTTTATGCGGAAAATCACATACAACTTTGAGAGAACTCCAGCAACATACTTGTATTTTGAAAACTAAAATGTTTTTTGTTGTTGATATTGCTAGTTATGATAATTTTGTTTTATTTATTAATAAAAAATATTCTGAGTTAGTTATGAACATTACTTTTCCCAAAAATTTTATGTTAGTATATCTCTATCCAATAGAAGGTTATTTTTCTGGAAACATCGATTTAGATTTTGAGGGATTAGGGTGTAAATGGTTGGCAATAGCTAAAAAACCGGTTGCTGGAGATCAAAAGCTTTTACTTAAAACCCAACGTAAAAAAATGAGAGCGCTTATATCTTCAGATTCTGATTTTTCAGAAACTGAAGAAAGTAATAATGACTTAATTTCTGTTGCTAGTTCACAGTGCAGTCCAAAAACCAGTGTTTTAGAATCTAATACAACAGTTAACCCACAAACTCAAGTAGATTTAAAACAAAGCCAAAAGATTGATATAACTTCACTGAAATTAATTTTGAATATAAAAGATGGATTGAAAAAAAAGGGTTTTAATGATTGTGTTAAATTGAAATTAGCGTCTATTAGACAGAAAATGCAAAAAAATTCAGATTTTTCTCAAGAAGAAATTCTTGTATTAACTGCACTCTTAGGTGAGTTTTAAAATTTTTATTTCACTATATTTTTTATTATTATCATGGCTCTGGAATAGGTCTTATGCAACTACCCTATTTTATAATTTCTTACCACAAAATATATAGTGAATAGGATGTTTTTTTATAAATACTCTCTATATATATATATATTATATATACAGACAATAGTCTGTGTTTTTTATGAATACTTTATTCATATGTATACACTTCATGTAGAATTGTTCTGTCATTAGTTTACCTAATGTATTATTTTTGTTTGTTTTGTGGTTGAAAACTCCATACGCTTCATTCTTACTGTATTACTTTGCATAATATTACAAAATAAATATTACATCAACTACCTTCAAACTGCATCCAAGTGATGAAACAGTAAATTTCACATCTGTATTACTGAATCTATAGCATTGTTATGAAAAAGACTGTAATTACTTAATTATTATGTCATATCGTGACAAACTATCAACACCCAATTCACAAAACTGTAAAACCTAAAGTATAATGCTTGTGGTTGTAAAAAGTCTTCTACTGTTTTGGTTTCTCAAACAAATTATAAAACATTTTCACAATTTTTGTGCAAAAGCGGAGTTGTCTTACCATTTTGACACAATGTGCCGACAACTTTTACATATTTTTTCAAAAACGAAGTTTAGAAATTATAAATGGGAGTTGTCTTAACATTTTTGAAAAATGAGACGATAACTTGAAATATTTATTTTTGTGTCGGAACATTGAAATTTTGTAACATTTTAGAGTTGTAACCCCGAAAGTTTTACAAATTGGCTAAATTACCAATGTTAAATATGGATAAAATACTTTATTACACTAAATATATACAAATTATTGCACAATACAAATAACATGTAATTTAATGTTTATGAGTTGTTGCTGATAGATTTTGGCGAGTCGTCGGTCATTCACTTGTACACGTATTCTATCTAAAAGCATACATAGATGTCGTTATAACAACTACATTATACTATGGTGAAAAATACGGCTATTAGTAGTTACTTATTACTAGTGAAGATTAACATACCTTAATTAAATTTCCGATATTGAAATCCTGCTAGCTTCGCTTGAAATGTGTTTGTCATCTTCATTGCTTTTCTCACTATCATTGTCGACAACTTCATCTTTTTCCTCAAATTTTTTGTTCTCAGAGTCATCATCAGTCATATTATCATCTTCTTCATCAGTATAAGCATCATTGTCATCATCATCATCATCATCATCATCATCATCATCATCATCATCATCATCAGCAGCATCATCAGCGGCAACATCATCATCATAACTTTTCATCAGCTCAGCATCGTCAAATAGAGAAAGTCTGAAAGCTCTTCCTTTTTTTTCACTTGAAGTAGATAGAAGCATCAAAGCTTCTTCAACACTCAGAATCGTGAGAATGTGTTTCTTTGTGCCGCTTTCAGTTGTCATCGTACTTTTATAGTGGATCATACCGCATTCATGATTTTTGATCTTCAAAACGTTCTCAGGAGGGACAACAATCTTCCCAGTCATCAAAGATCCGTCATTCATCATGTATCTGTAAGTGACAGTGTGAGTGATACGTAAAGGCGATGTATCTTGTTTTCGTTTTCGCTGCTTCGACTTCAAATTTTTCCAAACTGAAAGTCTAGTGAATGTCAGAAGAGTGTTGACAGGAATATTATCGAAAGTGATGATATCAAAGTATGCTTGCAACTGTTTCAATGATTTTTTTCTCAAGATTTTGGCTATAACTCGTTGTTTTAGCCCTTGATGATGATGATTATCTCCTACAATACGTAGATCGGGTTGATTTTCTTCTAGCTTTCCCATGTACACTACGATTTGTGAAGAGCCGGGATCAAGTTCCTGTAGCTCCATCGTAAGTTCTTTGTCAATCAGTGATTTGACTCGAATTCGATGATTGTTTTTTAAAACATATTCATAGTCCAATATACCATAATCTTCAACGTAATTAACATCGAAAACCTCCAATATCGTAGGAATTGGTAAATCCAACAAACTCACAAAATTTCCGATTTCCAACATTCCTTTCTGCATAGCTCCTGTCATTATTCCAGCCATCTCGAGCAATTCAAACTCTCTAAGTTTGTTTGCGGTATTATTCTTGCAGTTGCTGAATAAAAAGGAAATTGAAGCTTGAGATAATGTCACTATCGGTTTTTTGATATCCTCCGTTCGTTTGCCTTCACTGTTCTCATGCAGATATGTGTAGTCCGGTGTGGGACTCAAAGGAGAGTCAGCTGAAACTACATGATGATTCATTGCTATATCAGCATGAGCATTGGTGTTTGAGCGAGAAGATGTATCATTAAAGGTGTTAGGATTGGATCTTCTATCATCAATGTGAATGCCGTTGGTGGTGGAAATGATGGTTGTAGTGGAAATAGCGTTAGTGTTGTTGGTAGCTGTGATTGGTTCAATATGGAGCTTAGGAAGTGCTTTGGAGTGTGATGTCATCATACCTGCAAAAAGTAAAAGAACTTAGTTTAATGATGTAAATATACTGAAACTATTGTTTTATTAAAAGATTGTTTTTAAAAACTAAGATTCAAAAACCTAGATGTTTCAATTAATTAAAAACAAATAATTATTTTAGTGCTTCTTACCTTGTTGCTCTCCTAATAGCTGTAGTAGATGTTGCTCCTCTGTTAGTCGCTGTAGAACTGGATGCTTTCTGTGTGAAAACTATGGTTCTTATATAGCTAAAGTTGTACTGATTAAACCCTATGAACACCATCTCGTGTCAATCTCTATGAATCAACATTTGTTCACGCGAAGGAAGGTCAATGCTTTCGCGGGAATAAATAAATAATTTTCACGCGAATACAAACCAATGCTTTCGCGGGAATAAATAAGTTATTTTCACGCGAATGGAAACCAATGCTTTCGCGGGAATAAATAATTTATTTTCACGCGAATAGAAACCAATTCTTTCGCGGGAATAAATACTTTATTTTCACACGAATGCAAACTGTTGCCTTCGCGGGAATAAATGATTTAATTTCCCGCGAATGGAAACCGTTGCTTTCGCGGGAATAAATATTTTATTTTCACGCGAATAGAAACCAATGTTTTCGCGGGAATAAATGATTTTATTTCCCGCGGATGAAAGTCAATGTTGTCGCGGGAATAAATACTTTGTTTTCACGCGAATGGAAACCGTTGCTTTCGCGGGAATAAATACTTTATTTTCACGCGAATACAAACCGTTGCTTTCGCGGGAATAAATAATTTATTTTCACGCGAATAGAAACCAATGCTTTCGCGGGAATAAATATTTTATTTTCACGCGAAGGCAACGTTGCTTTCGCGGGAATAAATATTTTATTTTCACGCGAAAGCAACGGTTTCCATTCGCGTGAAAATAAAGTATTTATTCCCGCGACAACATTGACTTTCATCCGCGGGAAATAAGATCATTTATTCCCGCGAAAGCATTGGTTTCTATTCGCGTGAAAATAAATTATTTATTCCCGCGAAAGCAACGGTTTCCATTCGCGGGAAATTAAATCATTTATTCCCGCGAAAGCATTGGTTTCTATTCGCGTGAAAATAAATTATTTATTCCCGCGAAAGAATTGGTTTCTATTCGCGTGAAAATAAATTCTTTATTCCCGCGAAAGCATTGGTTTCTATTCGTGTGAAAATAAATTATTTATTCCCGCGAAAGCAACGGTTTCCATTCGCGTGAAAATAACTTATTTATTCCCGCGAAAGCATTGGTTTGTATTCGCGTGAAAATAATTCATTTATTCCCGCGAAAGCATTGACTTTCCTTCGCGTGAACAAATGTTGATTCATAGAGATTGACACGAGATGGTGTTCATAGGGTTTAATCAGTACAACTTTAGCTATATAAGAGTCATAGTTTTCACACAGAAAGCATCCAGTTCTACAACAGCTATCAGAGAAGCAACATCTACTACAGCTATTAGAAGAGCATCAAGGTAAAAACTTAATAAATTACAGTTTTTACTCATATATTATTTATTATACTAAAACAACTGAACAAAATTAATCATCTGTTTTTTTTTGTTTTTTTTCAGATTCAATGACAAAAAATGGAAATAGTTAACAACACAGAATCAGAAACTCAGCCTAAATCTTTGACTCAAGAGGACTTGATACTTCTACAAAACATATGCAATAAGAAAATTGAAGAGAGAGTGCGAATTATCTCAAACAATTGTAAATTCATACAGAAAGACTTGATAGAGCAGCTAAATAGTTTTCGAACTGAATCTTTTCTAACATTAAAGCTCTTAGGGAATGATGTTACGTCAGATATTCAGAGATTACATTATGTATTACAACAACGACAATATCAACTACAACAGGTAAACACACCAATTTCTATCGAGTGTGCTCGTAAAGAACTTGCTCTAAAAAGAAGAAACATGCAGCGACAGTCCGCTCAAAGACAAGCTAGAAGGGTAAGGACTCAACAACGTAAGACACGAAAAGCTACAAAAACATCCGATTAACAGTCAATTTTTGATGATAAGGTAATAATTAATAAAAAAATACTATTTAGTAACAGTTTGTAGTTGTTTTAAATTTCTGTTTAACCATTCTATACTAATACATAACTTTTTATTTTAGTTCATTATGGAATCAAAAGTACATAGAACAGAAGTATTCCTTCCTAAGTTTGTATTATTTAATATTTACTGACTCTAGCTATATTGTATGAGATTTTCCCTACTTATTACACAATAAATGTATATATTCACATATTGTTTCATTTTTAATCACTGTATTTATTCAATGTAGATATATCTCCTCTCTCCTCTCTCCTCTTTTTATCTCTCCTCTCTCTCAACATACTCTCTCCTCTACCAAATACTCCTCTCTCCTCTCTTGCAGTTATTTCCCAAATACTGTAGATTTTAACCATCTAGAGGTCTAATTTGGTAATTTTCCAACATATTTTATAGCATTTAATATACTTATTATGTAATAAATGTATATTATTCAATGATGTAAATGTAAATATATCCATAAATATGTACATAATTATCCATATATACATAAATGTATAAAAAACTAAAAAAAATCTCTCCTCTCTCTTCTCTCCTCTCTCATCTCTCCTCTCCCCTCTCTCCAGAAGATTTTCCCTACTTATTATGTAATCAGGTATATAATCATATAATTTTCATTTTTGATCAATATATTTGTTCAATGTAGATATATCTCCTCTCTCTATGTAGATATGAATATAACCATAAATATGTACATAACTAACCATATATACATGAATGTATAGAAAACTAAAAAATCTCTCTCCTCTCTCATCTCCCATCTCTCCTCTCTCCTCTCTCCTCTCCCCTCTCTCTCAAGATACCATATGAGTTCGAGTTATGTAAAAAGTTATCAAAACTTGAATGCCATACATTCAAAATCTAGATGCCATATGAGTTCAAATCAAGTAAAAAAATAATCAAAACTCAAATGCCACTTAAATGCCATTCAAATGCCACTCAAGTACCCCTCAAGTAAAATACAATATAAACTCGGCGAATTCATCCAACGTCGTAACCCATTGTCTCAACCCCAAGGTCTAATCCACAAAAAAACACTTGGTAGGGAGATCTGCTCATATATTACTACTTGTACGTCTCGATACAGTAAAAAGCTCCAGCAAACCAATCCTGAATGGAAGTCCGCAGGGAACAATTCTTGGGCCACTGTTCTGACTTGTATACATTGATACCCTCGAACTACCGTGCACCGTGATAAAGTATGCAGACGATCTAACTCTCATTGGCAGCGATCGCTATAACACTGAGAGACAAATGCAGCGGAGTATAGATGCAGTAGCTGATTGGTGTGGTGAGTACAACATGCTAGCTAACGCCAACAAGTCTTGCTGTATGAACATCACCAACAAACATTCTCGAGTAGACAAATCTGGCAACAGTATGACATTCTCATTGAAAAAGTAGCAGATTCCATCAGTATAGGAAACATTGTTCCTTGGAGTTACCATTGATGAAAACCTATGCTTTGACGCTCACATAGACCAAATAAGTAGTGACATCAGACCACTCACGTATGTGCTACTCAAACTAAAACGAGCAGGAATTTCACAGGATGTTCTCGTAAAATACTACAGCTCATGCATAAGACCAAAGATGAGTTACGGCTGCACAGCATGGCTTCTCATGTCATCATCTAATGGCATTGATAAGCTAATCCGCCTGGAAAAGTTTATACTGAAAATCATATGCCCAGCATATGAACACTACAACGAACGCCGCTATGAATATTACACCCATAGTCAACATCCTTAACAATATGTGTGACAACTATGTAAACAAAGTTCAACAGACTAAACACTGTCTCCATGGACTGCTGAATAAACCAGCCCCATCACTGCGTAGGTCATCACGCACCAAACAAAGGCAGACTGATGTAAAATGTAGAACCAATCTACGAGGTTCCATTGTCTTACTCAAGTATGAAAATCAGGGTTGTTTGAAGTGCTCTAAGTAGATTTTATTATTCTTAATCTGAACCTTTTATTAATTAATCGCTCTTTTTCTTTTTCAACTCAAGCTGCCATAGAGTTTTAGACTATTGTGCTGAAAACTTACAAGGGTTGGCACTTTTCTTAACTGCACTGTGCATGACCAATGGTTGACAAAAAAATGATTTATATAGTTCCATTCCATTTTCACCTGACAACAAAAATGACCATCCGTTGTCGTCATTTTTTAATTGTGAATAATCCTATTTTTCTTTTCTATCACCATGTAAGATTGTTCGTTTGATGATATTATCATGACATTATAATCGCCAAAGCATGAGCTGTTCATTGAACAAAACCGAGTAAACTGCATCCAGCATGGCATCATACACAAATTGAAAAACCTTGGTTGTTAAAAAAAGAAAGGGCAACTGCAATATTATGATATGAATGGATATAGAAGGAGAGGACAGCTCCAGTACTTTAAATGATATGACAGTAAAGATGTAAATCAACCGATTAATATAATAATTGTTATATCATATTTTTGTTGTCATTATTTGCAAACAAATCAAAACATCAAATACTCTACCACTTTGTGTTATCAGTTGTTACGTTAACGAGCAAGATATGGGGTAGAACTAGGTATGGGGTAGAGCAAGGCATGGGGTAAAGCAGGGTATGAGGTAGATCGAGGTACGGGGTGGAGCAAAGTACGGGGTGGAGCAAAGTATGGGGTAGAGTAAGGTATGGGGTGGAGCAAGGTATGGGATAGAGCAAGATATGGGTAAAGTAACAAATGGGGTAGAGCAAAGTATGGGGTGGAGCAAGGTATAGCGTAGAGCAGGGAATTTGATTAGAAAACGGCTGATCAGGTGATCAATATAATTGTTTTATAATGCCACAAGTTGTGACAGGTTTACAGTAATATGGCTGACAATTATTGGCATTACAAACTAGGGCTGTCAACGATTAAGAATTTTTGATCTTAATCTTAATCTTTTCCATTAATCTTAAATTAATCTTATTTTTTAATCTTATGCATTCATGTGATACAAATGCAATGATGGGGCAGTAAAGTCATCATCCATCTACCTGCATGCTTATAGAATGAGATTAGCAAACCTCAATTTGGATTTATCAGTCCAAGAACAAATAACATATATAATATGATCACAACAATAGTGTAATATTTTTTTATTTTCTCACAAAACTGCTACTCTTCAAAATCACAATGGGGAAAGAAGAGGAAATCTTTGGATATACCAGGATAAATAATAAAAACGAATTTGCTTTAGGTATTTTTGATAACCTGGTTAATTGATCGTGATTTATTTTGGCGGTGCAGCTCAATAGTTTATATATAAATAAATAGCTTTGATTAGGATAATAAATAAAACCGCGAATTCTAGTGACAATAATTGTTTATTGTTGTTTTTCAATTTTATTGTTATAACTAATAGACACTTCAATAAAAAAATTGATATGCCTGGTAAGTTTCAATTTTTTAAATAATAATTATTATAACATGTTGTTATCAATTAATTGTATTGTTTGTGCTGAATAACAATAATAATAATAATAATAAACAGCAATTTATTAAAAAAAATATGATTGTTTGTTATTAAATTGAATAAAAACAGTAATATGAAAATTGTTTCAAAGTATAAATCATATTACATCGTATTACATGTTTTTATTAAATAAGGAGACATTAATATGATAATTACTATTATTATTGGTCACATTTAAATGTGACCAATAAAAATAATTATCGTAATATATTCTTATATAATAAAAACATGTATTGTTGGTAAAAATAATAAAAAAAACTATAATAAATAATGATATGTAGGTGGTTTACATATTTATTATTATTATTTATCTATTAATTATTATTATTTAATTATTGAAGGTTTTTTTTATTATTTTTACTAACAATACAATCATCATTTTATCAAGAAGTTTTAATTATTATTTATTTATTACACTCCAGGTGTTTTATAAGCATTTCTGATCATAAAACTTTCCATTGGATCAGGGGCGTACCTAATTTGAAATTGAGTCCTCTAACAACTGATAAAAAAAGCCCCGCGCAGCGGAAAAATTTTTTGTTAGAGGATTAATAAAATGTTAGAGCTCTAAAAAATTTAATCCTCTAACAGCTAAACTTTAGAACTCTAACATAACATCCAAGTTCCACTACCCTGTGTAATATATCAAATTTAACCTTCTGACTGCCTGTTCACAGTAGAGCATATCATTTATATTTTGCATCATAATCTAATGGTTTACATAAACCCAACATACAAAAATTTAAAGCCTAAATATTCTAGAGAACTATGAACTGCAGCAAACAAGGTCACTTAACAAACAAAAATAAAGAAAGCAAGGTAAATGAGAAGTTGTTCACATATATATAACAAAATGTATAACAACAAATTTTTTGCATAATCTAAACAACAAATTATGATGTATAAGTTAGACAACAGTTTATTAATTTCTATGTTACCATCTTACCTCTTACCATCTAGCATAGCATGTAGTGTAGTCAATTAACAACAGTACTACTACTACTACCACTACTACTACTGTACTACTACAACTACTACTACTGATACTACTGTACTAGTTCTGCTATACTACTACTATACTTACTACTAATTTACTTAGTACAAATAAAATCCTGCTACTGTTGTTTATTTTTTAGTAACTCAGTGAATAATAAATATAATAAGTACGTAGCCTAAATGAAATAACTACTATAGCAGGAGGATTCACTTTCACAGGAGCATAATAAATAATAATAATAATAAATAATAAATATAATAAGTAGCGTAAATGAAATAACTTAAGAAAATGTATTATTAGCATAATATAAACATTCTTACCCCCAAAACTTCATAAGTGTTTGTTGCTGGCTCACTACTTATCTCTTGCTCGCCATTGTTAAACTAGTTAAACTATCCACGAGTTTTAAATAAGCTGTGCCTGTTACACAGTACGTGCAACTAACACCCGAACAACAAAGCCCAGCACAGCAACCTGCGGTCACGTTTGTCCGCGCTACATAAAAAACCGCTCTTGACTGCAGGAGGAAAGGATCACACTTAGTTCCTATGCAACAGCTCTGGTTCTACGCACAAACTAAGGGTGTTGATTTGTTTTTCTAAGTATTCAGTGATTTTCTTTGTTCATGTCCAGTGGCGGATTTTCAACTTCAGTGAAGGGGGGTCTTGATATGGTCTGAGGGTGGGAGGGGAGGGGGTGCGGGGGAGGGGTGCGGGCCCCCTTCCCCCGCAAGAGCCCCGTGCCAGCGGAAAAATTTCAAAATATGAGTACTGAGATGCCTGGAAATGCGTTTTAAAGTCAAGGATGTAAATGTAAATTGATGATGCATATAATATAGAAATATAAAATGTTAATTATTGAGTTAGCAAAAACAAACCACTTGCACCAAACCCCATAATATAACATTTGGATGTTCTGGATGCCACAGTAGTACATAACTGTGATGTTAGGTTGTGAGAAAAAAGGAAAACACATTAGACCCATTGGTTCCAGTGGTTGCAACTGGGTTTGAGGGAATAGATAGAGTGGTTGGTTGTGTAGATGCAAAGTGAGATAACAAGTCATTTATTAGTTCAGAAAGCCAATTGTTGTGACTAACACAGCATAAATATGGGATAGAGTATAAAAAATTACCATGTCAAGCAAAATATAAGGACAGTAGTCTTATGAAAACAGTGTAAACTCTAAGCTACTTCAAAGTCAAGCTTTTACTCAATGTAAAAGTGAATGTCAAGTCATCAGTTTTTGAGTCGTTATTCAAATTCCACAAGCTTTCAGGGAGTTCAGCAGTTTTCAAGAGTAGGGACAATTTTTAACTAATAAGCAGGTAGGTTCCTAGCAAATTAGGTGACATGAGAGGTATGCCACAGTCGTTTGTGTGTATATAAATCAAAGTAAGTTGAATTAGAAGAAATTAATAGTCTTATCATAGCTTCTTTTGGGGAAAAAAAACAGAGATCTTTTAAGAGAGGTTATTAATTAATTAATTATTACCAATATGATATCGCTAATTGTTAAATATTAACAGTAATTCATAATAATAATAAATTAACAATAATGATTTAGATTTATTAATATATAAATAATAAATATAAGAAAAAGGTAGGTTAATAATAATAACACAACAAGAGGTAGTTACTTATTAGTTGTCGATGTTATTTTTATTACTATTAGAAGAATGGTAAAACATCAACAAACATCAACAACAACTTGGTTACATTTTCTTGCTTCATTACCATTCTTATACAGGTTATCTCACCTAGGTTTGAGCACTCTCTGGCAGATGCACTACTATTCATTCACCACTAATAATAGATAATAATAATAATAATAATTAATAAATACTAAATATAAATTAAATTTAATTATTATTATTATTATTATTATAATAAGTAATGATAATTATATTAATGTCTTGATATTTATTATAATAATACCAATAATATAATAATAACAACAAATAAATAATAAACTAATAAATAATAATAATTATTATAATAATAATAAATAATAATTAATAATACTTACTTACTACTACTACTAGTAGTTAGTAGCCTCCCAGTAGTAGTAGTAGTACCAGTATTATGACCAGCATACAACAAAGTTTTTATTTATTACTGCTACTAGGAAAATACTGATAATTTATTTTGGGAATTGGAACGAACGTCGACAGGAACGAACGTAGACAGGAATGAATGTAGACACAGCTGGAATGAAAGTCGACACTTCCTGGAACGAACGTAGACAATCCAGGAATGAATGTCGACTAAGCGATAAAGACAGAAAATTCGACGTTCACTCCAGGAAGTGTCTACATTCGTTCCACGCCACTTATAAAACTCCATTTCGACATTCGTTCCTGGTGTGTCTACTTTCATTCCAGGCTACCATAGATGTAATTTTGAATTATAGTATGTATAGTACAGAATATGTAACTCTATACTTTTATTAGTAATTTCATTTGTATTTTTCGTAGTTATTTTTGCTGTTGCTACGGACATAATAATTATTAATAACAATATTTTTTGTAGTCAAAGTAATGTTATTAAAACTATTATTATTGTCACGATACTATTACTTATAAATAATGATCATACTGATGATAACTATTGATTGATGACAATGACTATAGTATAGCGTTCTGTCATATATTTTAAATTCTGAATACAAATAATTATGATAGTGATTTCTTCACTTAGGCGCTAGCCATAGACCACGGACCCCTGGGGATTTTTGCAAGCATGTTCTTCCAACGGCCCACTATCATATATACTATAATAATACTACAATAAAATTATAGTATATATGATAGTGGGCCGTTGGAAGAACATGCTTGCAAAAATCCCCAGGGGCCCGTGCCATAGACCTATAACCGGAGGTGATAGCAATACGAATGTTATAATACCGCCACATTCTGATATAGCGTTTTGTTTTTATTTAGGTGAAAAAGAGGCGACAACTCCATATAAACATATTAGTAACTGATGTTTGTAATAATATAGTGTTTTTGTATTGTTGAATAATATAATACGAATATGCATTTAGATTTTGGACGATGAACGGGAGACAACTCCATACAAGTTTATTAATAACAGTTTACTTATAATAATGTCGTGTATCAGGCAGCTATGAAAGCAGTAAGCACTATTGATGTAGAATTTTTATTTCGCTACACATGATATAAAAATATGCATAGTTCTAACATAACATATTGTTTGACATTACATGAAGTTAAAATTGCCAATTTATTATAATAATCATAATAAATATCCTGACCATGAGCATTAATGGTAATATTATAAACGAATGGATCATTATGACAATATGAAAACATATTAGTTTTGTTCCATAATAAAAATATACTATATTATTATATATCATTAGTAAATTCATATGGGCTTTTCTCCTCTCTTTCATATGATACCTGAATGAACTGCTTGGAAATAAATAAACATCACCACTATCTATGGAGCCAGCTATCTTCCTAGCCTGAGAGTTAGCCAAGGTGAATGAGTAGAACTTTCTTTCAAATGAAGTTGTGTTCTCTCTAATGTACTCATTGTGGGACAACTCCTGTGGTTTAATTTCAGCATCAAGCACCATTAATTTCTACAGCTCAAGTACTAGAAGATGAAATCAAATCTCTTCTGCTTCGACACCAGCCTCTTTTCTATTACAATTCATTGAGACCTTCAACTTCTCAGCAGTACAAAGACCTGATAAGTTTGCTCCAATAATGAGATATTAAACATTTACTGTTTGTATAAAGTTTACCGCTTTTCTAGCTGATGATACATTATCATAACACTGCTCCATATCACGTTTGTTAATAAAACTGTACCATAACAACTCTATGCCTCACAACTATTCTATACCAATGCTCTGACAGGACGCATCTAATTGTAGTATTTACAACGACAACAACAAAACACGGACTGGTGAATCTGAGAAGTTGAAAGTTTTTGCTGTGCTAAATACGAGTTATTTATACCTGCATGAACAGTTTGTGGCATAAAGAAAAGTTTTCTGCTGAAAATAAACAATTTTCCATGAGACAAACGTCGGTATTGAAGTGTAGTTGATAAATAGATGGCTTAGTGTATAAAAATTCTCATTATTGGAGCAAACTTATCAGGTCTTTGTACTGCTGAGAAGTTGAAGGTCTCAATGAATTGTAATAGAAAAGAGGCTGGTGTCGAAGCAGAAGAGATTTGATTTCATCTTCTAGTACTTGAGCTGTAGAAATTAATGGTGCTTGATGCTGAAATTAAACAACAGGAGTTGTCCCACAATGAGTACATTAGAGAGAACACAACTTCATTTGAAAGAAAGTTCTACTCATTCACCTTGGCTAACTCTCAGGCTAGGAAGATAGCTGGCTCCATAGATAGTGGTGATATTTATTTATTTCCAAGCAGTTCATTCAGGTTTCATATGAAAGAGAGGAGAAAAGCCCATATGAATTTACTAATGATATATAATAATATAGTATATTTTTATTATGGAACAAAACTAATATGTTTTCATATTGTCCCAGCGGGCAATCGACCGACGTCTACCTTAATTCAACGTTGATTTAGAGTTGAATTTCCGTTGAACATTCCACCTCACTTTTTAACCTTGTTTCAACGTTGAAGCAAAGTTGAACTTTGGTTAAACTTTAATTGCCACTCTTCAACTTTGTTTCAACGTTGGTTCAATGTTTGCTATTAGATCATTCAAAATTGTTGAATGTACTATGTTGAAACTTTGAAGAGGCAACATTGGTTAACTGTATGGACATGGAATGCAGTTTAAAGTTGGGGTTGAAATTTAGATGAGAAATCAACAACTTTTTTTCAACTTCGTTTCAACGTTGATTCAACTCTGGTTTTTCATCTGAGCGAGTTAGTTGATTCCATGATGTTGAAACTATGGAGAAACAACAAAGATCAAATTGATGTTCATGGGCATAATGCTGAAGCTTAGGTTGAAACAAAGTTAAGGAATGGTTAATGTTCAACCTAAGTGTTGGAAATTTTGTCTTTGGTGAAACTGAATTCACTTTCGGGTCAACATTCTACTTCATTTCTCTTTCGTTGTTTCAATGCTGTTCCAACGTTGGTTCAACCTTCGCATTCGGATCAATCCAAGTGGTTGATTTCGCTACATTGAAACTATGGAGAGATCCCACAAGTGATATAAGTGCTCAGGGAAACCATTTCAAAGTTCAAGGTGAGTTTTAGTTGAACACTCAACCTCATTTTTTAACCTAGTTTCAACATTGATTCAACGTTTGTTCTTCGGCCTCTCAAAACTGTTGATTGTACTACGTTGAGACCACGGAGAGACAACGATTTGGAAAAACAGCTGTTTGATTGTTTGGATTGCAATGTAACTGAACTATCCACATCTTTTCCAAATTGGTTTCAGGGTGGATTCAACTTTGGTTTTTCAACCAGTCAAACTGATCAGTTGTACTATGTGGAAACTTTTGAGCAACAGTAGTGGTTAGAAGTGTGTTTGTGGGAACAATACTAAAGTTCAGGTCAAAGCAAGTTTGAGGATTAGCCAACCAGTCAACTTTTTTTGCTCAACTTTGTTGGGATTGTGAAACAGACCAATACATTCATCATCAGCTGTACCATGCAAGTTCAGCGTTGATTCAATGTTGGCTATTTTACAACTTTGTCGATTGTGTGCTTGCAAACCATGGAGAAATAAGTGAGGATTGAGCTGATCACATTGCTCACAAGCACTCATGGACACCTTCATACTTATACTATTTCACCCCAGCACAGCATTGTTTAGACATGGACAATAGTCATGGTAACAACGCTAACCAATCAAAGTCTACTGGATCTCCTAGGCCCGCCCACAATTTCATTTAAACTTGTATGTATATCATTTTGTGCATTGCTATTAATTGGTGGGTTTTAACAATAGCAGATCTGAAGAAAGTGTTGGTTGCATTTAGGGAATGCTCAATTGAAAATCATTTTCGACCTGAACCTCTATCTACCAGCTATACTCAAGTGCTACCATTACTGATCCATTAAAACAAATCAAAGTAAGTACATTTGTCACTGCCTGCTTCAGTAACAACACTAGCAAGCCTATTTTTGCTGGGAAGTTGAAATTTATTTGCATAAATAAGTGTTACTATTTTATCTTTTAACAAAACATGTTGAAGTTGTTCTGGTAGCTAAATTTTGTTGGTCATAGTTGGTTGAGTATTTACAACACAATATGGACAAACCATAAATGTACAATTATTTGTTGATTGAATTTAAATGTTTGCTCAACTCTTCTGCTTAGGTGGTTACACTAGTTTTCCATGTGGAGTCTCATCACAACATTTGCTGTCAAGCAAATTTTGTCAAACACAAATGTGTAGTCACTTTTTCTGTCACTTGCAACACTTTAGCAAATGATCATTGCTGAAATTGTGGTTTTTTTGTTCTTGACTTCCGAGCTCGACAAACCAATAGACTCCTTTTAACGAACAACATAACTTTGTAAATTTTGACTCATCCAAGCTTTCAATAGTGTATGTAAAATAGAACATCACTTGTTGGTAAAATTTATGTAACAACAACTGTAATTGATTGCTGAGCAGGTAAAAAAAACGCTTTAAAATGCTTATTTTTCTTGAAAACTATTAAAACTGGTTGCATTTGTGCGTTTTGGGTCTAACAATTTTTCCGTTCAAATCTCTAGTACTTGTTGAAAAGTTGCAGCATTAGTTTGTTATCACAGATGGTCTAATGTTCAATTTTTTAGTCCAAACATTACTCTATGATTGGAATTGCTGTTGTCAGTGTAGAAGTTTGGACATTACCTTGTCCTCTATTTGATAGTTTGAATCTAGTTTGCACTTTACCAAAAGGAGTTGAGAGACAGCTTCATTCAATATTTAGTTGAAGTTGACTAAAGTTGTTAGCTGTTGTGTAACCACTCAGTATAGTTATATAACGTCTTTGCCACAGATAATGAACTGACATTTAAATAGACAAAGGAACCCAAAATCTATCCTTGAGACAAGACTAACTCCTTTGTTCTCTAAATGATGCTGTTGTGTAATGCTATTGAAGTTCGGTGCCATCAAATTGACTAAGGTTTGAGTAAAATTTAAAGCAATTATAGCTGCACTTGTGGTGCGCATCACTAAAATCAGATGCCACTTGAGCTGGGATATGGGTAATGTTGGCCAAAGTGTGAGATAGTAGATAATCAAAGTATATATATCGGCACTGTTCAGAACATTTTTTTGTACAATAACAATGAGTTTGAGAATATGTAACTACTTATATTCATTTCTGGTGTCAGAGGTTTTATTGCTGGTTTCTCATTTCCTCCAAGATAAAATCGAATGACAGGATGTTTTGATTTAATTGTAGATGCTGCGCAAAATTCCAGTTCCAGAAGAAGTGAGTTTGGTTCTATCCAAATTCCAATACCATACAATGGTAGGTAACAATATCTCCCGAGCACAAGCGTCTAAATTTTTGGGAAGTTAGAAATATTGTGTTAACAAATTTTGTTCTTTAGGCTTCATTGAATATTTGGTACGCAATCTAAACAAAACAGGTTACAAGTAGCTTGGTTTCTTTTATATGAAAAAGATACTCAAAAACCAACTATCAGTTTTGCATTGTGTATATTTATACCTGTGCAATCTACAGTTTAGAATCAATTAATAGTTTGTTGCTCTACTAGATACAAACAAACAACCATGGAGGGTCATGGATCATGATAATTGTACATTGCCTCAAAAACTAAAGTTGTTCACTATTTAAACTACAATTAATTTTATTTTTTTACAGGTTCAAATAAAAAGTGTCATCTAGAGCCAACATATCTGACAGATGCTTCAGCAGCTGAACTTTGGACTCATGAAATTTTCTTTCACAACCACTGGCAATTCATTAATTTAAGTTACATATCTGAATTTCAACGCCTTTTTAAATTCTACTTGTACCTTGAATAAGAACACTTTATATATAGGGATAGCAATCTACTACACAATAGCGAATATGAATTATCAACAGGGATTTATGAATTGAAAAAGAATGTTGTTTTGTAGATTTTTTATGAGATAAGATGCCAACGCCAGATTCTAACTGCTTAAAATCTGTGACTCATTCTATGTTAGTTCAACTTTAATGTTGGAAAAAAATTTGAAATATACTTTAAATGATACTGGATCGAATAAAATGAATTATATGTAATTTCTATGCTTCTCTGGCATTGATTCAACATTGTTGGTACTTATTATTGACTTCTCTTGTTCCACCATTACTTAATGTTTTTTTTTTGTCTGTTTTGTGTAAAATCCAACTTTGTTTCTACCTTCTAATGTTACTGTTTTTCTAACATCATTCAATGTAACATATCCGTATTTTTGCTCTGGATTCAACATTGTTTCACCATTGAATCCACACCTGTTTTTCAACCATAAATCACTGTGACTTCTTTTCTTTATTGATAGTGAATAAACATTGTTTCAACCTATGATCAATGGTCTTCAACCACGTTTCACCAGCTTTTCTTTACTTTTCGGGTGCTGATTCAGTGCTGTTTTTTCCTTGAATCAACGTCTGTTCATTTACCAAATATCAACGGTATATCTCTGCTTTGCTGGAGTTGATTCAACAGTGCTTCTCAATCAAATCAACGGATTTTCTCCAACCATATATCACCGCAAACTCTCAGCTTTTTCAACGTTGGCTCAATGCTGTTTCTTCTTTGAAACAACGTGTGTTTGTTAACCAAATATCAACAATTAATCTCTGCTTTGTTGGAGTTGATTCAACAGTGTTTCTCCATCAAATCAGCGCATTTTTTTCAACCACATATCACCGCAAAATCTTGGCTTTTTCAACGTTGATTCAATGTTGTTTCTTTTTTGAATCAACGTCAGTTCTCAAACCAAATTTCATCGAAATATCTCTGCTTTCCTGGGGTTGATTCAATGTTGTTTCTACATCAAATCAACGTACTTTTCAACCATATATCACCCTAAATTCTCGGCTTTTTCAACGTTGATTCAACATTGTTTCTCCCTCAAATCAACGTTTTTTCACATGCTAATTTTCAACGTTGAATCTCGTTTCACTTTTGGCCCCAATTTCTACGTAGTTTCTCCGTCGCATTCAACATAGTTTCAACATTGTTTCAATGTGTCTTTGCCCGCTGGGGTCATAATGATCCATTCGTTTATAATATTACCATTAATGCACATGGTCAGGATATTTATTATGATTATTATAATAAATTGGCAATTTTAACTTCATGTAATGTCAAACAATATGTTATGTCAGAACTATGCATATTTTTATATCATGTGTAGCGAAATAAAAATTCTACATCAATAGTGCTTACTGCTTTCATAGCTGCCTGATACACGACATTATTATAAGTAAACTGTTATTAATAAACTTGTATGGAGTTGTCTCCCGTTCATCGTCCAAAATCTAAATGCATATTCGTATTATATTATTCAACAATAGAAAAACACTATATTATTACAAACATCAGTTACTAATAGGTTTATATGGAGTTGTCGCCTCTTTTTTACCTAAATAAAAACAAAACGCTATATCAGAATGTGGCGGTATTATAACATTCGTATTGCTATCACCTCCGGTTATAGGTCTATGGCTAGCGCCTAAGTGAAGAAATCACTATCATTTGTATTCAGATTTTAAAATATATGACAGAACGCTACGCTATACTATAGTCATTGTCATCAATCAATAGTTATCATCAGTTTGATTATTATTTATCAGTAATAGTATCGTCCGTGACAATAATAATAGTTTCAATAACGTTACTACAAAAAATATTGTTATTATTAATTTAAAAGATATAATTATTATTATTTTATTATTATAATAATAATTATGTCCGTAGCAACAGCAAAAAATAACTACGAAAGATACAAATGAAATCACTAAACAAGTATAGAGGTACATATTCTGTATTATACATACTATATGGTAGCCTGGAATGAAAGTAGACAAACCAGGAACGAATGTCGAAATGGAGTTTTATAAGTGGCGTGGAACGAATGTAGACACTTCCTGGAGTGAACGTCGAATTTTCTGTCTTTATCGCTTAGTCGACATTCATTCCTGGATTGTCTACGTTCGTTCCAGGAAGTGTCGACTTTCATTCCAGCTGTGTCTACATTCATTCCTGTCTACGTTCGTTCCTGTCGACGTTCGTTCCAAATTTCTTTATTTTATATCATCATATTATAACAATTATAATAATACTATGCTAATTAAAAATAGTTAATGGGGCAAAATCTTTTCAAGGTCTCTGCAAGAAGATAATAGTGTCATTGCCCAAATTTACGTTGCTGCTCATATCACTAGTTGTTTTGATCAAATAGCATTGTGGCTTGTGTTCCAAAGAATGGCCAGTGATGGCTAGTCCTATCAATGGTTTCATAACAAAAAATACCAGTACACAAGTTAATAAGTCTCTTGTCTAGGAGGTTAGAAATGTGTTTGCTTCTAGAAAACGTTACAGTAGCACATAACTCCAACTGAAAAACTTCTAAAAAAAAATTTTCTTTAGCCTGAAGGGGGTCGCACTGAGTCCTCTAACATTAATTCTAATTTCGAACAACTTTGTCCTCGAACGTTAGAGTGTTCGAGGACTGTATGTACGCCCCTGCATTGGATGGAGGATAATGAGATTTATTGTAGCAAAATGTGTACCAAAGTAACGATGACAATCTGGATCCCTAAAATAGTTCCCAAAACTAACCTAGTTTAGAATCATAACAACATTCAGGGTTTCTCCATTGCACTCCAACCAACACAAAAATAATAGCCTGAGAGCTAGTGATAGTTTACTCGTTTCGCAACAACACTCACCTAAAAACTTGTTGATTCACTTCCAGTTAAATCGACTTGTTCGAAGTGACAAGATGGACATTTTCATGATTTTTCTTCAGGATAACACATTGAAATTTAGTGAAAAAGGTGAGCTTATGTCACGAAACACTCAAAAAGGCATCTCCCTCTTTGTGTAGACAAACTGATCGACGTGTTTAGCATAATAAACAGTGTTATAAAGACGTAACTGAGGTTTCTTATTATCCGATTAACTGAGTCATAAAAGGTTAATCTTTTTGATCTTAAAAATCAATTAATCTGGTTAATCTTTAAAATAACGCGATTATTTGACAGCCCTATTACAAACTGGGTCTACTAGGTATAGAATAATGGTGTTAAACAGAAAGTGCTAGGGATTTGTTTCATCGGTGTCCTAAAATATATTTAAATAAATGTAAGAGTGAACAAAAACAAAAAAATTAATCATTTTAAAACGAAAAAAAGAGTTTCCTGACGGAAAAAAAATGTCAACTTGGAAGCAGGTGAACAGCTTTATTTTGGCACCCTAGCCTGCTGAAAATAATTTTCCCACAAAGTTAATGGGCTTGAAATCACAATAGTAATAATATCAATGTCACCTTTTGCTGTAGCTTGGTATATAAATTGATTTAATTCTCTGCCAAATTCATTTTTGTTCATTAGAAAGTGGCGAGCAGTTTATTGCTGCTTTTTTATTTGGCGGCAAGCATGTTATATTACCTTAACCTCAGCGCAGGTAAAAATGTCTACACTGGGCTTCAACCGAGTTTGTCTATGTTGAAAGTTTATTGTGATGATTTGTTGAATGCGATCAGTATGTTTGTTGATTGGCCATGGCCTTAATTAATCAAATTACATACAGAAAAAAGTGTCAATTAATAATCTTTACAAAATTTACTTGCTTGCGGTTTTTAAACAATTATAACAGCTGATATAAAATATAATTTATTTTCTTTCAATTAAGTGAAAGCATAAAGGAAATTCTAACACAATGTAGCATAAATGAGTATACAGTACTACTATGTGGGACCAAGGAGTTTAATTAGTCAACTTAGATTAATCAAACTCCTTGGTGGGACATATATGATTTGGATTGCATTATGATCTATACTGCCACATAAATATGATTTATGTTTCATGTGCATTAATGAAATATATTATTATATTTGATAATTATTTATTTAAAAACGATTAATAATTATTAATTACAATGTAAGGTTATATCAAATTTTATAATTACAAGAGAAACACTTCACATACAAAGAAAAAAAATAGATGTACGAGCGTAAAGATCCTATTTCACCAGAATTTAAGTGGATAAAATATTAACAGGAAAGTGTAATTTAGATGGCAAAATATCAAGTATAATATATAGATTTAGTGTAACCCTGCGCTACCTGTGCAAAAGTAAAAATAAAAAAATCAATTTTGCTTGCGGCCAAAAATAACCTCTGCATTGATTCAGCCATTGCTATGACATAAGTGAGCAGTTGACCTTTGAACGAAACTAACGTGATTATATGATAGGTGATTGAACACGTAGCTGCAACAGCAATGGAAACCTCAACTTTTATTGCCATTTATCACAAAAATACTTGCGAGATGGGGCCTATATAACATCCAACCTGATTATCAGACTAAATATTTTGATTGTTTTAAATATTTTCTCATGTCAAGGACAATTCAAAAACGGTGTGTATACTTTCGCTTGATCATAACAACCAACTCGTAAGTTGTAAGTTGAATGCATGCATCGGATAATAACAAAATTACCACGTTCTTAAGATTTGTGCCATCAGACCAAGATAAAGCACAAAATTTAACAACCAGTTATATGTTAATGTATAAAGAAGAGAAGATTATTAATATTACCATTATTATTAATTATTTAATGATTATCATTGTTTGTCACTTCAGTTTATTTCCTTTCATTATTGATTATATTTATTTTTCATCTTGAATTATCACTTAGCTTATAATAATACTAATTATTATTTGTCTTATTAATCCATTGTCATCATGTTGTTAATTTTTCAGTTTTCAAAAACCTATACACAATTTCTGTGATAATCTAATTGGTAACACAGGCAAGTGAGAAACTCCGATGCTGGCGTTTGGACAGGTATTGGTCTATTACTAGTGAAACACGGACCGCTGGCTCTGATATGTGCTCACAGACGCCATCACTTTGAATGTTTTGGCAGTCTAGTGATCCAGAGTTACGTTTTTGACCAGTGAAGTCATTTGTGGTAGTTTGATGACTTAACCACGTGAAAATTCATAGGTAATAGGCTATAAGGACTTTCACTATGCTATTTATTCTTTCACATTAATTTTGGCAAAATAGGACTTTTAAAAGTTATCCTCTTTTGCCACTGGTTTGGAGATCGACCAGTCGGAACATCACCACTCACAACCACGTGAACAACCATCAAACTTCTTGGGTAGAGCAAGATACGGGGTTAGAGTAATGAGTTTTAATAGAACAAGGGAAGAGATAACATAAGAAGGCACATTCGAAACCATCGGATAACACCGCACAGTGTCATATCTAATTTATAAAACGAGCAACAATATCATCGCAAATGATATTTGGTTACAAGATATACAAACTGAGCTTGTTCACGCTATAATGCTGGGATATATAAGTTGTATAGAGAAAGCATCAAAGTTCTGTTAAATAGCATCCACTAATGAGGCAATAACTACTATATGGCGCTTTATATCTGGATGCGCCATAAAATTCAATAGTTCGCAGAATATTATGTGTAGGACAAATAAAACATGAGCTGCAGGTGAGAAATGGATAAGCGATTTTTATACCATTTATATAGGACATGAAATTGAGATTAAACCACGTCATAGAATGAACTTATTCGTCCATTTAACGCAATCGATTTTACGTTTTAAACCAAATAGTAAAAACTTGATCCTGATCACCATTTTTGCAAGAGTCTAAAATCACTAAAACGGTACAGTTGGTCAGCGCTCTAGAAGAGGAGATAATTCTATGGATTAATGTACTGTAGCATCAATTAACAAAAGCTTGAAAGATCTACTGAGAAAAAAGTTTTGGAACTACTATACTATACGAAAAACAACTCATTCAGAAATTCGCAGATAACTATATTGGTGAATAAATTCATCACCAATTGTCAGAAAGGCCTTGCCAAAAAAATAACGATTTGAATAAACAAACCTCTATTTTATCACTAAATCCATCACCACATGTTTCACACATCACCGCTGCCCTAGCTTTATCATCAGTCTACAAAGAGGAGAAACACAAATACTTGGCTAATAGTTACATAAATGGCGAATCACAACAACTTATCAGCATTAATAAAACATAACACAGAGCACTTATCAAGTGTTAAAATGTTGTAGCATTTGTTGCCGATAGTTGAAAATTACCATTAACGTAAAGGTAGTTTTCCTTCCTTTAATTTCAGAGTGTTGCAAACAATAAGAGTATTCGCGACCTGTTCGTAGAACAAAATACCAAAAATAATAGGTGTTCGTAGTTCAATATGTCGCGTAAGCAACGAAGCATTAGTTTAAAACAACAGAAGATTCCATGAAATGTTTTAGTTTACCGAACAGATCATAAAGAAGATAACTCCCAATTTTCAAATAATGACGAAAATAATAAAATTTGAACTGCTACAAACTAGAATAATTTGTCAAGCTGTCCTTCAATTTAGTAAATTCTCATTGCTTGCAATTATTTTGAATTGTTTTTCAAAGATATAAAACCGGTCTATGAAAATGAAAAAAATCAACTCGCTCATTATTATTTATTTAGTGTTCAGTTTCATTCGCGACCTATGAACAATATAAATAAATACTCGTTGATTATTTTTTTTATTCAGTGAGCTACTTTTTTGTTGACCCACGAGTTCCGTACAAAATTATTATTTATTGATTAAATATATTGCCGGTCTGATTATTTTTATTGCAATGTGTTCGGCGAACAAAGGTCGCGAATACTCTTAGTAACTCACTCATGTACCCAATAATTCATGACTAGTTGAACTAGAACGGCATCAACGTGACCGTTCACAAATGAAAAAAACTGGGTAATAACCGGTTTCAACTTTGTGAGGTTGGCGAACTCTATTTACTTAAAAAAAGGCGTCAAAGTTCATCAACAAATTATTTACAGAAAAGGCAAGAAACTTACATGTTACCACAATGCTTCGAGCTGAAAATTTTGTATTATGGTAATTTGTTTTGTTTGTCACAAATAATCTCACCACTAAGGAACTTCTCATACTAGAACCATATGTTTAGATAGGGTATGAATGTCAACTAGAATGTAAACATGAATTTTTGTACAAACTAAAACAACAGGAATAAAAAATGAGGTAAATACCATCTTATTGAACTTTAGTTATATAAATAACTTTCATCTTAGCCAGCCGTTACCTGTTTTTCAGCGTAGCACAGCTTCTCATGCTCCTTGATGCGCTGCCTATCAAAAATCTCACCACAAACATCACACTTAAATCTTTTGAACTCACAGTCTCTTTGATGTGCCTACAAGTAGGAGAACTATTATTCCTGAATGATCGTTTTCCAGCAAAGAGCTAAGGCACTTGCAGCGCTGCATCACCTATTGTGCTAGACCCCTCGGCAGAAAGTGTAAATGTACAAGTTATACATGATACATCATTTCACTAAGAGCTAGGTGCTGAACTATAGTAATTATTGATAATGATGGGGTTGTTACATTGGGAGTCATCCCTCTCTGCACTTTCCACATCCAACCGGAAGTGGCTATCAGTCATAGTATACAACGTCTTTAACTTTGGCAGACTATGAAACATTTCTTTTGATAGCTGTCACAATGTCAACCATATCGTATAATGATATGTCACCGCAGACGCGTAAGACTATGTTGAAGGGCAGTGGCAAAAAGAAATATTTAGATTTCTTATCAACTTTTATATTTATTTGTGTAGTTTTTGATATTACAATTTTTTACTAGTATTATTATAACTACTTTTTTGCTGTGATTATTGCTCCATTTACATATAGCGATCGTGCTAGCGATTTTGCTTAGCGATTGGGGAAGTCCCTCCCCCAAATTGCGCAATTTTTCACTACTGCCAATTCTTCAGCGATTCCGGTCAAACTCGCTGTTACAAAGCATAGCCTTCAATTTATTACAGGATCGTTAATAGATCGGAGCGCTGAATATGACAAGACATTATTGGAAACAAGGGTAAGGTTTTTTATGGTGTGATTAGCTGATCAAAGAATCCGCTAGCGATTTTTGATCTCGATCAAAACCTGACGATAACCTCAAATAAAATGCTCGAGATTGCTTAGCGATTTCGTAGGAAACAGAAGTTGCAAAATCATGCAATTGCTAAGGAAATCGCTTAGTAATCGCTATATGTACATGGGGCTTTATGATTATTTTTGAGCATGATTCTAGTGTTTATGATGATTATTGTAATTGTTTATGGTTATAAGCGCCCATAAGAAAATAGTATTTTAAAAAAACTTATCAAGTTCTGAATTGTTTTTTTTTTATCTGTATTTCAAATAACTTATGATGTATACTAAATACCATATTTTTCTGAGCTCAAAAAGTGAGTGATAGTATAGGGCTACTTGTAAAGTTTTTTATAGTTGATAACAGAGTCAGTTATTGTTGATGCCAATAAATAATATTATTACTCAATTAACTCTTGATAGGTTCATGATAAATACAGTAACAAATGGATAGTATTTTTACGGCACTTATTATATGACAATACAATATATCTTCAATTGTAACTTTCTATGCTAAATATTGTAGTGTATTTTGATCACATAACAGGAATTAATTTTACTTGATTACAAAAATTGTGTTTCATCACGAAAACTCTGACCCTGACAAAAAACAATTCATTCAAAGACGAAATTTTGACAGCAGCAGAAAAGATAAATACCTCAAGGTGCTTCCATTTCTTTTGCTCATGGCATCCAAAGCGCAGGTTTTCACAGAAGCAAGACTGCTTAAGTAGGTATCTTTTAGCACCTTGATCCTGGCAAAGCATTTCCCTATGCAAATCATTTAGATAACATTCGGTCTCTGCATGTTCATCTGCATCAAGGTCATCATGGCTCACGGGACATGGTACTTCATCACGATCTCCAAAAACTTTGTCGATGCATGATTTACACACCCTGGAATGGTACAAGTACATGCAGCAGTGTTACAAAGTACAATAAATGATAACACGACATGGGCATGACATACACTAATTAAATATTAAACAGCAAAAGAGAGAAAACAAAGAGTAGTTTTAACAGCTAATATGTTACAGGTGCGCTGTCACAGATTCCATAAGCAATTCACTTGAGAGAGTTGTTTTTCCCTCAGTGTGAAAGAAATTTAACTAATACCATCCAAATAACCGAAAATATTCATAAGTTGGCTAATACTTTTTTTTATTGTATTGGAAAGTGGTTATTCATTTACATTTCATACGACCTGATTTGTTTTCAGTCAAGTAATGTGCAATTACTTCTGGACTTTTTTCTTCAGAAATAAATTGTAAATCATGACAACTTGAATCTTCATGTACATTTTAATTTAAAAAAAATTTGTTCAACTGCAAATTTGTCATAGTTTTTGAAATATTGCCCATGCAACATATCACATGAATGCCAATGTGTACATAATTAGAGTATTCACGATCTATGTTCGGAGAACACATGGCACTAAGAATAATCAGATCGGCAATAAATAATCATTTTGTTCGGAGCTCGTGGGTCGACAAAAAATAGCTCACTGATTGAAAAAGTAATCAACGAGCATTCATCTATATCGTTCGTAGGTCGTGAATAAAACGAACCCTAAATAAATTACAACGAGCAAGTTTATTTTTCCCATTTTCATAGACCAGTTTTATATCCTTGAAATAATTCAAAATCCCTGAAACCGTTTAAAATGAACTCAATTGAAGGGTAGCTTTACAAACTATTCCATGCTAAAGCGGTTCAATTTTTATTGATTTCTCGATTATTTTTAAAATTGGGATTTATCTTCCATACGATTTTTCCGGTAAAATATAACAGCTCATTGAATAATTATGATGTTCTAAGCGAATGTTTCATTTCAATCGAGGCGTATTAAATTACGAAAAACTATTATTTTTTTGCACTTTGTTCCACAACAGGTCGTAAATATTCTTAATAGTAGATTTATCAAAAAAGAATCAAAATGTTGACTCAGCAAAGACTTGCTTAAAAAATCTAAAAGTAACCGGAAGCCTATTTTTTCATGCTCTCAAAAGTCCAAAAGCAGAGCCGTTCTATAGTAACCGATGCTTTTGCTTTGGATTCAGCAAACAATCACAATAAAAAGGGGCATCATCAGCCAATATTACCAGCAGGGATTGAAGTAAATAATTGTGATAATCTATGATGTCGACACTCTGTGGGCGACAGCATTAATATCTGCAAAAAACTGACAGTTAATGTATTTGCATTATTGCAGTAATAATTATTGCTTATTATTTATCATAAGAATAATAATAACTATTAATAAATTATTAAACTTCTGGTTTATAGTATTCGCGACAAAGAGCTGTTGCAGGAGAGGAAAACTCAGAGAGTTTATAGTTTAGCGCGGTGACCCGCTATGCTTAAATTGCTTTGATATGACAGTAAAGGTTTTGGCACATGCACTGCTTTTACCCCAGTTTGGTTTCCGCTGGCAGCATATTGTGAATCTTAGGAGCAGTACCGTGAATATTGATGCCAATTTTTGCAGGCTGATAGCAGTTTAGCAGGTTGAATATTTCATCCGTTCCACTTGCCATTTTAATAAATTTTGCAGCTGTGATTGGTTAATAAGAAACAACAAGTTGACTTATAATTTCCGTTGTTTCTACTGGATTACCACAATTAATTTATTTGCTCCAAATTATTTCGATAAAAAATGATAACGCAGTGATAACAATAACATAATAAACACTGTTCACAGGTAATATAATAATTGAAATATATAATTATTTATTTATTGATTATAAGATATAAAGTTATAGCGTATAAAGAATAAAACAAGTGATAATATATTTGAAAAATAATTATTACGAAGAAATGATAATTAATTACTGCAGCGAAATACTTGCTAGAAACTGGAGAACGCCTAGCATGTATGATGTACATACTAGCGATTTGATAGGCTGATTAACAAATGGTCGCTGTCATTATAGTTACGTGTAAATCAAACAGAGACGGCTGAGAGTTACCCACTCCTTCCAAGGAAACGAAAGCAGGATCGACAAACGGTGCATTTGCAAAGACCTTGACTGCACCAAGGTCTGTGAACTCTCAGAATTATCAGAGTTTCTCACTTTATCTTACCGTAAGTGCCTAATAATGCTTTGATCAATGAGTTGTGACTAGCTAGTGATAACGTAAATAAAGTAAACAAAAACAGTTGATACACTATAAATACACTTTAAATGCTACAAAAAGTATCATTGAATATTTTTCTTACCAACTTCAATTTCACATGTTACGCTGTGGCGAAATCTCGATGCTATTAACTATTTTTGCACTGGCATAGAATTAATTGCAAGGCATACAATAGAGTCTGTAATGCAATGTGAGTCTAGATGATACCTGGATTCGGGATACCCCAATTACTCTTTTGGGACCAGAACCCATGAATCAGATCTTTACAATCCATGCGCTCTAAACCAATAGGTTATGGTTGCCCCATCATAAAGCATCATTTAAAGGCGTCAAAAAATTTTGACCGACTAACTTGATTTTCTATTTCAAGTGAATACCACCTAAAAAACTTGTTGCTGTGATCTCGTTAATTCTATCTATAGTATAAGCGCAATAGATACTGACTTATATGCCGCTCATTTTTTGATATGTAGCAACCTATATAAGACCATTACTCGCAGTTGCCAAAATTTGGTTTGTTTGAATAGAAGAAGGGTATACCAGTAAAGTCATTATAAAGAGACTTAGTACAGCAAAAAATTGTTTGCACTTGTTTTCAGATTTTTTGAACGTGTTTTAGTTGAGTCAAAAGCTCAAGTTACTGTTGGTATATCTACTATCGCGTATGCACTGGAGTCAACAGGATCTTTTGCTGGGCAATTATCAATAAAGCTACAGCGGTATTACAGTTCAAATCAAAAAACATAAAGTTTGAAACTACCAGAAATTAGAATTTACTTGTGACGTTTCATGTGTTGGTGTTGTTATCAACAGCAATAGCTTTCAAACCTGAATGACACATCATTTGACAGAAAAAATCAGAGAGTATAAATGTAAATAAATAACAATTTTCAAATACAATAAAAAACAAATACTAACCAGTTTATGATCGTTTTTAGTAGTTTGGTTAAAAATATTTAGCGCCATTTGACATGCAGGAGAAGACAACTCTAACAAGTGAAGTGCATTTGAAATCTGTGAATGAACTAGTTAATTATATTAATAAAGTGGAACTTGCTTAACTAGAACACATATATCTCAAAGACACCCCTCAATACTTTGATGTAGTTTGGTTGGTAACACAAAAATTGACTTGATTTAGATTAAAACTACTAGTCATAAATTAAATGCTCCACCATCTGCCCTTGGTACCCTAAAGGCTTTAGATACCATCTAATGCTTCTTTCCATGTCACAAGGCCAAAAATTTGCGAAAAATTTGCGAAGTATATGCAAGAAACGCAAATATTTCATGACGATTCAATCAGGTCAATTAAATCTGCGACGAGAAATTAAAGCAAATGCTATCAAGTACTTTGCCAAAAAGAAATTTGTGACACTAATATATTAGACATAATGCGGGACTGTGTGACTACCCTTTACCATCATCATCATAGATATCATTAACGCATGGTGTGTATATACAAGCAGTCTTGTATATGCTACGTGTATGGTACATATTATATATGCTCTACACATTTGACATTTACATGCTTACATTTAGATACATCATATCTGCAAGAACCTCAAAAAAGTTACACAACAACAGCCCGTGACGGTAAAATCATGCATCAGTGCCAGACTAGTGGTATACAATCCAAACTAGCACATTTTTATGCTTAACAGGTACCAAAAGCTTTCCATAACCAAGGACAAACTTTGGCGGTTCCATGAAGTGTACTTGTAGCTTTATATACAACTTCTACATCCACTAACTTTGCAGTGTTTAATCACCAACCTGTTACCACAGGGAAGAGAATAAGGTTGTACAAGGACATTGCCACACAATTTACACTTATAATCCTCCTGAATGTCATCTGGGCAGCAAAAACTTGGTCTTTCTTTGTAGAAATTGGCATTCAACGGCAGGCTGCAACATACAATGTCTTCGCTTGTATCACCATAAAAAAAAATAAATAAAATCAGGTCAAAACTCCAGTGTGCATCATTTCAACTAACAATCTTTTACCTGATAGCACTATTTAGTTGGACGATATTGTCCGCCACCTTTGCCGCCATCAAATCTTTCAGCTTCACTTTCTAGAGAAACATAGAAAAAGCAGCTTGATTGGTTGAATTAGCTTCATACACACCCACGTCAATTTAATGAATAATAAAATTTGAAACCAAATTGCATCCACAATTAGCACCAAAATACTATGAAGAAAGAAAGCCTTGCTCTTAGCTTTTGATATAAAATAAACAAGGGTCCTCAGTCCCCTGATGCTCAATCTAATTATTTATTATTGTAGTCTTCAACAATTGGCAAGAGTTTTTAACTTGTCAGGGTTGTAGATGGTAATTTTCAGCCTTCGCTGATTCGCATGAAAAAGCTGTCTATCTCATGTGGTGTGGTACTGGGTTTGTATGACAGATATCAAGTGAGTTTGGTCCTATCATATTGCTCTGAACTATGAGCCAACTTGAATTAAAAATTGACTAGTATAACCATTGAAAAACTTGGATAAACTTAGGATCGTTTAATTTCCGGCACCAATATGAAAAAAAAACGGAATATGATGCAAAACTGAAGTCTAAAAAGTTATTAAAGACTCATCCAACTACTTCACTTCAAGTGGAGAATTTTATCCCATGATAGAGCATACTCTAACACTGATAAAAATAATGCCACCTTAGCAGCGCCGAGAAATTTATAATTATTTTCCAACCAGAGTTGTCATCTCTTGACAATAGAAACAAAGTTGTCACAACTTGCCGGCACTCTAATAAATACACTCTCAGCCGAGTATACCGCTATGGTCTTAAAGCATGCCAGCACTTATCACTTTTTGGTTGAGTTTCTGAATATTCAAGTCTTGAGCAGCAGATTGATGTATTAAATAACCCTCTAGGCCTACTCAGTCATGATTTACAAGCTTGCCAAAAAGCCATTGGCCTCAAATGCTCGTCGCATCAGCTGAAATTTAGCTTACTATAACTTCCATTGATTGCGGTGTACGTCATCTTCGGGATGTGGGCGTGGTCAATTATAATAAATAATGGCAAAGTTTTATAAATGAAGTTACATGGTTTGCGTTTAAAATGAAATCTGATTGGGCAATTCATTTAGTCTTAGGTCTACTGAAGGCCATTGCAACAGGAATAAACAGTCCTTACGAAGACACCCCATCAAAAACTGGTTCTAAGATTTAATGTTAAGGTTTACTGTTACGCGCCATTTTTCACCTGGCTTCAATTTGCAAGCCGCACGCATAAAATCGGAATTAGTGGTTTCTATCAATATGGACGCAATTAGTGCACACGCATAGTAAACAAGACCAACGCTTGTTTATTACGCAAATTTCATATGTGAAATAGCAACAATAGACGATTGCGGGATTGGTCAGGTTGTCCAGTGTGATCACCATCACAAACAAAGGATCATCTTATCCTCCTTCCATGAAAAGGATAAAAAAAATTGTGCTTCTTTTGGTGAGTAAGGGAACAATAAATGGTATTTATTTATACAATAATGGACAACAGTAGTATGTAGGTAGAATAATAATAAATAAAATGATAATAAAAATAAATAGCGGCATCTGATTGGTCAAATAAATACTGTGCCGTGAAAAAGTAAATTCCCGAAGATGACGTCAACTTTAAGCAGTGTAAAAATTAGCGAGCATTTTTGGAAGAGGGGTATTTTGCAGGCTTGTAAATCATGACTGAGTAGGCCTAGAGGGTTATTTAATACATCAATCTGCTGCTTAAGACTTGAATATTCAGAAACTCAACCAAAAAGTGATAAGTGCTGGCATGCTTTAAACTCTCACGACATCCGCGTAAAAATGCTATACCATCTAGTATAATATCATGATCACCCAGCGCAACACTTTTGATGGTCTGAGCTTCCTGTCTTTTTTACACAGTGCAACCTGACAACTGTAATTTTAATTTTTTCTAAAGTTTTTTAAAACACATGAAACAGTTTGTAGTCAGCTAGTAGTTATGTTTACCACCTTTTCTACTATACTCTTTTAGTAGTATAATTGCTCCTCAATTTTTTGTTGTTGACACACTCGTTTACTCACCTTAGTTTTGACTGCTTTTACCATTTTTTTGGGTATCAATAATAATAATTCATTCAATTGTTTTCAATTTCTATGCATCCCAGCATACATGTTAATACCTTTTCCAGTCATACTCTGATATACATATGTGTAGCTTTATGCATGAGTGAATATAGCTTATGGCCTGAGATTGAGACCATGGCCAATGCACTTATCTAACTAAAATGTGCCAAAAGTTGTTTTGACACTTAATCATGGATGAGACATTAGTGAATTTGGTCTCTTTGTAGTCACAGGGCATTATTCTACATAATAAAACCATTTTAACATATTTCAGGCTGACTTGAAACAAAAATTGCACTAGCTATACTAATGCTGTCTGTGTTTTTTGTAGGATGATAAAGCTGATAAACAGCATAAAAGCAATGATAAAAGATATATTACTATTTTTTATTATCATTTATTTCGGTAAAAATAAATAGATATACATGAAATGACCAAAACCATCATCATCCAGATGCAACTATATGAACTAATAGAAAACTCAATTACAAGCACTCAGCTTGAATGATTCATAACTCATTAGACCACAACAATAGAATTTTCATTTCCAAAAGGTCCATTTAAAGCATGACTGCATTGAACTTTTCTTCATCGATTTTCTTAATATTTACGTCTTAAAATCGCAGTGACATTATTTGATGACAAAAACAGATTGCCTAGTATTTATCACCACTAGAAAGAGCAAAAAATTTGGTGCCTAGTCCGTATATTTGTGTCATCTCAAATGACGCCAACGCGTACCCGAAGCGATTTCAATTTAAAGCGTCAGCTCGATGACAGGAGTCTGTTGGAATCAGCATTGAGCAATGCAATGCGCAGAGTATTAAAAATGGATGTAACTTTGTTCACAGGCCTTTGTAAAAAAATGTACTGAACCTGAGGGAGTTTTGAAACAAACTCTACACTTTGGCTTACTCAGTTTTTTTAGCTGAATATTTTTGCAAGTCATTTTTTACATTAATACGCCACTACCGCTGATACCAACGATCATATAAGGTCCTATATGATCGTTGCACTTACTTCATCACCAATAACAACATCCATACTACATCATCATTGACTGAGATATTATTTTTGTTATTATTCCGTGATAATCTTAACAAGCTATTCACACCTTTACGTGGTTCTCTCTTTTTATTCCTCCTAATGTTTCATTGGTACTAGAGGATAATTCAATGCAATACAACTCACGGTAAGTGAGTGAGGACAAGAAATTTTGAATCGATGAATTTCATAACAATTGATAAATTAATTAATTAATAGATAAATAATTATTATTATAGCCTAATGTTTTACACACACACACACACACACGCACACATACACACATGCATACTTCTATGCTACTACTACTGTTATTTAAATAGTAATGATAATACTAACATTGATTTTATAATAACAATGGGGTCGTAACATTGAGAGTTATCTCTCTTTGAACTTTCTATATCCAACCGAAAACGACTATTAGTTGTAGTATATAATATAATTAAAGGAGAACACACGAAATTTAGCAAAATTCACATATATTCACCGCAGTTTTTGGCCTATTGGTATCAAGGAATTTGCTAAAGTAGCTCTGGCTATAGAAACACATGCTTTTTCTTACTAGTTTTAAAAAAACTTGTTACGAAAAAATAAAATTAACTGCAGTTTTAGGTAAAGTTGAAAACCTATTAAAAAATGAAAATTTTCAGGAGTTGTCTCTTTTTCATGAGCAATAAAAGCAATCTAGAGTCATGCATGGTTTGCACTACTTTTGAAGACATTGCTAATAGCCTGTTTAGTAATTGTATAGCCAATGGTAAACATCAAGTGATGAAGGTCTCGGTTTTTAGATGTTATCAAGTGAAAACACGTTACACACAGGGGGTAGTTAACCTCACAAACATGTCACATGCTGTTGGCATACTACCACTGTTGTAAATCATTTCAATTATCAAATGCTAGGCTACAGGTATTAGTAGTAGAAGCAACTGCAGGCATTGTCAGTCGGACCGTTGTTGTCAGATATCATCATCTGTCAATCACGGATGTAGAATTGATACATATTCAGTGACACAATAACATGTTCCTGCTAAACTATAGAGACCAAATTAATGACCCACATGGACACAGACCAGCTGTCTCATACATACATAAACCTTCAAGAAATTGCTACGTATGTGGATTAAATACCGCAAAAATCACGCGATGTGAAACTTTAAAAAACAAAAAGTCATGTTAGATTGTTTTTTGTGACCAATTGGATAAAATCAAAATATTTTGACCTTTCATATCTTGAAAAAATCGATTATATCCTTCAAGCATTTAAATTAAACACTCACAGCTAACCCTTTAACATCCTGAAAAAAAATTTTGAATAGACTACTCGTTTGTGCACTAGCAGCGACTAGCGAAAACAATTAATGATAGGCATTCGTTTGTCCCAAGCCTGGTTGTGTGTTATCCTATTACTGCCTTTTTATCATAATACAATACTCGTAGTTGCAAGTTCCGTTCTAGTGTTTTATGGTATATGTAAATACGTATTTAGTTTTTTAAGTTCTATTATCGTACGCATACACACATCTGTCGGCTTGATAACATTTATTTTATCATCATGGTTCTTGTGCGTCATTATGACTTTTGTCATTTTTAATTGCAATACATTGTACAATATTCATAGGTACAGGAGTTATCGCCACACAAAGAAGGTGTGCAGTTTATCATAGACTGGAAACAAAAGCTAGCAATTCCGACTTTTACAAACAAGCTTGGGAGCTAAGTTTCATGGCTATTTTTTGCCAAATTGATAAGGAAGCCATTCAATTGGGAGTTGCCTTCTCTCGGTAAAATCGGTATGCTGGTAGTTTTTCTGAGTTGTTTCCCCTCAGTATATTGCATAAACTATTGAATAAACCAATGCTATAACATCTGTTAGAGCTGGTCGGTAAAATCTGTACACGATATTTGATTATACAAAATACCGAATAGTAGTGCTTTGGCAATACCGTGCAGCCCTAAAAAAACTTGTGTGCACCTGTATAGCTTTAATTGCAGTTGAACGGACACCTGCACCGCTATACTGGGGGAAATGAAACTGCTGTAAACTTGTCACTTGTTGTAGAAGCAGAGATAACTAAAAAAATTCAACAATGTATGTGGAGATGAATCATAAACAACAACATACTGCTAATTTGCAGTGGTTGGAGTGCCAATCAAACAATTCTGCATTGGTTTATGTCTTGTATTACTTCCTCCCAGTACACATAGCTTGCAACATTCTTTTGTAACATTGTTTTTGTTGATTGTACCATATCAGTAATGACAGAAGTGCGCCAGCACGAAGCACAAATGTGTCACCTTTCAATTTTGGGGGAGGGGATAGAGGAAGAGAAACGCAGGCAGTGTAGAGTGGGTGGTACAGGGATAGTGCAGAGCAAGGTACAGGGTGAAAACTAGTGGCACTGACAAAGGGTAAGGTGGGCAAGTGCCGGTAGTGGGGAGAGTAGGGCAAAAATAGAATTCAAAGAGTATAATGCGAGAGTATATATATATATATATATATAACTACCATGGATTGCTGACAACATATAATAATTACTTACTACTCTTTATTCATGTAATAATACATAAATTTAGCAATTATCATCATTATTATCACAATAAACACCTAAATGATTATAACAGAGAGATAAGATAGTTTCATACAGGACCGGCAAATTAATATCTCCGCCAATCATCAAACCAAAAAGCCCAGCGCAGTGGAAAAGTTGTTTTTATGTGGGATTGGAGTCGGTAGGTTCTCTAACAACAGTGTTAGAAACTTTAACAATATGTAAATGAAGGTGTTCAAGGCTCTAAAATTAATGTAAAAGTTTAAATATGGCATTTCATCCCCTCTTTTGACAATTCAAGCAAATTAAAAAACAATGAAGATAACAATTAATCAGAATAAATTCATCAGAGAGGCGAAACCTTTCAGTTTCATTTATCATCTTGCCGGCATGGTCGCAGTACAAAGAGTAGGTAAAATATGCATAGAACATTTGCTTAAAACATGAGAGTGGTCTACTGCTATAAAACTAGTCAATCTTAGTCGAGAAGATGGGGCAGTGCAGCAATTCAAACAACAGTGGCTCACCCATTCATTCACTGGACATTTAAACCTACATTGTTAGTACCAAATGTTAAAATAAATCTCCCTATAAAGAGAGGATTGAATAGATATTTGAAGACTAGCAACAACCACATCCTAGAGGTTTCCAATTAAATAGGCAAATCTCTTTACACCTTGCAGCGTGTTGTAGTAGTGTAGTATTAGTAAATCAGCTGCTTAGATTAGTGAGGCTCTGAATGATGATTTCTACCCAACTCACTAGATGGCGTCACTGCATGTGCGTAAGAAACCGGATGAATGGGAAAAAAACAAGATGGTTGTGTTTTGGAGTTGGACAGCTGGTCTGCCCAAGTGGAAAGCTCTCTATTTGTAAAAAAAAACAGCGAGTCAGTAATAGTAATTGTTGTACACAGATAAGGAGTATTATTCAATTTTTAATAAATACAATTTAGTATCAAACTTTTGTATGAAGATAACTGATTAAAAATTATAAAATTAAATAATAATATGCTTTAATAAAAATGATTAGTAATAATAAAATTACTTTGGAGCCAGTACAAAAAAGTTTTTGAAAAAGATTTCAGGTATTTAAAAATAGCACCAGATTGTACAACCACGTCTTGCCGTCAAAATGCTATCAAAATTTTCAGTGCAGCATTATTTTAAACCACATAAAAATCAACTTTAAAAAGACCTTATGGCAAAAAGTTTTTCCATTGTTTCGAGTAATATTGCAAGTTAATGCAGGCTGATCAGTCGAGCTTGATGCTATATAAGAAATAATTGCTATGCAGTAATAGTAATAATTGAAAAAATCTGTCACAGAATTACAATATTAATTATTTACTTCCATTTTTACAGGACAGGATAGAGACCATCACAAGAAGAAGAGCACAGCCACAGATGAAAACGTTTTTCTGTCTATTGCACTACTACATGTCTATTTTTCTACTATACGAAAAAAAACAAATAATAACATTGTAATTGTTAAATTATTGTTGTTGTATAATTATCATTATATCTATTAAAGAATAATACTTTTCAAATGTTTGTTGTTAGAGCTGTTTTATGTCTGCCATCAAATAAAAATATAAAATATGTTATAAAAAACAAATAAAACTTACTAATTTATTACAATAAGCAAGGTGATCGTATATTTTTTACAACCAATAAATTATTATTTATACACAAATCTTTGCGTAAGTAAAACTAGATGAGCGAGTCGTTGTCATTGTTCATAACCCTTGAGCCTAAAAGGGAATTAGTAACGTAAACAAAACATCCGGCACTGAGTGTTGAATCTTTGGCAACAAATTTGGGTTTCAGGTCAAATCAAGGGAAATGTTTTTTATAAAATAATTATTTGTAACTTTTAGAAACACAAAATTTAAACCATTAAGAAATACACAAAATTAATATGATGCAGCAGCTGCATGATAAGAATTTTTTCTAAATCAATAAATTATCAAAACCCTCAGAAAATTTTCATGGAACTGGGAAAATGGTCGCTTTCGTGAAGATTTCAGATATTAACTGCCAGCTTTAGATCCTAGCCTTAGAGCCAGTTGAATCTAAAACTGCTGCGCATTAGTATGGGATGCTAGTATGGTGCTTAATTTTTTTGTCTACCTGCCTTGAATCTCAATTTTCTTATAAATATTCTGACGGCGAGTCCGCAATAAAATACCCAAAAAACGATTACAATATATTATACGGAGAGATTGTCAACGATTTTGCTTCGTAAGGAGACTTTCTGTACTAGCTATACTCCAATTACTATAATAATAATGATAAGAAAAAGCCCTATAAATTAAAATTCACAATAACTACTTATTATCAACACATGAACAACCACAATCAACCATTATCATAGAAATTATACAGAGTAGTTCATAAACATTAACAAACTATAGCAAATAAATAATGATTATTAAGGGTAATAATAAACAATAATAACATGACAAAAAATAATAATAAGCAACACGGATGAAAAATTTCAATAATCCAAGAGTGGCCATGAACAAGATCGATGCCTGTTAACTAACCAGTAGCCGTGGTGGATTTGCATTGAAGTACAGCCTAGAGCGAGCCATGTCAGAGTAGCCAAGATCTTTACCTGATGAGCCAGCCTGAGATGAATACGGGACCAGTGGCAGAGAAAGATCCAACGCTAGGACAGTTGAAAGACCTATTATTATCAACACGAAGAATTTAGCGACTTTCCTAAGACATCTGCTTATGCAATTTTTATATATATATATTTTTTAATCTACCGCTGTTGTAATATTATTTCTAACGCAACTGCTTTCATGTTAACCAATCACTTTTGTTTGATTTCAACCATTGTATATTTCCTATAAACAGTGAGGCAGATCGCCCACTGATCAGCATTTGCTTAGAGTTTGTTTAGAGTGCTTAGCTTTGCTGGAAATAAAATTAGTTGCTCTGGAGGTATTATCGGCGATATACTTCGACTGTATTAGTGGGATCTAATTAATGTCAAGTTTTACTGTACGCTTCGAGAACTATTTCATTTCGCAAGGTTTTGTATCGTTGATAATATATTGTTATTACTCTGAAACTTGTCTTATTAGTGTGGCTGGTTTGTCTGTAACACCAAGTTTGCACACCTTGTTTCACCGGATCTGTCTGCGAAGACAGATCTCCTACTCAGAAATCCATTACTACCGAACCGGTAGCGCCTGCTGTTAGTCTATAAGTATTACTTTCTAAAATAAAGGACATTTCTACCATACCGGTAGCATTTGATAGTTGAAATTTATTGCCTTGCACAGAGAGCTACGCTAACAATTGATTTGCACTCCGTAATGACGTATTGTCTCTACTCACAATATGGCCTACTCTCAACAGTGTTGGTAAAGACTTCGGGACCACAACAAAAACCTTTACAGTACAATAAAATTAATATCATATAGTAGTATTTATATATTAATAAATAATAATATATAATTAGTATCAGAGTATAAATCAATAACAATGAACTACTGTAACTATTATTAACTTTTCTACTTTCTGTTGCGACAGTATTCGCGAGAATTATCCCATCTTTATTTCTCCTTTGCGACAGTTCTCGCTGTGATTTTCCGGATGATTTTCCAGTGTTTCTATTAGATATACAGTAATAATTTTACACCATCGTGTAGGGCAGAGTCTCCTCTATTTCCTGGTTCTTATTTGAGGAAAATCAATCAGTCTAAACGGAAACAGCTTCATGATAACTGCGCCATGTTCCTTTTCGGGGAAGAAATAATTTATTTTGCTGAGCTATTTTTAACTAATTTTTTTTTGCAAAAAACCTCCACTGATAAGATTTGTTCCGATAAATGATTAGATTACATTTATTTAAGCATGATGGAATTGTTTAGAAGTGGAAATGAGAGTAAGTAAGCTATAAATCAATTATTTGGGTGGCGACGATAATGTTAACTAGTAATTTTAAATTATTTTCAGTTTTTTTTTAAAACTGTTTATTATTATGGGTTCTTTATATCAGAAAAGGACACTTAAAATTCTCTATTCATTGGTGTAAAAATTATGGCTGTCTTATTTATTAAAAAAAAACATTAATACTAATCTTTAAAAATCTTCTGGGATTTTTTCAATATAATCGCCAATTTTCATTGTCCTGCTCTGGCGAGTGTTGGTGCCCAATATTCTTAAAAAGTACATACCTGTGTCAAAATTTAATTTTCTTTCCATCAGTAGTTTTAGTTTTTTGTTTTGAGCCTTACTTTTGATGATTTTTTGATGCCAATTTGTAAAAAAATGTAAAAAAGGTGTATCATTAAAAAAATTATTTTTCCTATTCACCAGTACAGAATCAGCTTTAATTAAAAATCTACCAATAGAATAGGTATTGGCGAACGCTATGAAGTTATTTTAATTCTGTGACATTAACAGTTAATTTAAAAAAAAAAATTGAAAACCAAGACTTTTTCTCCTAAGCATCTGAGACCACCATTGGATCCACTCAGGCATAAAGCAGAAGATAATGGATGAGTTACTAATTACTACTAAATTTAATATTCAATTATTATTATTGTTAATAAATATATATCTATTTATCCCCTTCTTCTTCTTGCATGATTTATTATCTATTTATTATTATTAATTAATTAATAATTATTATATTCATTGAATGAATGATGATGATGATTCATAAATAATAACGAACAATAATCCTCGTTCTAAGTACTATAACACCAAGTTCAATAACATAAATCTGTAATATTAAAAAGAAGATGCAAAAGAGAAAAGGCAAGCCGTTTTTTGTTGTTGATGTTGTGGGCTGTCAGTCGGTCAGTCATGAGTAGAGTCCAGATCACGGGATGCACTACTACTATACTATTATGTGATGTTTGTTTGTCTAGATCTCCTAGACCCCGGGGTTTGGGGAAGGGGAGACGTATTAGTTATCAAAAATCAAATCGCAAAAGAACGAAGGACAGTTCGACAGCAACAAACAAGCACCACTATTTTTTGGGCAACTCTCTGGAATCGCGACAGAAAAAAAAGCCTTCATCGATCATCAGGCAGCCTTGGTGGTGCACGCATGGATGGAACTTGTAGTGGAAACTTGCACCGGAGGCACTGTGACTTTAATAATATAGCGTCTACAAATGGATCACGAAATATGACGTCATGCGTCAAAAGCATTGATATAAATATTTGTATCACCCGTTTTTTTTCAGTTTGCAAATATTCGAGAATTACTAAATTTTCAATAACTTGGGACCCCAGGCTGCTAGAAACAAAATTTTAAAAGGGTTTAATAGGATACACTAGTCCGGAGCAGATTAGATAATCACTGGACTTCTTACATATCTGTAGCTTCGGGAAAAATTGTTTGAAAACGACGTTGTAAACGGGGAAATTCCCATTGCGCCGTTGGCCCTCATGCTTTTAGTCAATTTTATATCACTAGCCTATCAAATTACCGACATGTTGATATACTACTTGTTGTAGATCATTTATATCTGGAGGTATGAAAATAGATTTAATAATTCCCTTGCCAAATAAAAACGTAATTTTTTTTAATGAAGTAATTAGTAACTAGCCGCTAATTAATACCGCATGCTTAGTCACGCATCACGGATTTCACTCAAATGTATCAATAATGAGGCGTAAAACTCTCCTCTGCGCGTACATGAAACAAAGTAATTTTGGTGCAGAGAGAGTCATTTTTCAAATTCATTTTCTCAGTAACTATCAGTGAGAGACAAAAAAGTTTACCACTATTGTGACGGCAAGATATGATTCTACGCCATAACATGATTTTTAAAGTCTCTAGGCTGATTTGAAAAATCCATTTGTACTGGCTAAATAATAATATAACTAGTAGTATCACACCTGCTTTCACCCTTTGAAAATTGAACTAAAGTCCAGCTTAGCCAATTTATTACATCGGAATTATTATTTATGGCACAGGGGCACTGCAGTGAGTAGTAGTTGTAAGCATGTCTCTTTGCCTAAGTCCACTATCTATCAAACACCATACGTACACCCTACATACACCAAGGGATATCAACTTTTGACCAAAATCAAATTTCAAACCTCCATATCTCTCTTTACAGACATGATACAGCATAAATCTCTCGCAGATAGGTTGACTGGCCATAGATCTACACATTCCAATAAAAAAAAATTGTGAGCTCACCTCAATGTGAGAATTATTAAGCTTTTTCTTTCAGAAACTGGAGTTTCCACAAAGACACGGGCAACAGAGGTCTTGTCAATGACATAATTTCCTAGCCCAGTTTCTTTTTCTCTTCAACATCCGGGACGCCCCCATAACCTACCCAAAAGCACAGTTATTAATGACGCTCAAACTACACACAGTTCGTGGGCGGAGCTCAACTATCACAGCCAATCCCATTATTATTATTAACAAACTGTTGCCCGTGTCTTTGTGGAAACTCAAGTTTCTGAAAGAAAAAGCTTAATAATTTTCACATTGAGGTGAGCTTACAATTTTTATTTATTGGAATGTGTAGATCTGTGGTCAGTCAACCTATCTACCAGAGATTTATGCTGTATCACGTCTGTAAAGAGAGATATGGAGGTTTGAAATTTGATTTTGGTCAAAAGTTGATATCCCTTGGTGTATGTAGGGTGTACGTATCGTATGGTGTTTGATAGTGGACTTAGGCAAAGAGACATGCTTACAACTACTACTCACTGCAGTGCCCCTGTGATTTATGGCAGTAGTAGAGTAGTTTTTTGTCGCACTACCACAGCTTTTGGATTCTTCTATATAAAGCGTTTTTGTGCATGCAATGATTGGCTGAAACAAATGAGAATTTTCAATCAAGGACTTTTAAACCAATCATCATGTGCACGAAAAGTTCTTTATATAGAAAAATCCATGAGAAGCTTTCTTTTTTTCCTCATGGATGAAGCACAGTGATTATATCACTGTGGGATGAAGCAAATAGAGTGTGGGAGGAGCTAGTCTAGGAGAGGAGTTTGATAGTGGGCGCCACTAACTCCATCCGTTTTGGAATCTGGGCACTTAGACTAGGGAAGAGCATACACTCGCTATATACCTTAATGGTCGCATAGTGGACCAGAACCAAGGGCCGCAACTTCAACAAAATGCAGACTTATGTGCCCTTGCTGTCATTATCCGCCACACTATTTTCATTTTTTAGCAATATTATTATGATTCTCTACTGAAATTCGCACTGTTGCTCATCAAACACCACTCTTCCTACTACAAAAATGAGCTGCCCAGCCAAACTCTTGAATAATATTTGTGCTGATGTTCCTTAGTCAGTGAGTTATCATCAATCATTTTTTTTACTGGTGTATTATTATAACAATTGGAGTATTGATTATCATTATTATTATTAATTATTATTTATTAATTAATTAATTATTATTTATTTCTGATGATTATAATTTATTATTTTTAATCAACTTATTATTATTATTGTTATTATTATTATTATCTTATCTATAATAATAATTATTATTATCTTATCTATAATAATAATTATTATTATCTTATCTATAATAATAATAATTATTATTATTGTTATTGTTATTATTATTATCTTATCTATAATAATAATTATTATTATCTTATCTATAATAATAATTATTATTATCTTATCTATAATAATAATTATTATTATCTTATCTATAATAATAATTATTATTATTATTATCTATAATAATAATTATTATTATTATTATCTATAATAATAATTATTAGTATTATTATTGTTATTGTTATTGTTATTGTTATTGTTATTGTTATTGTTGCTGTTGCTGTTGCTGTTGCTGCTGCTGCTGCTGCTGCTGTTGCTATTATTATTATTATTATTGCTATTGCTATTATTATTATTATTGCTATTATTATTATTATTATTATTATTATTATTATTATTATTATTATTGCTATTATTATTATTATTATTGCTATTATTATTATTATTATTGCTATTATTATTATTATTATTATTATTATTATTATTATTATTATTATTATTATTATTATTATTGCTATTATTATTATTATTATTGTGATATGAGTGAAATGGTTGTTTATGTAGTTGTGGATTTAATAGTAGTTATATATGGATGGTATGTGAGTGTGTGTATGATTGATTGTGCAATGCAAATCAAGGTGAAAGTGGGGGTTTCTAGATGCTATTATATTTCATCAATAGAACAGATTTGACAGCAAATGCAACAACCAGTCAACTCAGACGAAGGCCAGACAGCAACCAGATGACAGGAGGAAAGCCGATGACCAACGGAGAATATATCTACAACAACAATTATATAGCTATAACAGAAGGATAATTATCATTGTAATTAATAACACCAACTACTGTCTCATCATATCATTAGTTAAATTGCTTGGCATGCAAGAGAACAAGTTAGCTGTCGTAGTTAGATTGCTGCTAGAATAATTGTACACTGTATATTAACAGAGGATAATAGTCTACCTAAGCAATTGCTATTGTTGTCAAGATACTGATTAGATGTATGTATTACATTATTACTATTATTATTACATAATATTATTGTTATTATTATTCTACATATTAAGCTACACATATATAATTATATTATCTACATGATTAATTAGTTACTAGGGATTACATAATGAGAAAGGAAACACAAGTAATGATTAAACAAGTAAGCACCTTTGTAATAGAAAAGGAAAGCTTCAGTGCTCTCTCCTTCTCGGATGTAGGAATGATTATACACGTCTGTATGTCGCTCCTCAGGTAGATGGATAGATAGAGATTCTGGGCCTCTCTGGCAGGCCACAACCTACGTGGAGCACCTACTTCTGTGATGCAGGCAGTATGCGTAGATGTTCACTCATCAGCGTCTGTAACATAAAAGGGGCGATCTTAAAACATGTGTTGTATATGTATGTACAACTTGCTAGAGCAACATAATATTCATTGGGCAATAGCTAGCAATCCAGCAAGGCTACAATTCTATTGGCTATCAATCTCCCGCCATAGCAATGACAACTTAGTGCGCGCTTCTAACCATCACTACTACAGAAGAATAGAGTTAACTATAGAATAGCCTAAGCATGGAAACACTCAAGATGTTGGCATAATCGGGAGGACAACTCCAATGAAATAAATTGCTATGAGTAATTAGAAAGCATCAAAACCGGATATATCAATTCTCCCGTATTAAAAGAATTCACAGTCCTCTGTGATGAACTCAATAAGAGACGAGTGAAGAGTTATCCCAAAACAGTTAAGATGCGTGAGCGCTGAGACATAATAAAAGTTAACCTACCGTGCAGTGGTAAAAATATTTATACCACCTATGTTGTATGTGAAACAGGAGAAAGGGAAAGATGGGTAGAAGTCTCCAATCTTCTTGTACTATAATATAACCTAACTAAACCTACTAAAAGAAAGAAAAACATAATGGATTAAACTGTACAATAACATTGCTAATGTATCAACTAGCATGAGGTGATTATAACGCCAAGCCAATGCATTTCGGGTAAATAAGTGTATGCAAATGATTAGCTAGCTAGCAGGTCAGTGACAATTTAACATGATTGCCTAAACAAGTTTGGTTAACGATGTAGCATTAGGAAATTTAATGAGTATGCGAGACGAAATTCTCAAGTGGCGTGTGGTAATGTAATCAAGTGGTATTGTACTCGGCAGAAAAACAACATTGCAATCAAGGATGTAGGAATAAATTCAAGTGACACTAGACAATGTCAAATCGAGTGACCGCTTGAACTCTTCGGCCTCCCACATCTGGTGGGCGCAGCCTAGGCTGAGTACCTTTCCACCTAGCTCGCCTACTGACGCATTCGCTTTTGGCTTACTAGGGCCTGACTGTACATTGAGCTGGTCGCGCAACCATAAGGGATTTATTGCATATGCGAACCAACCGGCCGGTGACCCAGTCGATAGCGATCACCTTGATCTGTTAGAGCGGATTAGGCCCCCAGAGGTAACCGACGGTCTGATCCATACCCCACTTTGCTATGGGTATATGAACTTTGACCGTTTTCACCAGCCTTGCCTGTTCACCAGTATTCCAGGATATGGACTTACCATCTACGCCATTCCATGCTGGCTAGGTGTGGACTGTCATCCACGTACCACTCGCTGTAGTATAATTACCACCTACAGTCAAGCCGACTAGACGGTACCACAGTATCCTGTTAATTCAGGATTCGAGACACAGTGGGCCTTCAGCTTGCTCCCACGGCACTATAATCCAGTTTAATGTGCCTCCAGAGCCTCACGGCCCCACTGCCGCCTGTTTCAGGCAGACTTCAGGGAGCCTATCCCCCTAAGTTTGCCTGGGTAAAAGGATTGTATGAAACACTTCGTGGGTGAAGTGGACGTTCGGTGTCCAGTACTGTCGCTTTCAAATTAGGTGGCAATGATTTCCAAAACTGTAGGATTTCTTTTTCATTTTTATACTGTTTTAGTAAAGCAGCTTCTGAGAAAGCATCTCTACTTTTACTAGACATGATAATAAAAATTAGGAAATTGATTAATAAAACATAGTAAGCATGGGCAAATTAGAACATCAGTGTCAAATGTCAAACAAATCCAAATGACTGGTCAAGATGTGGTAGAGAATGAATTTGCAGGCTGATATATTAATGTATGAACATAGAAAGAGAAATATAATTGCAAGAATATTGCTTTAGTGAGGGTAGCACAGCTCACCAAATGCAAAATGCTATAGAGAGGGTAACAAAGCTCTCAAAATCAGCTGGATTGTGGAGGATAACACAGCTCCACAAATGATAATTGAAAATTAATTCAGAAATAGTAATGGGGTAGGTAAGAGCTCCCCGAATAACAATAGTGAGTCCTCGAGCGGTAAACACAGCACTAAAGATTAGTGAATAATAAACAGCTTAATTGAAATAACCACTAGAGCATGCAAACAGATGAATACACGTCTAAGAATAAGCAAATCGAGTCACAAAATGTCAAAAATCACAAGGTGGCCAACCAGATAATTAAATGACAATGCAACACTAGCTATAAGCTATTAGAGGGTTTGAGTGAAAACTCACAATAACAAACAATCAGAATGAAGGAAGGCAAAATAGTAGACAACTAATTAGAAGGTAGAAAGATGAGTAGTTGCGACCAGCGCAAGGAGTAGACACTTAAAATTCAAGTAGCAAGCAAGGAACTACAACAACCAACAGAAGTACCACTTTGAAGAACACGAGCGCCTCCACCAAAATGATATGACTGAAATGGTTGTTTATGTAGTATGGGTTTAATGGTAGTATATGGATGGTATGTGGGTGTATGTATGATTGATTGTGCAATGAAAATCAAGGTGAAAGTGGGGGTTTCTAGATGTTATTATATTTCATCAATAGAACAGATTTGACATAAATGCAACAACCAGTCAACTCAGACGAAGGCCAGACAGCAACCAGATGAGAGGAGGAAAGCCGATGACCGACGGAGAATATATCTACAACAACAATTATATAACTATAACAGAATGATAATTATCATTGTAATTAATAACACCAACTACTACTGTCTCATCATATCATTAGTTAAATTGCTTGGCATGCAAGAGAACAAGTTAGCTGCCGTAGTTACGTTGCTGCTAGAATAATTGTACACTGTATATTAACAGAAGATAATAGTCTACCTAAGCAATTGCTATTGTTGTCAAGATACTAATTAGATGTATGTATTACTATTATTATTATTACATAATATTATTGTTATTATTATTCTACATATTAAACTACACATATATAACTAATTAATCATGTAGATAATATAGTTATATATGTGTAGTTTAATATGTAGAATAATAATAACAATAATATTATGTAATAATAATAATAGTAATACATACATCTAATTAGTATCTTGACAACAATAGCAATTGCTTAGGTAGACTATTATCTTCTGTTAATATACAGTGTACAATTATTCTAGCAGCAACGTAACTACGGCAGCTAACTTGTTCTCTTGCATGCCAAGCAATTTAACTAATGATATGATGAGACAGTAGTAGTTGGTGTTATTAATTACAATGATAATTATCATTCTGTTATAGTTATATAATTGTTGTTGTAGATATATTCTCCGTCGGTCATCGGCTTTCCTCCTCTCATCTGGTTGCTGTCTGGCCTTCGTCTGAGTTGACTGGTTGTTGCATTTATGTCAAATCTGTTCTATTGATGAAATATAATAACATCTAGAAACCCCCACTTTCACCTTGATTTGCATTGCACAATCAATCATACATACACCCACATACCATCCATATACTACCATTAAACCCATACTACATAAACAACCATTTCAGTCATATCAATTGCTATTATTATTATTGTTATTGTCGTCGTCGTCGTTATTGTTATTATTGTTGTTATTATTGTTGTTATTATTGTTGTTATTATTGTTGTTATTATTGTTGTTATTATTGTTGTTATTATTGTTGTTATTATTGTTGTTATTATTGTTGTTATTATTGTTGTTATTATTGTTGTTATTATTGTTGTTATTATTGTTGTTATTATTGTTGTTATTATTGTTGTTATTATTGTTGTTATTATTGTTGTTATTATTGTTGTTATTATTGTTATTATTATTGTTATTATTATTGTTATTATTATTATTGTTATTATTATTGCTATTATTATTATTATTATTATTATTATTATTATTATTATTATTATTATTATTGCTATTATTATTATTATTATTATTATTATTATTGCTATTATTATTATTATTATTATTATTATTATTGCTATTATTATTATTATTGCTATTATTATTATTGTTGCTATTATTATTATTATTGCTATTATTATTATTATTATTATTATTATTATTGCTATTATTATTATTATTATTATTATTATTATTATTATTATTATTGTTGCTATTACTATTATTATTGCTATTACTATTATTATTATTGCTATTACTATTATTATTATTGCTATTATTATTATTATTATTGCTATTATTATTATTATTGCTATTATTTTTATTATTATTATTATTGCTATTACTATTATTATTGCTATTACTATTATTATTGCTATTATTATTGCTATTACTGTTATTATTGCTATTACTATTATTATTGCTAGTGTACAGGAAATATGTAACACGGCGCCTGGAAAGACATTATAGCGAGTCAAGTTATATCGTACGAACTCTTACATTTATATTAATTATTATTTACTCTACCTTTTGTATTAAAGGCATTGACTGTTGTTCTATGGCTTGACTGTACTGTATGTTACATAACGCTTTATATAAATAGAGCTGCTATGCCTCACAATAATGAGTGTTCACCGCGAGGCATAGCTAGACAATTCCTTTGATAATATATATAGCTAAACACTCTCTCAAGCTTTAGTCTTGATTTCTACACAAATTCTACATTACTACTCTACCAGGCAACCAGCTCTGACGACCTACTAGGTCTGGCAGCACCAGTGTTGAGCGACGAGTAGTAGGCTCGAGGCAGACTTGCCTGACAGACTCTCGCCTACCCAGGCCTACCTTTGGCAGTAATGCTGAAGGGCGGACGCTGAGGGGGCCGAGCTGTCAGCAGCTTGCTTGAGAAGGTAACGACTCTGCTACCTAGAGGGTGCAGGTGTGCTACCGAGGTGACTGGCCACGTCACCACAAAATCCTGCACACTATTACTATTATTATTGCTACTACTATTATTATTGCTACTACTATTATTATTGCTACTACTATTATTATTGCTATTACTATTATTATTGCTACTACTATTATTATTGCTACTACTATTATTATTGCTACTACTATTATTATTGCTACTACTACTATTATTGCTACTACTATTATTATTGCTACTACTATTATTATTGCTACTACTATTATTATTATTGCTACTACTATTAATATTGCTACTACTATTATTATTGCTACTACTATTATTATTGCTACTACTATTATTATTGCTACTACTATTATTATTGCTACTACTATTATTATTGCTACTACTATTATTATTGCTATTACTATTATTATTGCTACTACTATTATTATTGCTACTACTATTATTATTGCTACTACTATTATTATTGCTACTACTATTATTATTGCTACTACTATTATTATTGCTATTACTATTATTATTGCTACTACTATTATTATTGCTACTACTATTATTATTGCTACTACTATTATTATTGCTACTACTACTATTATTGCTACTACTATTATTATTGCTACTACTATTATTATTGCTACTACTATTATTATTGCTATTACTATTATTATTGCTACTACTATTATTATTGCTACTACTATTATTATTGCTACTACTATTATTATTGCTACTACTATTATTATTGCTACTACTATTATTATTGCTATTACTATTATTATTGCTACTACTATTATTATTGCTACTACTATTATTATTGCTACTACTATTATTATTGCTACTACTACTATTATTGCTACTACTATTATTATTGCTACTACTATTATTATTGCTACTACTATTATTATTATTGCTACTACTATTAATATTGCTACTACTATTATTATTGCTACTACTATTATTATTGCTACTACTATTATTATTGCTACTACTATTATTATTGCTACTACTATTATTATTGCTACTACTATTATTATTGCTACTACTATTATTATTGCTACTACTATTATTATTGCTACTACTATTATTATTGCTACTACTATTATTATTGCTACTACTATTATTATTGCTACTACTATTATTATTGCTACTACTATTATTATTGCTACTACTATTATTATTGCTACTACTATTATTATTGCTACTACTATTATTATTGCTACTACTATTATTATTGCTACTACTATTATTATTGCTACTACTATTATTATTGCTACTACTATTATTATTGCTACTACTATTATTATTGCTACTACTATTATTATTGCTACTACTATTATTATTGCTACTACTATTATTATTGCTACTACTATTATTATTGCTACTACTATTATTATTGCTACTACTATTTTTATTGCTACTACTATTATTATTGCTACTACTATTATTATTGCTACTACTATTATTATTGCTACTACTATTATTATTGCTACTACTATTATTATTGCTACTACTATTATTATTGCTACTACTATTATTATTGCTACTACTATTATTATTGCTACTACTATTATTATTGCTATTACTATTATTATTGCTATTACTATTATTATTGCTATTACTATTATTATTGCTATTACTATTATTATTGCTATTACTATTATTATTGCTATTACTATTATTATTGCTATTACTATTATTATTGCTATTACTATTATTATTGCTATTACTATTATTATTGCTATTACTATTATTATTGCTATTACTTAATTACAATTGTTGTTTGTGATGATGATGATAGATAAAAGTCTTTAATTAATACTGTTATTTGATGTTGTAGCTGTCATTGAGTCCCTTGAGAGTTTGTAGGAGGAAAATGGTCAGACTGATTAGAGTGATTTTCAAGAAGTTTGTTTAAATGGAAAGAATGGAACCTCTTTTACCAACATTATCATAATTTTGACAATGCATTTTACCAGACAAATAGCAGATACTTATATTCCCTATAATAAAACTTAAATTTTTTTCTACATTTTGACTTCAAACTACTGGAGAGCTCAGTTTTAACATCAATAAATTACTTAGTTAATTCTAACCAGCATTTTGTTTCCACGTATTCTTGTACACTCCATAGGCCGTGTATAATCTAGTGAGAAAATAAGCTATACTATTTTATCTTTACTATGTAAAACTATTTTAATAATGATTATCATCATCCTCAATATAATAAGTATTATGTAATGAAACTGTTATTATTATCATTTTTACTGTCGACTATATGGTATATGATTATTGTTGGTAGCTATCTCACTAACTACTACTCTATTATCACCGCTTGTAAAACATTTTAAAAACGTTATAATTAACAAAAGATGATGCTCATAGTCCCTGCGCTTTGCAAGGCATTTTCTCTACATTAAAAATAATTGTGACAATGCAGTAAATATTTCAGCCTTGTTAATTGTGGAATTTACATACAATAACATTGTATTTCCTGTCAAACAACTGTGGAAGCTTTCAAACTGTATAATTGTTTTGCAAATTATCTAGATGGTTTTGCAATGAAATCCGATGAAAAACGAAAAAAAGATTGTTTAAATGGTTTAGAAATAGTATGAGCTATTCGCAAATCGCATGAACCATTTGAATTAGTCTGAGCTGTTCAAAAAATATCTAACCTATTTTGAACTGGTTGAAAAGTTTGAAAAAAGCATGGTTTTTGGACCAAAAACAGGCTTTCTCCTTTTCTTTATGAGCTCTGTAAAAGGTCTCAATAGACGTAATGATCAATAGTTGTGAAAGAAATCATATAATCATACACATGATTGTTCTCATTTATTTCATATAAACTTTTGATCAGTACTTGGTAAAATAATGTTTTTCTTTGTAAGCACACCAATAATGTATATGTAAATTGGCTTAAATTTTCAAGCCGTATGATTCACTTTGCAAAGCACAAAGCATTCAGACGTTTTAAAACAAAATGTTTTGAACCACTATAGTTTGCGCTGCAACATATCTATTCTTTATTTCTAGGCCAAGTTGAAGCTTGATATATTGTTGTTGGCTGGAGTACTTATGACATCCAAGTAAGAAGAGAGCAAGATGATTAGCCTGATGGTTGACTACGGAGATAAAAGTCTACTCTACAAATTACATCATTTTACCACCACGCTTCATTGTGTGCATGCATATGTTTTTGTGTGATCTACTTTAGTCTACTGTTACACAAAACCTTTTTGGCAATATTCACTGCATTTGTTGTAAATCTGTGGTGATTTTTAGGTAGCTTTGGTTGCATGTGCTTAGATATTGAATACAAAGTTTATTGTTAGGCACTCCTTGATATGTGTACTAGTTTTATTGTCTCAAAAGTTTTTAGACCATTGTACTTATGCGAATTGCATAAAATAGTTTCTCTATTTTATGTTTGCTTTTTGTTGGCTGTGTCTCATAATACATAAATGCAGGCAGCACAGGTTAATTTGATAGAATCTGTAGAAATTCTTTATGCAAGCTTTTATTTTCCTATGGTTAATCTATCATGAAACATGGTTATTCAATACACTGCAATATGGGGTGCTTGAGTTAGGTGAACCAGAAACAGGAGCAGACAATTTCCCTTTGTCAAGGAAATTGCGGGAGCGTATGCTCTTATCATACCCTCTTTGGCCAGGTGAAGAAATCAAAGTGTGATCAGCTGTTTCCAGTGCTATTTTAAAATAGGACAACTCCACTGGAGCCAAATTTCACAAAAGCTCATAAGTTGTCATTGGCTAAAATAGTTGTTATGCATGTATTCAATATTCGTAGCATAAAATGAATTTTTTTGCAGTAATACCTCTGTGAATATCTTTTGACCAGTCCAGTGCCGTATTCCTAAGGACGGATAGACGGACAATCCGTCCGAAGTTGTCAGCTCACGAAGGGGGAACAACTCCTTATATAACTATTACGTTTTCCAAATTTCATCAGAGTGTTGCGAACAAGCGCGGGTTGTCGTTCAAACTGAGTTGAGTTCTCACTAATGTTGCGGGTTTGCACACAAAACCCCTAGAGCTTTCATGAGAATTACTCTACAAATCTTTTTGTGCACACACGCGTCCAGCCAAATTCTCTCTCTCCTTTCACTGAATTACAATTCAAAAACTGTGCAACACCATGTCAACCAACAAGAAATATTACAGACCAAAGAATCAGAGATCTTTAGATGAGTACAGGTAATTCAATCACGTTTGGAACTTTTGTTGTTAACATTTATTTTTTTATTAATTAAAAAAATATTATTAATTCATAATAAATAAATTAATAATTATTATTATTACGAAATTTGTTTATTATTGTTAAATAAATATTATTACACTATTTATTAATTTTAGTTATTAGTTGTGATATTATGTTTGTTTAGTAATAATAATTATTGGATTATGTTTTTCATAATTAATTAATAATAATAATAATATGTATTTTTTTTATAATAATAATAATTATTATTATTATAATAATTAATTAAATTAAGATTATTTAATTGATGTTATATTCTTATTTATTTTTTAAGATTATTATTAATTGTAATGTAATTATGTTTCGTTTTATGATTATTATTAATTGTAATGTAATTATTATGTAATGTATTTATTTATTGTTATTTCTTATTATTATATTATTCATCATTACTAATTACCCTCTGTAAATTTATTTAACAGCTACTAATCTTCGCAATAACAATATATATGCATCGCCATAATATAAATTGCGCTGTCAATGAAATGAGCTAACACCAATCTTTATTTGTTACTGGCTAAGGATTTTACATTCCAGCATTTGCTTTTAATCTAATATTATTTAACAGTATTTGTTGATTTACTTCTGTGTAATATCAGTATGATTGTTCCATACACATTCAGGGTGAACAAGTCTTCCGAATGTGTAAATACGTCAGCTGTGCCAATTGTTGATGACACTAGTGTAAATAGTGGTGAGAACAATGCATGCATGTCTGTCTGCTTGTTAGCTAGTCTTTGTCATCATCATACCACTGTGTTACTATGGTTGGTTATGTTGAACTCCATGCCAATGTGGAAAAGCTTTGCATGATGCTACATCCTAGAATAGAAATGCATGTGGTCTGCATGGGTATGGTCTGGGGATATTATTGTTAATGAATTTTAAAGAGAGTTACCAAGATGTTTGCTGTTAGTCTTTGTTGTGCATACATAACTAGGTAGTTGGTATTAGGTGGTCTTACTGTTAGCTAATGTTTTTAGCTGCTCCAGATCTAACAAATCTGTCGACACCATCTGCACCAACCTCGAGCGATCCACAGCCCATTCTTCAGTTTCTGCCACCACCAAGCTATGCATTTCCATCAAGAGAGTTTGAAGACAAAGTTAAGAAAAAGGTTTCCTGTTCTTCCGTATGGTTCAAGGATAACAGATGGCTGCACTATGACCGGGAAAAGGACGTAGTAATATGCTTTGTCTGTTACGAAACTGATCGCTTAGGTGTGTGATACAAAATGACATTGTAAATCTTTGGCTAAAATTTAAATTTTCTCCGTTGAAAATATGCCTTTTGATTCACAGGTACATGTATGTGCTTGTTTATATGAACCCGGTATATTATTAGTTTCATACTCATGCGTTGAACGTTTTATATTTTTTATTCTGCTTTCAATGCTACGTTTTTATCTACAGGCCTAAAGGTTTTTGAGAGAAGGAGGAAGGATGCTTTCATTAAAGGATTCTGCTATTGGCAAGATGGAGGGCGACGAATTGAGAAGCATTCACACTCAGAATCACATAAGGAATCTGTGCTGGCGTACAATCGAAAGCATTCTCAGTGTACAGTAGATGAAGCGCTAGACAGGGAAATCCAAACCAAGAAAGTGGAAAACCGAGACATGCTTAGCTATGTCGTCGAAGCAGTTAGGCTATTGGGACGTCAGGGATTGGCTCTACGGAGTTCTTATGAAGATACTGAACAAAGTACTTCAGAGCCCAACAGCAATATATGGCAAACTCTAAAGGCATTTTCACGATTTTCTGATCGATTGTCATTTCTTCTAGGCCGTAAGATAACGTACTGCTGCCCCAAAGTTCAAAATGAACTTTTGGGCATCATGTCAAACAGTATTATCAGAGAGGTTGCAGCATGTGTTCGCGAATGTGGCTGGTACTCTCTAATGATAGATGAAACTGCTGACATAAGTGGAAAAGAGCAAGCTGTTGTCTGTTTGAGGTAATTGTGATTACTTAGTCATTGCTGATTATAAATTATAAATGTTGGTGATGCATTTTAAAAGGCATAATCGCATATATTTAATTTGTATTTGTAGAGTTGTGGAAGATCTGCAAAGCCATGAATATCCTGTTGGGTTTTATGAATTGAATGGAACCACTGCAGAAGAACTACTGAGTGCAATAAAAGATGTTTTGCTACGCCTAGAGATTCCTATTTCAAACTGCCGAGGTGATTGATTCTCAGTTTTCGTACAATGTACAAATGCTCTGCATCATTTGATAAACAACATTTGGCATTTTTGTGTGTTGTCATCGCTCATCTGCATGTACTGTATGTATCTTAGGTCAGTGCTATGATGGTGCTAGTGCCATGAAAGGAAAGAGAAATGGCTTGAAAACATTAATTCTGAAAGAGAACCCGAAAGCCCACTACGTGCATTGCTATGCCCACTCATTACAACTGGCTGTACAGGATTCTGTGAGGCAAAGTGATATGATGAAAAGCGTCTTTGATCTTTGCTCCGAGGTTGCTAAACTTATACGGAATTCCCCGAAACGTAGCTCTGCATTGAAACGCCTGAAAGAAGAGATACAGGAACCAACAATTGGTGTGCGCTCTTTATGCCCAACCAGGTAATATTTTATTTCGCTTTTTCACTAATTTGTCTGCTAGTTGAGATGGTTTGTCTCTTTTGTGTTTATTTAACTGATCTGTAAAGAATGGTCTTCATGTTGCCATAGGCCATATAATTCTTCTATCACTAATATTTTTGCTGGCTGAAAGCAGAACACTGTCAAAAGATGTCTGCAAGTTGTCAAGTTTTTAATACTTTCGTATATTGTTTTGTCTGATATTTGTAGATGGACAGTTCGTGCTGGTGCCATTCTTGGTATTCTATTGAATTATGACACCCTCCTCACACTCTTTGATGAGTGCCTACACGAAAGACCCCTGGATCCGGAATTGAGGGCCAGGCTTATTGGCACAAAGACACAGATGCTTGATCAGCAGCTTTTCTTTGGTAAGTCTTTCCTTTTATCAGCAAACGTTCCCATCCATCAATTAACACAATTGCATTGACTGGATGAACTGCTATTGCTATTCACAAAGGACAGACAGGTTCATCGGGCTATCAATGATTTCAGTCACAAAGAGTTTTCCTACTTTTATTACTCAATTTGGGCATGACATTTCATGTCATCCACTTCTGTCAGATTACAGGTTGCTGCTTCTCACTATGTTGATTTACTTATCCTTAGATTTTATCTTCATAAATTTTACAGGGTTGAAAATGGCGCAAAAGATTTTCCAGCTGACAGATGGTCTAAGCACACAGCTTCAAAAAGCTAACATCAGTTGCGCTGATGGTGGAGCAATAGCCAAGGCAGTCGTCATCAAACTGCAGCAGCTGAGAGAGGACAACTCCTTTGCAACATTTTATGAAGCAGTCGTCACTGAGAGCAGCAAATTAGGTAAGAAAATTAGTGGTAGAAGTGATACACTGGCACATTGATTGACAAACACCCGAGCCATTCCAGTGAGCCATGACAATAGTAAGCACAACAAGCAGTGGATGAAACTTGCATACTTTACCATAATTTGGATCCAAAAATAATTGTTCGCGTTTGCAATAGCAGGAGTGCAGATTCTCTGTCTGCTAATCAAGGTTGAGCATGTGAGACCTTTAGTCTCAGATGACTAGCAATTGGATTATACTGTTCTGTTGCAGGCATTGAAGAACAAGCAGCACCACGAAAGAGAAAGTGCCCCACAAGGTTTGAGCAAGGCAGCAGAGAATCTTATCATTATGATCTCACACCGAAAGATGCTGCAAAAAGGGAGTATTTTTCAGCTCTGGATCTGACCATCAATGCTATCAGGGACCGGTTTTCACAGGACAGTATCTCTGTATATGATGAGCTGGTATCCATTGTGAAATGTTGCATCAACGGTGAGACTATTTCTATCCCGCCGTCAATAACCATCACATATTCCGAAGACTTAACCTTCCCAGAGCTCGAGACACAGCTGTCACTCATTCCCTCTCTACTTGCGGATGCATCTAAACAAGTATCTACTGTAGCAGAATTCGCTGACTGGCTGAGGTCTAGCACAAGCAGGCCATTCTTGCTGCAGGTTGAGAAGCTTGTGAAGCTCATCCTCACTTTACCTGCAACCAATGCTTCAAGTGAACGGAGTTTTTCCACCTTGAAACGGATAAAAACATACCTTTGCAGTACAATGGGGCAATGTCGCTTAAATTCATGTATGGTATTACATACGTACAAAGATCAAACTGATGCACTTGATGTCTCAGTTATCATTAGTGAGTTTGCTCACATGCACTCCAACCGTGCCAGTAGCATTGCCTTATAAAGTGACTCTGTGCAATGACCGTAAATTGTTGTTTGCCCTTTTTGCACTATTGACTATTGTCAAACTGACCTCTATATGTATACATATGTGTGTACATGTATTTTATCTTTACTGTTGAAATACAAAGAATTAGACTCTCAAATGCTGTCTCCTTGTGTTTCAGCGTCCAATAAATGCAAAATTTTCTAATGCGGGGGTGCCCAAGCCCCACCCCCGCACCCCCTCCCACCCATATCACTTTCCCCCCTAACATCTAATCGACCGCTACGGCCCTGGACCAGTCTATAATATAAAACAGTAGCTGACTGTTGCTTTAAGACAGCCTGAAAACCCAAACTGTAGTGAGCAAAAATTGGTATAAGCAGCTTTATTTGTAACAGATATTTCATAAAGAATAGATTACATGAGTGAATGATAAAGTAAAAGTTCTAAATCAACAACAAGAAACTAAAGTACTGAGGAAAGCATATATTGGCACTTTGTCAAAATATAAACAAAATCGATATATTTTTGAAAAAAGAAAGCAAATAATTTCAATCAGCTCAATTACCTCTTCAAATGAGAGTTGCCCCCTCCAGATAAGAGGAATTTGAGCAAACAACTCTTAATTTACAGCCAATTAACCCATCAGACCTGTTTTGTTGCATCCGCAAGTCACCTTTGTTCTACAAAACATACATTTAGGTATTGTGCACTTTGTATTTGCTCTTAAATCTTTGCAATCCTTTCTACACGACCTGCAAAACAATAACAGAATAAATCAAATCCCTGGAAGTATAAAAGCAGTTGCACAAAATGAATAAATCAAAAGTTATGTTTGATTCTAAAATGAAATTTCCCGTTCACAAATTTTGTAATCTAAATTGCAAAATAGGAGTTTGAAACCATGCTTTGTAGAATAATCGATCGTGATATAACTTACAATTAGTGCACTATTGCAGCCATCAGCCTTTACAAGCATCGCTTCTGGTTTTTTGGATAAAAACATCTAAGAAACCCTGCTTTGAATCCAGAAATTGAAGCATTCAACTCCAGTGTGCTGCTTTAATTGTTTTCTTGAAAACTTACTAACAAAAATTTTTTTTTTCCGATTTACTATATCAATGAAGTTTGCAAATGTGTGTTATTTGGAGTTATCATCTCAGAAAGTCAAATTTTTCACTTGACAGTGCGATAAACATTCCATTTTTGTAAGAAGATTGTAACAGCTCCTCACATTTTTCCTTATTTGGCTTATAAAACATTCTGGAAAAAATAATGGTATTTGAATTTTAAATAAAATGCACGACTTAAAAAACAAATGGAGACTGCACACTTATAGTTTTATTTCTGTAGCTTTCGATGTATTGACTGGAAACCAATTACTGTTTGCTGTAAGAAAACTTAAGAACTGATTTTTTTGACCCATTGATCTTCTCTAGAGCTAGTTGACAGAGCACATAATGAGTTTCACCTAAAGTATAAAATAAGTAGCAAACTAACTTTTTCGTATGGAAAATGCGAGATCAAACCAATAAATGTCTTTTACATACTGATGGAATAGCATTATGTAGTTAAATGGCAATGATTCAATCATTAATACTAGCTATAACAACCATAAGATTTTATTTAAAAAAAAATATCACTTTTCATGTTCTACGTATTATTTAAAGCCTACATAGGTTGTACAAACAAGCAAATCAGGTTCGTGTATGATGAAAAGCATCCGTTTATTTCTACTAAAGAACTTACAGTTTATTTATTTCAACAATCCTGACCAAAAAAGGTTCTAGACTTACAAAAATCTTACCTGCCACTTCTCTGGCAGTTTTTGACATTGTTGCAACTACTTGCAAAATCGGAGCTGTCTTGTGCTTTCGGTATTTGTACCTGTTAAAATAAGAAGAAAAAACTTGGCAAAAAACAAAACCCAGTTTTAGAGCGGAAAACCAACAACAAGCAACACATTACATCTAAGGCAGTATATGTTGTGTGTATGAAGGCAGAAACTTCCAATGCTGCTAACCTAATAAATCGCTTGGTAGGGAGATCTGCTCATATATATCTGCTACAAATATACTATACTTATGAGTTGCTCTTCAAGTCTACTGGTTGTTAGAAGACTATAAAAAATTTAATGAATTTGACTCGTAATTACGCAAAAATAACTACACCAGTGTTTTTGTTAGTTCACCTACAATTAAGCTAGTCACTCATATTACTAACTAATCTGATTTTTCTGTTCTCCGTTTTGTAGCAGAATTTTTATTCATAACAACTCGGGTTCAATTAGATCTAGAGTTTTCTTGGCATAAAATTTTGTCGCATTTTATCCTAAAATATGTTCAATGCTTAGTATAAATGGAATCCAGAAATGCATCAAAGCGGATAAGGCGTCTCAAGGCATAATTATAGCTAAAGAAAAGAAGCAAGTAAAATTAAATGAAGATTTTGTTGATCAGTCATCATTTAAACAAAAACAAAACTAGCTGAAAGATTGCCATAATTTGAATACGATCAGCATTTTGCTTTTTTTACAGGATGCTCATTTATTTTCTTAAAAAAGCATGGGAATACCACAAAAGAGTATATAATTTAGTGATTCAATGCAAATTTGAGAGCATTGTTGGTCAACACATGTTCATATAGGTTTCACGCTGCCTACGCTGTTTGCTACAATGTTTGATGTGGCCGTCTCCACATTTGGATTGACTACAACAAAGGAAAAACTGTTGTATGCTCCATCTAAAGTTTGGCGGATAAAAAGTATAAAATGACAAGAGACATAATTAATGCCACAAATATTATAATTGAAAACGTACTTTTTCAAAAGTCTTTTTTTCAAAAAAAGATGACTCCAAATCAGAAAGAAAAATTGCTAAACAGTAAAAAATTTTACATATCAGAAGTAAAACATAATTTTTGTCTTTCTAAAAATCCAGAAAATTTCAATATGGAAATCAAGACTCTATAAATTCAAATACTCTATTTGATGATCCCTCTCCAGGTGTTGAAATGATGATTTAAATCATATTTCACAACTCAATTTTCAAACCAGGGAATATAAATGACAAAAATTAAATATGTAGCATATAGTTTTACTGTCAGTGAACAAAACTATTCAGGGCCTTTTGGAAATAAGAAACTAGTTTCTGGAATTGTCTCCCTCTAAAGAAAAAAAAACAATTAGACAATTGAGGCAAGTTAAATCAATATTTCTGAATATTAGTTATTGGGCTTTGGGTTGAAAGCCCAATTCATGTTACTTGCCTAGTACAATTCGAATAAAGAAATGCATGGAAGCAAAAAACCATGTCAAAGCATATCGTAGGATCAGAAAAAACTACATCGAATAAGAAGGTTGATCTCCCATCGTTGCATTAAGAACTAAAACAACCGGAAGACTTTCAAAATTTCATTATAATTTTTACTCAAGCAAGTAGATATAAAGATGATGAGAGATATGTTTTAATGGTTTTAATGGTTTTAAATTTTAAATAAACTGTGTTTGAGTAGACTTCTTTTTTTCTGTGTTCATTTTATATTTCTGTTTCATTTTTGATTTTTGTTTTTCTTTTTCTTCTAGCTATGGCACTTTATGAAAAACATTTTTATAAAATGATATTGATGCCAATAAAGTAATATATATATATATATAATGGTCTATTAACAGTTTGGTGGTTGCGGGCTGGAGACCTGTACATACTTGAGCACAGACAATGAATCGAACTAATCTCATAATTTGTTGCTGCTTCACAAATCAAGTAAAGCTTTGGATTTTTTCTGCACAAGAAGAAAATTTATAATCATGATTTTTAGACAAAATTCTAAAGTAAAAATTTATCATCTTTTACTGACAATCGTATTACAGTACTTTGTGCGTATAAATCATGTTTAAAAAAGCATGAGAGCACCGCAAGAGAGTGTCTGATTTCATTTTCAAGTACAAGTTAAAAAGAAAGACCCTGAAAAAAATTTAGTACACCATTGTTTATGTGATTTCAGGCAACATACATTGTTTGCTGCAATGTTTACAGCAGTTGTCTTCACATTTAAATGATTGCAAAAATAAAGCGAGAAAAATTACATATTTTATTCAACGTTTGTTGAGTAAAAACCATTAATGACGTTGAACAGCCAAGCTTACAGCTAAAAGTACACATTTGTGATTTATTTATTTTTTTTAAAAAAAAACAGCCAACTCCAAATTTGAATTCAATGTGGATAAGCAATTAAAAGTTTTCAAATAATAGTTTTCGGCATTAATTAAAATGAATTTAAATATCTTGTAGTACTATTCAACTGCCAGTGTATTGAAAATTGGTTAAATACCTTGAAATCAGGAAGAAACTTAATAACAATGTTTTTGTATTGTAAAGTGTTCAGAACGGCTTTGAATTTCATTTCTTAAAAAAAAAAACAGTGGAGTAGGTGCTTACAAGCTTTGCTATTTTTAGCGGTCTAAGTTATAAACTGTTGACTCCAAAAAACACCGAGTTACACACTGCTGAAATTTTTATTCCTCAAACATCCATCACAAATGAAGCTTCTGCCAGCTATGATTCAAATAGAAATATGATTCAAATAGAATTTGTAGTGCTGTTGGTAATTCTTAACAATGTATCATAAATCCATCTTAAAGAGCTGGAGATTGTTTAATTTCTACGAGTCTTCAAAGAGTGTAAACCAAAAAAATTACAAAATAGGACATGAAGACTCCATACTTCGGATTAGAGAAACGCTGTTTAAGGTTTGTTGGTTGGTTGGTTGCAACAACTTTAGAAACAAGCTTTTTTTGTTTCACTCAATGGATAAAACAAATATTTCATAATAAATCCATAAATCAATGATGTTGATACCAAGTTTAAAAGAAAACAATCAAGCAGAAACTATTTGATAGGTTGGTTTTACAATACTATAAGTTTTGTTGTATTGCTTTTATGGAGTCCGTGATCAGAACAACAAACATGCAGAAAGACAGCATATTTTGGTTGAATTAAAGAAAACGGAAAAACAGATTTCAGTTCTCTAACTAAAAATTTGAAGCGAAGATGTTTTTGATTCATGGGTTAGAATGATGGGAACAATGTGATTCAGGATAAGTTGTTTTTGTTCAAAACTGTCAATTGTTGGCACCAATTTTGTGAAATTAGTCATGTTATTCACAAAGCTGTTGGTAAAATTCCAAAGTTTATGTTTGGCTCTCTACGAACATGAAAACATCATCATTCTGAGGGACGTGGAGTGAAAGTACCCAAAGCCACTGGTGGTTGACAACATTCACACACTATCGAGCATACTAAGTGCTCTGGCCATGACCAAAGTGCTTTGTTACGCAGAGTGAGGGTTTTCAATGTGGCTAGGAAATATATATCTTTGCTCAGAGAAAACTGAAAACCGTCACCCCTTTAACATATACAATTTTCATTATCTCAAAATTGTGGTTTAAAGAGTTGGCATTTAAGATTGGTTTTTCTCACCATTCATTTTATTAGGATACAGGCTAGTAATCACAATTCAGAACACTTGATAGTTGCGCGCCTAGTCCGTCTAAGTAGATTCATTAAAACTGGGTTTTACCAAGTATATTTTGATAATTGGCCGCTGCAAGTATCCAATTTTTTTTAAAAACTTTAACAATTTCTAGTACTCGGTGCCCTCAGTCGTCTGTTTTTTTTTTTCTATTTAGGAGATGAAACATTTCTGGTGGAGTTACTATATTATTTTACATATATCACAGAAGCTCAGTGAAACAATCTAGTAACAAATCAGAAATGTTGTCAATTTTAGAATGTCTTACCGAGACAGTCTACTGTAGACTGTAGACAGATGCATACCTATCATTTGGTAATGCAAACAATTCACAGCACTCATAGCTGCTCAGCTATGTCAGGTACAATATCAGCTAGTTCACATTGTGTCTCATATTCAATGATCTTACCCAAGATCTTGCCATCATGAGATCATGTCATCATCCATCATGTGTCTTTTTGAAACTTGGCCAAAAAAGTATCAATGAGTTGTATAGCAGTCAGCGGAAGTAGGCCAGCTTCCATTGCTACAAAATTTATGCTGTTAGCCTATGCATGCACATGGCGTTGGCATCAATCGTGCACCAATTGATAACATACTATAACATATACTATAACATAACACACTATAAGAAAAAATTAAATCATTGATGCTTATCGCATTTGAATTTCAAGTATGAGTGACTGATGTATACTTAGAAGTAGTAGCGCAGTTTTTATTCAACGTAATGTCAGTATGTGCTCTACAGCATAGTGAGAAATACACCAATGTGTATGTATGATATCAAATCCAAATTGACCGTCCATGTCAGTAACCAAGGCCATCTGAGTTTAAAAAAGATAATTGAGATATGCAATGGAAATAGAAAGTTTTAATTTTCACGAGCACGAGTTTGAACAACACTCATGGCAGTGCTATAGCTAAAATGAATCTATTTTCTCTTGCAAAAAAGGGTAATGATGTTGAAACTGCAGTTAGCTACAATAATCACATATTTTATAATAGGCTGCTGTGAGGGTAAACCGAGATTTTGGCTTGTTGAAATTGTGTGTTATTGTAACTGGTTATCACATTGAGTCACAGTCACATCTGTTATTCAATGAATATAACCACCTTGTTTGTAAACCTTTGATGCTAACCCCAAAATTCCATTACAACCGTGCTACTTAACAGTCAATGATATGGTTCCAAATGCGCTGGTTAGGTTTTTTTTTTTATCACAGCACGTAGCGTATTTGAAAATACCGATCCAGAGATAACGACTACATTTTCGCAAAAACTTTTAGGAAATAACATGTACTAAATATAGCTCTACAGCTAGAGAATACGCGGCATATTTTTATTAGAAAACAATCTTAAACAGTGAGCCTGTCTCCATCAACGGCTATGAAAGGAGCAATTCATTACGTGTGTCCATACTTGAAGAGTTACAACACTGATTCATTCATCCATGCTGAGCCGGAAAATTTCCACGTGTTGTTGTCATGGCAATCATCTCAACCTTGACCTACCAGCACACTAACAAAGTCTTCTGTAACATCTATAAAAGATAATAGAAAGAAAATATTAAAAAAGATAATAACTACGTCACTTTCATCATGCAGTTGGTAATAGCAGATGTTATCAAAAGACTAAGGTAATATATATTTCTGCAACTCGTTAGCTGCTGCTAACAACATAGCTGCTGCTATATTGTTGAACTGCAATATAACAATAAATAAACAATAATAATTATCATTCCATGACTAGAGCTTTACAAATTGATGACCGATGACTGATATATCAATATTTTATCAAAGATTGTGACAATTCTAGCGTTCCTCTTTGGATTGACAAAGTTGGAGAGTTGTCCTCCCATGGCGGGAAACATCAACAAAAAACCCAAAGATCGGTAAAACTTCCGTTATGGAGATGAACTCAGTCCTCCATCAGTTTAACTTTTGCTCCCACCCATTTATCATTACATCACATAGCTGCAGTTTTAAACAAAACTGATGTTATTTTTGATTATTTTAAACATTAAATTTCAGCCCAAAATCAAACCGTAAAAGCTCCAGCTCTGAAATTTAAGCAACTGGCAAGTACACTACAAGCCTAAAAATGCATCAGATAAATTAGAGAATTTTCCTAGTGAAACCTACAATGAGGTTTAAACAGAGGCCATTAAGCTGAATGTCTTATATTTTAGCTTCAAGAGGGCAAAAATCAAAATAATTTTTAAGTGACAATTTTCAAAACATTGGTTAACCGAACTGCCAAAAAATGTGGAAGTGCTATTTCAATCCAATTCTGTGACTTCTTTTTGCCAACTCCAGCCAATCATACCTTATAAAAAAACATCCCTCTAAAGCTTTTAAATAAGCTTACTCGCCCTAGTGACGTCAGCCGACTGAATTTCAATTCTGCACTAGGAAATGTGTGTAAGGAGTGTTCGCATGCAGTTTTACATCCTAGCTCCAGGGTTTTCACAGAATACGCTTTGAAACAATATCTGTTATTGAGCATAAATATTTTCATAGAAAAAGAGTTTGATATACTTTCTTATTAACTATTTTTTTCAACTTCAATCAGCATAATGAAATCATACTTACCATGGAAAAGATTAATTATAAAGAGCATAGTCTTTGTTTTTTAAAATGGGTTACCATGATTTTTTATTAAAAGTGGTAAAAAATTGAAATATTTGAGGCATTTATGGTTTTGTTTTCATGCTTTGGCTCACAATACACAACATTTTTAGGAAAGCTGTTCGAGAAAGCTTTTCTCCCAAAGATCATATTTATAATTAGAGTAACAAGTATTAGCGATTATTGAGTGAAGATAATGAAGACAAAAAAAAGAAAGAGTTGAACATGGTAGGATGTCATGGGCGATAAGTAGAAGCTTGTCAAACTGGTGCTGGTATTGATGGCTCCATATCTATTATTTCTGGCAAAACTTTAGTCCAGGCTTGTTAAGTGTTAGACCACAATACTACTAATAGCTTTACAGCTCTCCAAAACCCTATCATTACTGATGTTGCGTACAATTCAATTGCAGTCTTGTACGGTTTCTTACATTTAGAACATTCGGGAGTTACTGAGGAGTTACCGCCATTCGATACAAACCAGTCAATGATGGAAAAATAGTGGCAGGAAAAATTTTCCCTCTGTTTCACCAAATGTGGCAACATGGCCAATTTTCATGCATAGTATAGCTACTCTTGGCTCACGATCATGTTTTCAAAATTACTCTGCCAAAAATTATAACAAAACAATTTTTTCGACGATTTCATAACATTTCTATGTCGTGACTAAGCATCATTGCTACTGGTGACCTAAATCTGGCTCTACCATTGATACAATCCTACATTAATTGTCAGCCAATGTATAAGTTTGTACTGGTGGATGGTGAGCAAAGCACTAAACCTCTTGGATTTAAATCTTGCCTGCGAGTGAACATGTTTGTGTTTGTCTCAACAACTCCCATTGTACTGAACAAAGATAGACAGTTTTTGTTTCAAAGATAAAAACCCACATCGACACATCATAAGCATTAGTGGGGGTTGACACATCAGCAAAGCTGTTGATGCACTCTGCATCTGCATTAAATATATTGTATTGTTATGCTGCAGGTTTTGAATGTAGTTGTATGCAGAGAGCATGTGTAGTGGGTTTTACCAGTCACCATAAGAGACCGCTCCTTTGTAAGGTCCCTTTGATGTTGCTACTAACAGCATGCCTCTCAAATGAATAATAGAGCAAGTCCAGTTTCTATTGCAATCACTCTATTGCCTCTCATAAGCAATATAGACATATTTAACTATACCGGCACAGGGTAATTACTACCCTGGCCCTGGGAAGCTATCTCAAGCCGGCAACAAAATGGCTGCCATAATCTAAGAAACTAAAAGTAGCCTAGAGACCTATAAAGACCATATCTAGGCCCTAGCTACCCTCAGATGACCAGATATCGGGAACCAAGGCTGTCAAAACCAAGATCTCCAAGAGAAAGGAATCAGCAGTTGCTACTGATTGATTATCCATTGACTCTGCCCTTTACCTCTGGGTGCCAGTTCCTTTTAAATTGTATTTTGTTACATCATTGGTTTATACTTATATCTAAACTGCTGATTTGTGGATACGAGTTGATCTTGTGTGTGGTAGAAGTACTTGGCAAATTAGGCGAAGTACTTCCTGTCACTTCCTGTTTCTCTGCCTATAAAACGGCAGAGCTTTTACCTTCAGTGTTCATGCTGTAAACAACTGCTGGGAATTACCTTCGTCATGTTGTATTGTATCGTCATTCTGTAATGTTATCTTATAACTGCATGCTCAGCATAGCTATTTTATTCTACGTAGAATAGATGTTTTATATTACTCATTGGACTGAGTGTATGTCTGAGCCGCAGGCTCATTACAGTTGTTAAAGTTGAGGGTTCTCCATTACAACTAGTTGCAAGTGCCAGTAACCAGTAGTCAGTACCAGAACAGGGTCACCTCTGGGGAGAAGTTGACTGTTCATTGTGAGGCCTTGAGAGGTGGACTGTCTTGTTGTGTCAGCAGACAGCAGTTTGCCAGGTGACAACAATTAGTGGTCTCACTTCAAAGAAGTACTTGCTTGAGTTGTTTAAAAACACAACTTTTAACCTCTGGTTTCACATGGATTCATATTATAAGTTAATCCAACCGATCACTTCACAACTGCCTTTGTTTGCACGAGCCTGTCAGCTATACGTATGACTAGCTTCCTTTTGTAATAATCTAGTGGTTAGCTTCTGCACACAAAAAATCGTCTCTTGGTGCAAGAGAGGATAAGCATTGTTGGAAACTTGTGAACATAAAGTCATTTTGCCCCATGAGTAAAGTGAACAGACCTGCCCAAGCACACCCTATAGTATTTAGCAGCAAGGTGTCGCTAGCACTTTACATAAGTCAGGGAGATTTGTAGAGGACTGTAACAGTTACTACCAGTGAACAAGCCATTAATTACATTTGATATAACACAATAAATGAGGAATATTTGCTACTTCAACAATAGATGTCCAGGAACTTAAAGGGTATCATGTCTTTTGGTGTTACCCAGAGACAGCAAATAAATGGCTGCCATAGCCATTGAGCTAAGAACAGACTGGGGGGCTCTTACATACCCTTTCCGGTCTATACATATTTAGATATCAAATAATCCTAATAGCCTGGCTACAAAGCCTGAAACCTTCTCGGATAAGCAAAGCCACACTATGGAATAGGTTAAAAATGTATCAAAGAGATTATCTGACCACTTCACTTTGTGTGCCTGCCTTCTAACTTTCTTGAATTACTTTTTCTGTTATTAGTTTACATTCTCAAGTATTACCACTCTCTGATAAACTATTATACATATGGTGACTGTTGTATCATGTACTATATAGGTCAGTACTTCCTGTGTAAAGGTCAGGAAAATGCTGAACTCTTATGTGATCGCTCTTTTGCCTCTTTAGTCTGTACTATGAGCTATGAACTATGGAGAAATAGAGTATTATGCATAGCTGAACGCTGAGTTTTGAGCCTGGGCTTCTAGGAACTGGGGATTATGAGCAACTTCTTGTTGACTCGTGAGGAGCTACCCCAACCGTAAGTCACTTATAGATAAAGCAGATGTGTGGTTAGGTCAGAGAGTCTGGCTAGCAAGCAGTTGAGCTTGCAGGTGACAAACTGGAATGTTTGCTAGAATTTTTTGACAAAACCTAATATAGTATAAACCAGCTAGCGAATTTGGATGACCGCTCTGATGCTACTTACTAACCTAAAACACATAAATGAGCAGTAGGAAAGGTATAAGCCGTAAAACATATTCCAGAATACTCAGAACAATAGTGCCAAATGCACTACACACAAAAATATTCTACAGAGTTATCAAGTACGCTTTCATTCACTTGTATTAATGCCGGCCATTACCTCATTTACTATGTTTCCATATCATGACAAATTATCGCCAAACCTCTGTGGTTTGTTACCACTAATAATTGAGGACAAGGGCATGTATTTCCACATCTAAAATTTTATCGCCGTTTGTGAAACCACGCCCACGGAGGCAGTTGCAGTCAGTGTGTTGTTAAGTGCAATTTAGCCGACTAGTGTTGTAGGCTGTTTTTATTGTTATTTTCTTATATTGTGGAATAAATATATGAAAGAAAAATCACAGAGTTGTTGGCTAGCTAGGGAAGCTGTGTGGCGACAATGGATTTTAGTAGCATATTGACTGTGATTCAATAAATGATATTATTTATCATTAGTCAATAATAAGTAATAAAAAAAAATACCAACTAAATTTTTGTTACAAAAAAATAGTATCATTTATTTTTCATTACTGCAATAATAAATTACCAGCCACAAAGATTTGTTCATTTCAACTCAGTTGTATTGTTTTATAAATAATGGTGTAATAAACCACAAATGATCCTCGTTAGTTAAATATAAACACACACACAAGCTAACGATGCCATGGGGTTACAACGGATAATTTGTGGCTTCCTGTTCTATTATGTATGCCTGGTTTTATTGCCTTCGGCAGCATTGGCATTTCCAAAAGCAACAAACATCCGGCATTCGGCTTATTGCCAATTTTTCGCATTCAGAGAGCGATAAATGTTTTCTACAAGTCTCACGACAAAGTTATCGACAATTGTATTTCCAACAGGAATTTCCCTTTATCATCGGCAGTATCGCCAATTTGTCATGATATGGAAACCTAGTTATTGACTGCTGCCTGAATCACTAGTACTAAATTTGATCAGCAATCCATAGTATATTAAGCATATGGAACAAAAAAATATAGCACAGCTCGCTCTTCTGAGAATCTAAACTGAGAAAAAGAGAGTAAGCTTTCATTTTACTCTAAGGTCTGAACCTGTGCAGTGTTAAACAGCTTTCAAAGCTAACCAAAAGCTTATTAAAGCAGCCACATGCTTTGCTCAGTTTCTAGTTCAAGCTTGCCTTTAGTCGCACTAGCAACTCTGGGGCACATATTTTTGAAACACATTCAACTCCACAAAACTTCACATGCATACCATGGTGTTCCTTTTTAAATGTAACGATATAATATTTAGGTAATAAAACTCCTTGAAGTTTTGCAGAGCCATTGAGCCTCATGAACAACATCATTTTTGCTGGATTAGCAACCAACAATGGCTGGTGGGTTGTGTGTTCAACTGAAAATTTACGAAATCAACATGAATATTTCTGCTTACACCATTTTAGGATAAAGAAATCCCACCATCTCTGTTAGATAGTTGGTGGAGTGATATATATGAGAAGAGGGTGGATAACATGGTGATTTCAGATAGTAATGGTGGGAAAATGCTGCATCCCTATCTGAACTCATTTGTATACTTACGTGAACTTTTTCTCTATGTAAAGCACCATTGTACCATTTTTTCTTGCATCTGTTATTCATTTTGATTCTCTGAAGATTTATCTGCTCTAACCACCATTCTAAGTATCAGATATCCAGCAGAAGACTGTAAGAAGTGGTAAAAATACGTAAGTAAAATAGAAACAGTTCAGCGACTATATTATGACTCTTTGTGCAGTAAAGATTAATATTCTTTTTTACTAATTAAGTAAATGAGACACTTCTTATACATGTACATATAATATAAGATAAAAGGGAAGTATTGCGTGTTCTACCAAATACATATACGTAGCTTCACTTATCAAACCTAAGATTAAATCACTAGCTGCTCTTTATTGACAGGTTACTACTTGTATCAAAAGTTAAATGGTACAACTATTAATGTAGTGCCGCTATCTAACATCTCCTATCTTTTTATTTTATAGATTAAATGCATGAAACAAGCTTATACAGAAGTTTTTTGCATATCAGGGGTACAAACAAGGATGAATTCTAAAGCATTTCTGTACTTTTTCCTATGGTACATATGCATATATTACTAAAACTGGTGTGCACATCATACATCAGCTTTGTTAACTAGGTTACTGTTACACACTACAAGATTAAAAATGCCCAAAAATGCTGCTGTGGAACAATTGAGTACTGGTTCCTTCAACTGCATTTATTTATTGTCTAAACAAGTCCAAAACTAACCTGCCAGCAGCTCATTATGCATAAGTGCATGGGTGCCAAATAAGTATTTGATGAATAAGCTCTTTCGAAATTTAATGTAGTATATTGATACCTAACAAAAAGCTCATGGTGATTTGTTTTGTCACCAAAAACCTATGAACCAGAACGATACCCAGCTTTGTTGGTTCCTCAAACAGTTTACAGCCTGCTGAGTTGAAAAATAGATAAACTTCAAATTAGCCATTTTAAATTCATTTTACATAAAAAAGCATTCAAAAATATTTGGTAAGCAACATTACTGATAAAAAAATTATGTCTGGAAACCAATTGCGAAGAGACCAAATAAGATGAAAGCCTAAAAAGTTAGTTGATATTTCAATTTAAATTAGATTCATATCAATTTTCAATAATTTCACTATTTTTCAATACTGATTAACCACATTCTTGTCTCTAACTTAGTGCTTATGTGTGTTAATAGTGCATTGCAAATATTGTAGTGGCTACATTGTAGCATGGGTTGGTACACTTGCAACTCACCTACATTTTTTGTAAGTACCATAATAATAATTAAGCCAGCAAAATTGGCCCATCTAACAAAAGCACAAACAATCGGCATTATTCTACAAAAAAGCTTGGACCATTGTTGTTGGTATAATGTGCCTAATTTTATAGGTAATAGGAGCAAAGTCTATTTTCTTACTTTTGAAGAAATCCAAGGCTAGCTTTTAAGGTTTCCAACCTAGGTGATCAACAAATAGAGAAAGCTGCATAAAGAATAAGAGTCTAATGAAAACGAGCTGCTAATGATATTTAATTAGTCATATATCGAACTTGCTAACAATGCACAGATATCACGCAAAACTGAACGAAGTACCTTTTGTCATCATTAATAAAAGTTATATTGGTATACATATTTCCGAAGCAGGCAATGATGTCAACTACTACGTATTTTTCACCCATTTAGCTATGATTAGCTGTTAAAATGCTTTTGTGTGGCTAAGCAAGTGTTGATTTACACAAAAGCAAACATATTAGGTGATGAGGAGTAATGTAAAAAAGTTTCATTAATGGCTGTAATTCTTTGTTGTTGTAAATTACGTCATTTCTCCTCCCTGCTTTATAGGCTACTTTGTACAAAATTGCGTGTTAAGCAATTTCTAGCTGTCAACATAGCTACCGCATTTGCTAAGCATTTGAATTTGCTAAGCCTCCCTATTGTCTCGTCAAAATGTGCATACTACTGATAAAATTTGCATAATTTACATTGCAATAGTTTAGTAAGCCAACGTTGCCAATGAAAAGTTTTGAAGAAATGACATGGCATGAGAACTTGGATTTTCCCTTGAAAGATATCTATACGCATGCGTGCTATGACTCTTCAGTATCCGTGGTATGTGTTACCGGCATAAATAGAAATTAGTCAGTTTAGTATCTCTGATCTTTTTATCTTCTCATCTTAACAGTTATTTGGGTAAGAATTTAGAGTTACTTCTGGTACTTTTTATGTTCGCACCTTTTTCAATTATAACAATTAAAAGTTTGAGTTATTTTTAACCTTTTAATTGTACGCAAAAATTAAATGATTTTTTACCATTACTAACTCAAACTCTATAATCACTTTCTCAGGATCGAAAAAAATATTTTATTTTTGTGTACACAAGCAAAAGTATAACAAAGGGTTTTTAAAAGAGCCATTTAAAAAGCAGAGTTTTTTACTTCGTTAGCAAACACTTTGGTTCACACAATTATTATGTGAGAAAAGTACAGGATTTGTATTTACAACTTTTCACTGACATACGGTTTTACCCACCGATGCCAACCCGTGTTCAATGGCAAGTTTTCACATCTTTTGCATTAGTGGTAGGTGAATATGTTGGTTGCGGTACAACTACGTAGTATACATTATGTATGGCGGCATAACTCTTGAGTATTAATCGCTGAGCGAGATATCTTACTATTATTTTCACAATCTCAGAAGGTACCAATTATGATAGTGATGGATAAAACTCAAGAACCGTTGGCAAAGCAGAGAACCAGAGATAACGACAAGTCTGATCACATCAAATAATTTTCTAACTTTTGTTTTCTTTTATTGTACACGTCACCCCGCTGCATTAGCAAGTCCTGCTTTTTGACAAGAGTGACTCTTTTGTGCTAAATAGATTGCAAACAGTGTATTATGCTTATAACAAATAAACAGACAGTTCCATTATACTTAAAAGTCTATCTTACCACCACCAGTATCAATGTCAAGTGTTCTACTATACAACCAATAGCCTCTTATCATGGCCGATGTTAAATAACGTAAAACTATGTCATATAGGCGTTAACCAAAATATAAGCATTGTGAACAAAATACTTATGTCACAACAATCAGCAAATGCAAATTGTTTGAAACTTGCCACTAGAGTAATTGTGCGAAGTTGGAATTCTAGTTTTAACGTCATTGAACTGAAAGATTGAAATCTGTCAGAATAAATAACTTGTAATGAAATTCTATTCATAAAATAATTGTGTTGATGCAAAAAAGAAAAAAATAATAAATCGCTATTTTATAATTTTTGTATTTTATATTCAAATAAAATGCAGGTAAAATAGAGTACAGTTTGTTATAAGTTGCATCAAACTCTTTTTTCACGTCGTTTTAGTTGGTAAACAAAAATGAAACAGCTTCTAAAGCAGTCAAAAATTGTTTGAACAAAAACATCACTCGAGCAAAAGGTTTTTGAAAACAATGGCTAACAGTAACTCTAATGGATATACGACTATATTTCTAACTTGAAACACTTTAGTGAAGACTTTTCCAATCATCAATGAGTTATTTTTGAAATTTTTGAAACAAAATTGTATGTATTTTGTGTTCAAAACCTAAAATTTTTCATAATCAGTCATGGAATAAAGTAAAACTTACATTGGTAAATGCTTTTGGAGATTTTCACAATGCAGAACTTGGCACAGTGACAGAACTTTGTTGACTATTTGTCCACAAAGTTGGGAGTTACCAAAGAAAAGAATTTCTCTCCTTCACAATCTTCCTTGATTGACTGCCTACTGTAGGAATTATGAGTAACTTGAGTCTGGAAACTTCTGTTTAGATATATGTATCAGGTTGGAGATAAAAAAGTTTCACATTAAACTATTTACTGATAAAGTATTTAGCAAAAACTCAAAAACACTAAAAATGCTCTGGGTTGACAAAACAATATATGATATGCAATTAACGCCAAGTTTTCCATCTGATTTATTTATTATTAGAAATCACAATAAAATTTTACCATTACATTTTTAATGCTTTTTTGTATGTGCCGAATTCACATAATGCTCCAATACTCAGTTTTAACATACAACTTGTACAAAACTAACGCTAGTAGAACAATGAAAAGACAATATAGAGTTGTCATCTCAATGCACAGGCATATACTACTTTCTAGCACAGTTCTTTTGCTTATGGTGTTTTTGTGATAGGAGCGCTGCAAATGGCTAATAATGTGTTGTGTTATACAGTAATTATGATATATTATTTATGTCTATATTTATTTTTATTGTATAGACTTAATACTACCTGAATATCTCCTGGACAGCCAGAGCTTCTAATGATGATACTGTTCCAATGTTTACAACTCAATGAAATTTTATATAATGTAACTTTCCTACTGATAACTTTGATGGTTTTTCCAAGTTATTCAATATAAGTTTCTAAAACTTTGGTTTTTCCAAGCTTATTTATCATAACTTTTTGCGTTAAAACTGGAAAAACCATTAAAATTTTTAGTTGCCCGAAATCAAAAGCTGCCTTATTGTTTGCATGACTCTTCATGCTAGTAACACTGAAAATTAGGATATTCCAAACATGAATGGGCACTCAAGCATGAAGTATTAGTTTTTTCAGTATAAAAGTGTACAGTGGTGGATCAATACTATGTTATCTCAATAGCAATGTATCCTATTCATAGAAGTATACTGTTGGTAAAGCTAACCCTACATGATGGGCAGTTATATGAAATGTTAGTGAGCTTGGGAAAGGGTATGGAGTGTGTGAATATCTCCTGGACATTCAGAGCTTCTGATGATGATACTGTTCCAATGTTTACAACTCAGTGAAATTTTATATAATAGAGAAAAACGCGCGGACTGTGAAAGTTTTCAAACAGTGGGGAAACCCCAATTTATTATGGGGATTTCCAGAATTTGTCTATTGTTTTATATAAGCCCGCAATAATTATTTTTTGGGATTCCCCAGTAATAAATCTTTTGCATAGGCTACGCGTTTTTCTCTAATGTAACTTTCCTACTGATAACTTTGATGGTTTTTCCAAGTTATTCAATATAAATTTCTATAACCTTGGTCTTGCAAGCTTATTATCATAAGTTTTTGCTTTAAAACTGGAAAAACCATTAAAATTTTTAGTTGCCTGAAATCAAAAGCTGCCTTATTAGAGAAAAACGCGCAGCTTATGCAAAAGATTTATTACTGGGGAATCCCAAAAAATAATTATCGCGGGCTTATATAAAACAATGGACAAATTCTGGAAATCCCCTTAATAAATTGGGGTTTCCCCACTGTTTGAAAGCTTTCGCAGTCCGCGCGTTTTTCTCTATTGTTTGCATGACTCTTCATGCTAGTAACACTGGAAATTAGGATATTCCAAACATGAATGGGCACTCAAGCATGAAGTATTAGTTTTCAGTATAAAAGTGTACAGTGGTGGATCAATACTATGTTATCTCAATAGCAATGTATCCTATTCATAGAAGTATACTGTTGGTAAAGCTAACCCAACATGATGGGCAGTTATATGAAATGTTAGTGAGCTTGGGAAAGGGTATGGAGTGTGTGAATATCTCCTGGACAGCCAGAGCTTCCAATGATGATACTGTTCCAATGTTTACAACTCAGTGAAATTTTATATAATGTAACTTTCCTACTGATAACTTTGATGGTTTTTCCAAGTTATTCAATATAAATTTCTATAACCTTGGTTTTTGCAAGCTTATTATCATAAGTTTTTGCTTTAAAACTGGAAAAACCATTAAAATTTTTAGTTGCCTGAAATCAAAAGCTGCCTTATTGTTTGCATGACTCTTCATGCTAGTAACACTGGAAATTAGGATATTCCAAACATGAATGGGCACTCAAGCATGAAGTATTAGTTTTCAGTATAAAAGTGTACAGTGGTGGATCAATACTATGTTATCTCAATAGCAATGTATCCTATTCATAGAAGTATACTGTTGGTAAAGCTAACCCTACATGATGGGCAGTTATATGAAATGTTAGTGAGCTTGGGAAAGGGTATGGAGCGTGTGAATATCTCCTGGACAGCCAGAGCTTCCAATGATAATACTAGAATGAATATACAATAACTCAGTAAAAGACTGTACACATGGTTTTCCACGCTCGCCGAAAAGCTATAGTGATTTTTTCAAAAAAAGGTTGAGCGATTTTTCTAAAACTGTGTGAGCAGTCAAGCATTGAATATCTGCTTCTTTGTTTAATAATAAAAGGAGGTGGATCCAATCTGTTTCATCCCAATATCTGTAAGCTGCTGGTAGAGTTGACCCTACATTATGGGCAGTTATGTGAAATATGAGTCGGGTTGATAGGGGTATGAAGTGTGTAAGGGCGATAGAAGGGTGGTGTGTATCCCTTATTTCAGACAGCTGCCTGATACAACGAATAATAATATTATTATTTACTGCGTGTTTGTCAAAGGACAAAATGTAGTTGTTGTTCATAAGACGATACGCCGCTTGAGGGATGGAACATCACAATTGTACAAGAAGTTCTTACCAAATCTTTGAAAAAGTCAAAATATAGGAAATCCCTAAAGTTGGAAGATAAAGAAGAAAAAATAAAAATGATTGCTTTAAACTAGTTGCACTTTTGGTATAGCATATTTTCTACTACGAAAGTTTAGTTATCTCCTAAAAGCTTTTGAACATAAAAATTATTAAAATGAACAATTTGAACTCGTTTATATTAATTAATTTTATGATTAGTTTCTTACACCATCTACAAACAAAATAAAAAGTTGCTTGTAGCTTATTTTTGGTCCATTAATCTAATTTTTTGTTGACCCTCCAGTGTCAAACAGAATTGTTATTTATTGCTGAAAGCTATCGCCGACTTGATTATTTTTATTGTCATTGTTTCAGCATGCATAGGTAGATAGTGCTTTTACTGACATAAAATTTAATAAAGTTTTATTCACGAACAACCTATATAATTTTTTCGTATTTTATGCTTGTCAATTTTTAAACACTGTAGGGGTAACTTTGGGTAACACAAAATCATCAAAAAACTTTGAATGGACTTTCAAAAACACTGCGTGAAGTTACTATTTTTATAATTCTAAAAATAAAGATTAAATTTTATTTCAAAAAGCTGAGGCCTTTTTTACCTATGTCCACTATTCTTTTACATTTCAGGGAGATTTTCATAACAAAGATACAATCCAGAGCCTTTCTCCCACCCTCTCTTTACCCTGCTCCCCAAACCCTTTCCCTTACCACCGACACCAGTTTTAGGTAGACACAGGGTTTTCATTTTTATACTATATATAAACTATACCAGGTCAAGCGATACCGGCTATCCTGGGTTTGCTAGTGCCAGCATATACCTTGTAGGGTGAGCCAATCATACATAACAATATAAACAGTGCACAAATCAAAATATACAATACAATTTGGATAAGCAATCCAAGACAATGACAAGGGGAACACATGGCAAAGCAGCTCTGGGCTGTTTTCGCACTGTTTCTAGAGTAATGGAAAGTATCCACTACTTATATGGTATCCCTACTTCCTAGCTTCTGTTTCCATCATTTGTGTTGCTTCGGTATCCATGTAACAAAGGGTTCCCAGTTCTTTAGGCCTCAGGCTACCTTCATCAACCATTTTTCTTGATAGGCCCGGGGTGACCCATGTTAGGCTCTCTATGTGTATATATATATACTCAAACTGCATTTGTTGCCTCATCAGCGCAGTACAGAGGTAAGCAGGAGTGAAAAACCTCGCAATGATACAAATAATTGCATCAAAGCATGTTTAAAGAATTGCCGTCACCAAATACTAGAGTGCTCAAACCGTAAGGTGAGCTTTGCACAAGGCGAACAGTGTTTGGTGCCCGTGCGAGAATGCTCAACCAAACCGAGCTGAGGGAGCATGGTACTCAAACTGCGGACAGCGGCTGTTTTGGCATTTGTTGCCTCATCAGCGCAGTACAGAGGTTAGCAGGGGTGACAACCCTCGCAATGATACAAAAAATTGCATCAAACCATATTTAAAGGATTGCCCTCACCAAATACTAGAGTGCTCAAACCGTATTCTATATGTATATACAGAATACAGGGTCTATACAGGCTCTATACATGGTAGGGGTAACAGGTATCATAAATTCAAGGAAATAAATGTATATACTGAAGGGGGACGGTTCTGGGGTCACTTAAACTTTTGTAGATGACAGGGTAAGGGGTGTAAGGGGGCTTTAGGGTGGCAGGGGGTGGGGAAGAGGGCCTGGCTCTCCTAAATATAATGCAAATCTCCCACAATGTACACGTATACGCTCAGTTTTTGGCAGCGCTTGGACAATTCGTTGTAGTTGAGGCAGACTTCTATGTTCAGTTTGGTATGGTAATTTTACATCAGTAAAAAGCATCACTTGCCAGATTATTGTTTGAATGTGAGGTTCTAAGACATTAACGCCTAGCTCTGCAACCACAAAAAATAACCACTACATCTACTATATGCTTTTAATAATACAGCTTTGCCAATGAATAATATGTGTGTGTTGGATGAGCTGGAGGCATTACACTAACCTATTTCCATCCAGTTTTGCATACTTATGTAATTCTGCCTTTTGGTCTTGATTTGCTAATCATTCTTGCTCAACCATAAAACTAAAAATACGCAAGAAATCAACCAGATCGTGAGTTTTGACAACAAACAAAAACTCTTTAAAGACTTTACATCAATTTCTACTTGAGAATTTTTTATATCAAAATAAATTCGTATTGTTATAAGTATGCAGTGTGTGCATGTTACGAAAGAACTGAGTTGATATATATCTTTAATAATCAACTGTAGGCTTAGAAACTACGCTTCCATGAAAACTTTCCTTTGTTTATTAATCAAAATCTCTGTGTTAAACAGTTGTTTTCACTTACATCTAATACTGTCCGATTCTTAAAAAGTTTGTTGATAATTTATTGTTGCTATCTTGTGGCTGTCCACAGGCTGCAAGTAGAATTTTAATAACTTCAAGCTATTGAATCACTGCCATGGAGGGAGAAGTCCAAAACCATCGGTAAGACAATCTTCTGATATTTTAAGCATTATTTGAAGTGGAGAATGTATAGTTGACAAAAGAATTTAAAGCTCCCAACATTGGAGTTTAAAGCCAATAATGGTTGCAGCTGAGCCTCTATGTTAAGATTGACAGGTGCTCTTTAAACTGATAGAAATTAATTCAGATTCAAACTAAAATGACAATGAATTGATGCATTAAACACATTGTTTTAAACTATCCTGCATTACGAACACTGCTACTGTTTGTGAAACGATGTATCGCGCTCTTCGTTTACAAAAATGACCTTTACGCTGGTTTATATTACAGCATTAGCTCGTCATCAAATAATGAGTTTTCAGTGTGACCAAACTTTGTAAACAAAGAGCAGCTGAAAGAGTTTTTCATTCGTGAAATCTGTAAAGACATTCCAGTGAAGGCTCAACAGACAAAATGTGGCTACAGGTTGGTACTCTGGCGTACTGTATAGTCTGTTGTAGGTGGTGTGTAGCTGTTTTTGTTTGTTTCTGCGATATAAAAGTTGAAGAATGAGGTTTCTACGCATAATTGTGGACCTTAAATAGCAATATCAGGCAAATCATAGCATTATTTTAAGTCAAATTTCTTTGTTAACCATAAATTTTTTTTGCTGACCATGGATTTCAATAACAAAAAATTACTTTTCCGAGAAATGTATTATGATATACTCATGGTTGATTTTCATTCAGTGCCTTCTACATTCATTATTATCAACACCTGTTTGCATTGCACAATTAATTTTAATAGCAAAAAAGTAATAAATTTGCGCCCTACTGGGTTTTTGTAAAATAAGTTTTTTCTCATCCTATCACCCCCCCCCCCCTAATCGACCGCCCTTCGCACCTTGAAGCTCTCCTCATTTGAAGCTATTAAGAGTATTCGTGATCTGTTCATAGAAAGAAAGAAAAAAATAAAATAAAGTGTGTTTGTAATTCAATACGCTGGGTATGGAACAGAGCATTAGTTTAGAACATCATAATTATTTAGTGAATTGTTATAGATCAATGGTTAAATCATAAAGAAGATAACTCCCAATTGTTATTTGTAAAAATATAAATGTATTAAAATAGCGTTGAGCATAACTTCATAATCTGTTTGCAATTGTCACCTCAAAATAAGGCGCAGTTGTGTTTGGTGATTTAGGATGTGTGAACCATGTATCATACCAAAGTTTGGAGACCGTGATGTGATACCGTGTCCAGTGAACCACGACAACCCTGAAGATGATGTGACTGAACTGCCTTGTAAGCCAAATGGTCTGCATCGTAATATGGTTACACGAGACAAGGCTTGTGAAAAAGATCTGAAAAAGGAGAATTGCGTATGTGACAATCAGCCGTTTGGTTGTAATGCTACACCAATTTGGAGGGAGTTGAAGGTTAGAATTTTAACCAGTCTTTAAACATTTGAAAAGTGATTCATGTAAAAGCTTTGACAAGTTCAAAATATCTTGCTGACCAGAAAATTTGTTCTAAAAACATTCAGAATTGCAAATACTTCCATTCTCTGATAGAAACTGAAATTCTAATCTTTAACAAAAAAAAGAAATATTTCTTTCATAGGAGCATAAGGAGAGCTGTAAGACGAACTTGTGTATGTTGTTCAGAAGTTTTCTACGGCCCTTACCAGGTTTGTAATGTAACTTTTGCATGCTATTATTGAATACATTTTATATCTTATCTGAATGCTTATTGAAAGCAGAGAGTATAAAATGACAAGCAAACGCATTATTGCAGTTTTCCGCAAGTTGCGATACCAAAGCCGGAGTGAGGCCAAACTTATGCAAAACAATGAGCTCAGGATGTTCTTTTTGAAACTTGGATAGTTCGAAGACGGTTAAAATTTTCCTTCCGGTAATCTTATAATTGAGAATTAAAACTATGATTAAACTTTTCTTCAAGTTGTCTTCTCTTAACGCAATGTAGCATTATGAAAGATTTTTTTGGTTAAACTGACCCTAACCCCCCCCCCCCCCATCTTCTGACAAGAATTTAAAAAGTGTTGGAATAAAGTTGTAACGCTGTTGTGTGTCTGACTGGAAGCCCTATTTAGGTGTTGTCATTGGTTGTGAGTTACTTTGGGAGTGAGTTGGAGGTCGTAGCTGTTGTTGTTGTTGAGTACTGTTAAATGGTAGTATAGAGATCCGTACCAAGTTTCTTTATAGTATTACCATTGTTACCTACTCCGATTGAATATGGAAAGGTTAATTTTCATCAGTTATAGGTCACATCGGAAACAATTTAGAGCAAGTTTAGTTTGCAGTAAATAAAAGTTTTTTATTGCAACAACAGCAAAATTTGTCAATTTGAAACTTGATAAAAAAACAACAGGTTTCTAATCTACCAGGAATTTTGTAATGTTAGTTTGACAGGCTCACTCTCTCATACTTAGAAAAACTTTTAGCCAAACCTCAACTGTTTTTGCTTCACCACTACGTTTGATGACAAAAGCATTTTAAATATAATGAAACCCTTTATTAATTTTGTTTTTGCTTCAGGTGCTGACTCAGGACCCTATCTGCTCTTCTTGCATGTCAACAGCATAATAAGGCGCCAACGGAAAGAGCAGTAGTTTGAATATAATAACATGGACACACAGAAGAACAAAACCCTGACACAACTTATTAAAAGTATTCATTCTAATACCTACTCGACACGTTCGGAATTGGGCTAATTAATGTTATCTAAATTTGTCAGTCAAGATGGACAGTCTTAGTTTCCAATAGACAAAAATAACAACAACAACATCGACGACGACGATTCATCAATCAGAAGATAGTTTTCAGAAGAGTCTGTGCACTAAATCTACCAACAACTGAACACTTCACTTTTGTATGGAAAGGTAAAAGTAGAGCATTGTCTGTAGGATTAACTTAAAGGTAATTAATACCAAAAAGTTATTAAATAAATTTCGTCAAAAACTATCAGAGATAAAAAAGAAAAGTTGCTAGGTCAAAGTTCATACATAGAAAAAAGCTTAAGCCACCCCTTTTTGCACACAGTTTTTTATACGAACGCTTGCTGTCAACCACAGTTGCATAGCTTCTCTCTGATTAATTAAGCACAATCATATATGTAGACTATAAAACATGCATACCGTTTGTAGTGAGTACGATATGTAAGAAATTGTTTTAAACAATTAACTACTACAAAAAATAAAAAAATAAATTCGCTTTTAAAATTAAAATAATACTTTCAGTTGGTCTATTAATTAAACTGTCAGAAAGTATTGATTATTTGAAATGGGAGTTGTCTTTCCATCTATGTATTAATTCATTTTTATTTCTTGAATGATAATATTTTCAATAAGTATCAGTTTACTACAATGGGATAGCTAGTTTTATGTAAAAAAAACGTACACAGAACGTGCAGCGAATGTGCAGTGAACGTGCAGCGAACGTACAGCGAACAAACAGCAAACGCGCAGCGAACGTACAACGAATGGACAGCAAACGTACGGTGAAGTTTGACCAAGCTTACGACATGACTGTTGCCAGGCACAACTTAATGATTTAATAATTTTTTCACCCAAACAGTCAAACTCAATATTCAAGCAAAAAGCCGGGAACAAAACTGTGGCATTATTTACAGGTAATAATTTCTAACCATTAAACAGCTTACAATGAACAACTTGAGTAATGGGCCCAGTAAAATCTAGCTTAAATTGACTGCGTGTCAGCTCATGTTGCAAACATACTTTAAAGTTTCATACTGCATTGCATGTAAGTAGAGAGATCTGCTCTTACATTACTACTCATACTGCATTGCATGTAAGTAGAGAGATCTGCTCTTACATTACTACTCATTTAGTTGTATATCTTCTGGTTTGGTTGATCAAACGCTAGAAATATAACACAACTTGCTAGAGCTATTAAACTATAAAATACATTTATGCCACAAACACAAAAAACTTGGTGAAATTCTTACACATAGTTAGTTGTGGGTGCAGAAATGAAATTGCTACACTCCACTAAAACATCCATGGTGCATTATCATGAAATGACTTGAGGTATTCCATTCATTCATTACAGAGAATATTCATATGTGAGTAGTATATATGTAACGCTTGAGGACACCGATGTAATATTGATGGCAGTGGTGGTGGAAATGCCACACCCAACTATATAATTTCATTGTTGGCAGTTGATTTTGTCACCCCAGAATAGCAACATTATGCTGTTTTCTCACTTTTATTATTCAACCCAACTTTTTGAAGGCTTATCTGCTCACACTTTCAGGCGGTGTAAACAACTCCTTGTTTGAGCAAGCTTCTACAGAAGGTCAAACAAAGCTACTAGCCGAGTGGTGATTAAAGCCATTTCAACAATTCGCCTATGTTGATTAACAACAACAAAGCCTATTTAGAGTAAACAATAAATTGAAAGGATTGCGTCATTTATTTTTCAACAATATAACCATTACATACCAATCAGTGATGATAACAAATAATATTGATTATTATGGATTATTATTGATGATAATCAAGGAACGATATGCTTAGAGTTTAATGTATTTTGTTGAGTGAACTGTCCGAGTGAAGTGAATTAATTGCCAACCATTTGAATAACAAGCAAGTTTTTGAAGTGATCTGTGTCATATTGTCCAGTCTCTCTTCAACAGAGTCAGGCTCATTGATAACTTTGGCTTTCCATGAAAGAGAGCTCTAATGAAAGCAAATAAACTTGCACTCATGTAATACCAGCTAATGCTAGGGTATTAATTCAGACCACCATTAAAAATTTTGGGGCTTTTCTGATTAATTTAGTGCGAAAAATAGAAACACTTAGTTAAAAAATACTTGAGTTGCTTAAACTTTGAATAGGGTTGGTTTGCTGTTTTATCAATAGATTGTCATCACAACTATAATGTTCCTATTGCTTTTCTTATATTTAATAATAATAATAAATTACCGACATCCCCGCTTGTGTGTGTATATCTTATGACTTTGGTTACAACAAATTAGTTTTCCGGCCACAATTTATCTTAAAATAACGTTCATTTCTCTATCACCTACTGTCTAACAATTTAGCCTCCGTCGCTTATGAATGTATTACAACTTCACACTTCCTAACTGCAACCAGCCATCTTACAGTGAAGGGAAGACAACTTTATTAGGTCTGTGGTGCACAGTGTGTTTTTCCTCTCATTATTTGTGTGGTCATACGATAATGACTATCTTAGATGGAAATTAAGACTACAAAGTCATAAATTACATTTTTGCAGTATCACTCCACTCACTCACTTCTGCTAAGAATGCACTTTTGGTAGATGCATCAACTAAAAGCATACAAGGTGGCTATAACACATAGAAATATCAGCTGCTAGCCACAAATGCATCTGAAATAATCTTATTTGTTGGTTTGTGAGCAGGATTGGCTAACCCTAATATATTACATAGTTTGGTTTGTAGTTATGTACTCCTTGCTCTACTAATAGGTTTAGTCATGGGAACTTTCAACACGTTCTGGGTATTTCCATTACTCAGCATTCCTTGAGCCAGCTAGGCAAGTACTGTGTACATTTACATCAGGCCATCACGTGATTATTGATTGAAGCTGTTGGCTGTTTACCAGCATGCCAAAGTAAGCTAGTTAGGATTATCCTGAACCCAAATCCTGTTTAAAAGAAATTAGATCTTTTTGTTGTATGTGGCACATGTATTGCACCAATATGAAGAAATGTATTGAAAAAGATTGTATCACTTTCTTCAGCAACCACAAGTTGACTCGCTCAATTCCACTACCATGTGTGAGACATAGTGTACAGCTACAGTCGAGGCTGTGTGAGGTGTGTTGATAACCTCGATGTTGTTGCCTGTAGCTGATGCAAGCGTTAACCCCAGGAGGGGGTGGGGAGCGACTCCCCATAAAGTACCTCACCATGGTGAATGGGGATTTTTAGAATTACCACAGCCCTATTATCTGCGCCCCTTTTCCATCAACAGCAGTTTTCACCAACGCAACTCCTTTCACACTAGCCAGTCAAAACAACATCCTCTTTCACACTTGAACAAAATTGGCATTATTACACAAAAGACAAAACTTCTAATTATTATATTTATTCATACACCTTTAACACCAATATATTACTCCTTAACAACAATACCCCTTTCACACTTTACATCGTTTTTGAACCTTTTCACACTTCATGTTAAGCCAACCCCCTTTCACACAGGCAGGGATTTTTCAATTTGACCCACTGCAGGTGAGAAATGAAACCATTATTGCGGATACTTTATAGAGAGTGGCCCCCCCCCCCCCCTCTTAGAGCCAGCTAGCGAACCATTGAGCAAATTTATATCATGCCATCACATGATTAATGATTATAGCTGTTGGCGTCTTGCCAACAAGTTTATTGCTGGTTAGGTATCAGCCTGTAAAAGCGAGGTAGTTAGAATTAGACTCAAAGTAAGTCTAGTTGAAAAATTGATTATGTTCTTCTGCGTATGTAACAGGTATCATGCCCCCATTGACAAATATTTTAAAGTATTATGAGATCACTTCTTTCAGTGAGAACCACTTTATCTGCTTGATCTCACTCTCTTGTTTATTACACAGAATTTGTGCTTAGAATTCAAGCTGCATGAGGCGTGTTATTTACCAGCTTCATATTTTCGTTTGCAGCTCAAGCAAATCTTTGCGCACTTACTTTTTTTTATTAACCACCTCGCAGTATCTAGCTGACTGCAATGAAACAAGTCTCTAAACAGCAAAGAAAATCATGTGGGAGTTGTTTACTCATTGGGGAGAATAATCCAAGCTAGCAATTACACATAACACAATGCCTATGATTCACCGTTCCTTGATGAGGATAAAACAGCTTAGAACAACTAGCTGCTTGTTCAGTTCTAATGCAAATCTTTTCCATCCACAAAATTTCTGTAAGTCTTCATATTTACTTGGGTTCTAGTTACGGGCAAGAACCCATTTCGTTGCAACTATTTTCCAAAAACTTTCCCATTACTCAGCTTTCATTGTGTGCCAGTCATTTTGAGTCTGTATTGCATCAGGCAATTACGTGACCACTGGTGACACTTTTGGAACATTGCCAAATGATAAGTTGACTAGTAAACGTAGGCTAGTAAACAGCTTACTAGTTTGTTATAGCTATGCATTTCAAGCTGTCTTAATTTGTACTAGTAAGCATATAGAGCAAGATTCTAGCATTCTCCATACTGAGGAAGTATAACTGCCTTGCTCGTATTTTGTAATTTTTTATTCAGCTACCAAATTGAGCTTCTCCGACCAAGTTCACTTACACTAAGACTTCACACAACGTGTACTATAAACGAATAACCAGTCCTGTTACATAGTTTTATTTCCAATCTAGGCCTATTTTACTGGAAATACAATATTATTGCAGCACGAAACACTGCAGAAACTTAAATTGTGTACAGAGATAAAAATATCACATAGTTGAGGTTCTATTACCACATTTGCTAAAAGCTTCATTAGTAAAAGTGGGTTCCGCATTCCAGGCCAGTGTTAGCCTATTTGTATGATGAAAATTTGTATCCATCAACAAAATTTTTCCGTGTAGTAAAATTACAAAATAATTGATACTTTTAGTTTTCTTGTTTGTTGTAGAACGGAGTGAGCCTTTTCATTCAAGAGATTGACACGCTGGTTGGGTAAAGCAGTTGGTGGCTTTGATTCCGCCATGATTCAAAACTGACGTTTCGAAAATGAACTGTTCGAAACTCTTAAACCTGAACCCCCCAACCCCAAATCCCATACCCCCGTCCCCAAAGAGTTTCGAAGTGTCCATTTTCGAAACGTTAGTTTCGAATGGTCCGTACCCCGGTGGCTTTATCTAAATGCTTGCTATCCAGCAGCTGAATTTGAGATGTCGGCTGAATCTAGAACATACAATGTCCAATAGAATTCAAACAACCAATGGAAAGGATTAGTTGTACCAAAGTAAATAAAAGCTTCCATTTAAAACTAACAATTGATTCTGGTAACTTGAGAATGGAGTGATTGGTAAAGCTAACATTCACTGCAGAGCAAACTCATAAAAAGGCCAATGCAAACTGGTATCAAAGGCGTAGTTGACAATGGGCGAGGCAAAATAATATTTGGAAGCCAAATGCTGATTGATGATTGCTAGTTGATGTAGTCAAATTTGAATTTCATACATACCACTTATGATCGTGAAAATTTTTTGACAGACTTTTCAGTCAACCACATATTGTCAGTGATCCATCTAGGTAACTTATAAAAGTTAGTGAGACCAACTGTGTAGGCTGCAGTCATGCTAAAAGTAGATGGAAAACTCTGAAGTCCACTTGCTGCTGACCAAACATGACAATCACGGCAAAAATTCTCTTCAAACATACGTACACTGAGTTCAATCATGAGTGGAAAAAATAAAATCTACAGAAATAAAAATTGAAACTTTTGTTTATTTTTGCTACAACATTTTTCAAGTTGCTAAACTTTTTAAGGTAAATAGCACAAAGACAATATGCGTGGTTGTAAGTTGTTATTTTGGTGATGCCATAGACAGGAGCAAGCCGACTTTATATTACATAGTTTACTAGATATATTGAAGTTGGTATGGCAGTAATATTAACTCGCCCTATGCCTAGAATAGTCACTGACAGTCATCAAGACTTCATTGATGAGTGTCATTCAACGGAAGTTCTTTTGTGATTTAAACAATAGGCATACTGAATTTTTGCAACTTCTAAGAAGTTTATGGCTACAGTGACTTGATCTTACTGTTTATTTTACTGATAATTGAATATTATAATTTTGCAGTTTATTATATCACGCGCATATGCCGTAATGCATAGCTATGATTTAAAACTGGTAGAGTAAAGTACTTATAGATTGACTCCTTGCAATTGCATTTGATTGCAGCTGGTTTGCACACTGAAACAAAGTCAAGTCTACCATACAACAACGCTATGAGCCTTGCTTGTCGCATCATATCGATGAGCCCAAATTACCCACCACTCCATGTTTTTGGCATTCATTGACAAGTTTTTAAACTGATTTCTCTTAATCCCATAGTTAATCCCCAGTTGGTATCCAGCAGGGCACTAAATTCTGTGAAACTCTTGGAAGCATCCACAAAACTTAATTTTTATTCATTTTCACGAGGTCATTTGACATGAACGAACTTATTTATACGTTGAAACTGAATCAGTTTTCTTATCAGAATAAAGCTCGGATATAAAGGTTCTACACATTGTAGTGGTTAAATTCAGGATGAAGTACTGCTGCTACTCATGATAAAGCCATGTAGGAAAACTTGAGGCAGCAGCTAAGGCATTTTAATGCACGATCTATAAGTTAAGCCAATGACAACCTATTATGACCAGGACTGAGTGTGCAAACATTCTGCCACTGTAACGTTAAAACATCATGTTCAGAAATAGAAGTACTTGAAATCAGTGGAAATATTTAATTTTTTTTAGTTGCCTGATTATATAGAACAATAAAAATGTTTCCAAAACAATAGTGAGAATTTTTTTAATAGTCTTCAGCATCAGCTAAAGGGTGAACAGTTTATGGTTATGTTAATTGATTAGCCTTAATTTGCTTTCACCAGTATAAAGTTCAATGGAAGAGCTCAGTAGCTGATTCAGTGGAACAGCTCAGTAGCTGATTCAGGATGCTTCCGGATACCCTACGCATTGGGCAGTTGTTGAACAGTCGTTGAGGGCTCTTCATTGACTGTTGTCTAACGGAAGTTTTTTTGTGCTAAAACCATTGACATCTTTATTTCCCGCGATGTCTATGAAAACTGTATATGTAAAGCGAGCTTGCTCTGGTTTCTTTAGAAACAGAAATTAATTACGAGGATGTTATCGCCTGCTATAATTTTTATATACGCTGTAATGCACTGTAACGACTTAGAACGTGGAGAAACAGTGATTAATATGTTGACTTGTTGAAATTTTTGGCTGGGTGGCAAAAATACTATGCCCTCAACAACTCTACCTACCTCGCTTGTTACTTTCATCGTTGAGCCTGATTTGCCCATTGCCGACATGTTGTTTGGCCCTCAACGACAAGGCTTCCGAATAGTCTCCTTTAATCCCATGGTTAAGGCCTATGCATAAGATAACCGAAAGCACCCTCAGTGGAAAAGTTCAGTAGCTGATTATATCGCAGAAAATATTTTGATTCCTACAGACCCATGATGACATACAGAAAAGCTGGGTTTGATCTGATCAGCAGTTAATAGGTCGTCTATGCTGTTTTTCTATTGATTGTTTGATGGAAAAAACCCAAAGTTTTCATGTCGATAAGCTATGCATCAATGATCAACTTGCTCATTAATACATGGCTGAAATACTTCAATTCATGACCAATACATGGAAATTTTGGGTTTTTCCACAACACTCAATGTTATGTAGATTTATTCTGTTCTACTTGAATTTATAAGCTTCACTTAATAAAATGTAGTTTATAAAAGCTGAGAAACTATGAACAAAGCTGTAGTGACTTACAGTGCTTTACCTTCAAGGTGAGCTCAAAATGGATTTATCTTGAAGGTAAGTTTCCGTATATTAATTAAAAGTTACTAATTATTGTTTCTTGTTTTGATTACTATTAAACAACAAAAAGTTCAGGTTGCTGAATTCTTTTCTGTCAAGTATGCCATGAACAATCAACTTACTTAAAAATTGTTGTCATTTAGCAGCAGATCTTTACCAAATGTAATACAGTGATTTGTGAGGATTAATTGATGATGATAAAGTTATAACCTGTTGTTTGCTCCAAATACAAATATTATGAGATATATTTTGCTTGGAGACATGCTCACGCATCTGACAGTTTAACAATTGAATAAATTAGTCATTTTGCTTAAAAGTAAAACCATTCCCATCACTTCTTTGATTTATAAACAACAAGATAAACATTGAAGTCTTCAATTTACCGTGGCAATTTCAAAAATGGCATAAAACATTGGCAGCACACTCTATTTTTGATTAGGTGTTTTCTTCACTGGAAAACACTGTTGACAAATATCTTTAAATTTTTTTCGGAGGGAAATTTTTTGTTGCAAGATACAACAAATAACTGAAAAAGGTATAAATAACTTGAGTCTGTTCAACAGCCAGCAAGGGCCATGACTAAAGATTGAGACAAAAATATAAAAAAAAGACATTCAAGTGCCAAGGTGCCAGGTGCCAATTGGTAAGTAGGTTGAGTTTCTAGAGCCAAGATCAACTACAGTTTAGAATATAACAGAATACAACAACGACAGCAACTTTATAAAATCATCCTTAAGTATTTTTGAAAAATCCTGAAACCTTTGTGGACTTTGCGGAAATCACCCTCTGTGCTATTCTGTCCACATTTTGTCAAACTTACGTATATATCATGCAGTGAAACCAAATGTACGGCAATGAATTGATAGCCATTTAAAAATAATAAATAATTCATTTTGGCTTAAGGTAAAACCAAATCATGCTTTAAAGTTACCTCACCAGGATATTTGGTGTTTGAGAGAATCACTATGAAAAGTAAAAGCTAGTAGATTTGAGAAAAAAACTGAAATCTACAACAATACAAAAAGTATTTCATTGAAAACCAACAGCAATATAGCGAGCGCTGTGACATTTCCTCTGTGGCCGATAACCAGTAGTTGATAAAAACACTTGTGATAATTATTCAAAATGACGAGGACAATGGCACTAAAAATAAACAGCTGCAGTAGAACATTCAGCAGGAAAGGTAAACTGAAGGTGAGTGGCACCCTTTTGCGGCTTCCAAACAGTATCAGAGTTAGTTGAAAGGAAGTGAGTGCAAACCGGCCATTATGAGTGGTCAGCTCACAATATCACAAATAATAAATCGATCAAAGTCTTCAAGGTGTGTGTACATGTCTGCTCAATTACCGATACCGTCTGCCTGCAGCAATACGCAAGTTTTCAACTAAAATTTTACACTAGTGTTTTACTGTGTTCGCTAGTATATGGGTCAGCCAATGAAGATTTGGCACTTATGCTTGCGGTAATTTTGATTGGCTCCTGCAACAAGACAACAAGCCGATTTGGCGGAGCTCTGTGACATTGCCACAAAGCTCCGTCATTGATTGACAATGACTTTTCATGGCAATTTTCCATATACACTGGCGTCAAACAGTCCGAGTTCGCAAAAGCACAGACAAGACTCCCAGTATAAATGGACCTTAAGGGTAAGTCCTTCAATACAATGTAACAGCTAACACACAAAACTTGAGATGCTAAACCCCATCTGCTTCTTTTTCAAATTTACTTTTCATTATATAATTGTCAATTAAATAGACTTCACTAACTTTTAGATAGAACGTTGATTCACCCTTTGAAGTCTAAACGTATATATTTGGCCGAGTGTCTACTACAACAATCAAGTAGCTAGACTAGTCAGTTACATATTGTAAAAATCGATAATTCGATCGTACAGATGTTGACTTTCAAAATGAGTTTTTGTATTTTTTAAGATGGTTAGAGTAATAACAAGCCATGTCATGTAAATTAAGGAAAAAAATATCCTTTCAACAAAATACTGAGATGTATAAGAAATGAATAATGTAAATGCTGCCTTTGCAATGTACTTGTAATGGATTCATTTTCTGATATAAAACTTGCACTGATACGAAAAACTTATTAGCTGTCCTATAAAAAAATTTCACTTCTATCCAGAAGCAGCTACGGGTTTTACTAGTTTAAGTAAAAATCAAACATTCACAAGTGCATTTGTTACACCTGTTGCACTCAAGCAAACAATGTTTATATTGTGTACGTAAAACATCAACTTGAACAACTATTTGCTATCTTCTGAAAGATGATTAAACTTTCTGATTAAAGTACAAATTTCTAATATCATTTCATTCATCATATTCTTTTTTGTGTATTTATGATAATTATAATTTATTTTAACTACAATTCGGCATCTTTAAACTTTTTTTATTAAGCTAATAATCTACTCATGGTAAAAACAGACTACAGTAACAAATTTTAGCCTACCGTAAAACAGTCAATGCAAAATTTATGGAATGGTTAAGCCTCGTTATTGAAACACAGAGCTGGTGATACATTAAACAAGTACAAGTATAGGTGATCATCTGGGTGATGCATTACAGCAAAAGCACGCAATTCTAGCACTTGAGAATAAAGATAAACACAGAAGCCGTCATTCTACAAAAAAACAAAAAGCCTAAAACTGCTATTCCAAAATAACTAAGTTATTAATTTTATAGGAACCAAAGTTACCATTAAAGCGCAACTTAATGCTCCAAATTAGGATATTTTTTATCTGACCATATTGATTCTGGTCAACATTCTTTTAATTCATGCTTAGTTCTAATCACTTGTGTGTACTACGCAATCGAATGGCTAGGAAAATCTACCTTCTAAGTAATCATGGGGATTCTATTACACAATTGATTGCTTTGGAAGGTGAAACTTCCAATTAATCATGGAAATTCTATTCTACGCAATTGATTGCTTTGGAAAATGAAACTTCCACTTAATCATGGAAATTCTATTCTACGCAATTTGCTTTGGAAAATGAAACTTCCAATTAATCATGGAAATTCTATTCTACGCAATTGATTGCTTTGGAAAATGAAATTTCCAATTAATCATGAAAATTCTATTTTACGCAATTGATTGCTTTGGAAAATGAAACTTCCAGTGAATCATGAAAACTCTAGTGCTGGGTTTTGGAAAATGAGTTCTAACGTGTCATTGTAATTTAGCAATTGAGAAACATTGTCCCATTACTTTTAGAAAGTTTTATGTGGCATTTCATGAGTTAGGAAACTAAAATTTGATTAAATTCCTAATAAATCACCACTAAAACATGTATATAAAGTTTTAGAAATCCTTTTTACATCATTTTGAGCTGAGCTAAAAGTTTACTCTCAGTTTTTGTAAGTTCTTTTGTCAACTACTGAGTGTATTAAGAGCCAAAATTCCCTCAACTGTACCAATAATTATGCCAAATCACGGATAACATTGGTTATCAGCTATTTTACAAAGTCATTATAATTTCAACCATAAGACCTACAAAAAAGACTACTGATTAAAAGAGGCAGTAGAAAAGCCAAACAGAAACTTGTTGTGTAACACAAACATTTCCAAAAGCTGACACTCCAAAACCAACAGTAAATATTAAATGAGAAATAGTCATCCCATACATTGAACACAGAATTCCTGTACCCTTAAAGTTAGCTGGTAGCTGGTATGTTTACCTATGATTGAGCTACATGATATAATAAACAACAAAGATTTCTAACAGAGCTTCTCTAATATTGAGCACTTAGTTGCAACAGAAAAATACTTACTTTATGGAAGATGTCAATTCATTACCATTTTCGTCAGGTATTTGATTGAAAGTTGAAACTTGTACAAACAATACATCACCAGCAGTTCATGGAAGTCACTCACAGGTCCACCGCTTCTTGAATGGTTTATTGTCGCCCTATAAGCGTATTATAAATATGAGCTGTGATGGAGTTTTTGGTTTTTCCAGTACTGAGGGAATTTCCTTACTTGAAAAAATGTTCACTATTTCATTTTATTAACGTAATTTGGTAAAACTACTCGTCATTTGTTTGTTTTTTTTGTTGAAAAAGTTACTGCAGTAAAGTTTTGCAACAAATTTTGAAGCACATGTTTAATAAAGTCAGAAAACATCAGGAAATTTACGAGCTGCTATGAACTTTTTTCCAGCAGGGGTGCCCAGCAGTTGACAATGCGCATTGAAAGCAATCGCCCTATTGAAAGAAAAGTTTTACTCACTTCACAAACTTTCATAATCAGAGTGAACTAATGATTGTTAATAGATTTTAAGTTGATAAAACGGACAGTATTCTGCATATGCACTTTTTTTCATTTTATATTTCTGAACAACAAAAAAAACCTCAAATATTTGAATTTTTTTCTCTGGTAGGACTCTTTGGGACAAAGCACCTTATGTAAACGTAATTATTTTCTGATAAACATACTCAAACAGGCGTACGATTGGGTTCGGTTTGATTGCTATCAGTCAAATAGACTGGGCTAAGTTCATATGAATATAGCACCTCGTTAATTTGCTTTTACATGTATAACAGTTAGACATCACTTTTCTCAGCATTCTCAGCAAACTTCAGCTATATCTTTTTAAATTTATCTTTCAAAAACAAAGTTGACTTAAACAACATAGTGCACTAATTACTCGCATTTTCTCCACCGATAGCTGTATTGCAATTACTGCACGTTGAACTTTTCAAAACATGAAGTGCTGCAAAGCTGTCATTATCGATGTTAGATCGATTGATGGTAGCTTTTTTGACTGACGTAATTAGCAGTATAGTGACAGCACTTTTCTATGTTTGGTATAAAGTGATCGTTAATAAACTATTGTGAAAGCTGATAAAAGCTATAGATCACCGCCCAGTCAACTAACATTGTGTTGACACTATAGCTTTTGAGTTGATCGAGCGACCATCTCTGTGTGGAAACCACATCACGGTGTACTGCAAATTTGTTGTTTGACATCAACTGGCTGGCTGCCAATCAAAGCGCGAACAATGAAATAGATAGAAAAGTAAAAGGCTTTCCATAAGAACAACTGCTATACCATCAGATTTTTGTTCTGAACCACTGATTTATCGTTGCCATTGCCAGTAATTCTGTCATCTGATGTTGTTAGACAAATCTTTCAATGAAAATCCGGTATGTACGTCTCGCCGAACCAATCGAACTGGCCGAACCCACCGAACAATGGTATTATCTTCTCTTGGTGAAAGTAACTCTATGACACTAGCGAGCGAAGAAAAAACCCTAAGCTCACCAAAATTTCGAATCACCAAATTCATACTACTGCCTTAAATGTAAAACCATAATAATTTATATTTATTACCACTCATAACAGCTACTGTAGCATTTCCTTATTATTCTAAAATAGTATAAAAACATATGAATAATAATATTATTAATGTTAGTTAATAAATAAAAGGTAACAGCAATGGCATTGTTGTTACTTTAGTTAACAATAGCATTTAATTTAATCATGAGTAGAAAAACAGCCAATATTTTCAAAATCACAATTTATAACAATAAACAATACTAAAATTATGTTGTATCACTTATTTTACCATATATTTATTATTATTGGAAAGCATTGATCATCATTAAAACAATAACGAATATGGTTAACATCACTAATAATAAAACGGGCACTTTTCCAAAAACGCACAGTTGGAAAATGGGCTTATTGGAAAATGGGGGTATTGAAAAATGGAATGCCCTGTTTTTGTCTTACGAATAAAGATTGTCGTTATCTTATGATTACTGGGTGACATTTATTTCAAAGCAGTTCATTTGGGTCACGAATAAAATAAACCTCATTAATACAATTATTATCAGTAAGCGTTTTTTAATTATTAAACAGCACAAAGCTGCTGTCATATTGTCATAAATAAAGATCAATAATTTATTCATAATATTACTAATCTTCTTATCAAAATAATAAATATTTTTGTTAATAATGTGGTGAAATTATCTTGTCACATAAATGCCATGAATCCACAACGATATGTATCATTATATTATCTGTAGCCAAATATAGTTTATGATTTAATACTGCTGCAAGCGCCTTGCTAACTGCTTGATACTGAAAAAGGCAATATTTTTGTAAACTATAATAATTGTTATATATGGAGTTGTCACCTCCATTTCATCTACGACCTAAATGAGTTGCTTTAAAATAAACGTCACCATGATTAATGTTATAATTTGTTTGTTCGGTGGGTTCGGCCAGTTCGGTTGGTTCGGCGAGATGTACATACCGATGAAAATCTTATGACTTCTGTGTAGGTTTTGTATTATATGATACCCATTATTACTACATATGGATTGTAAGGGACGCATACCTAACTATGACCTCTGGAAGTGTCTAGCTATAAAGCAAAGCCTACAATAATCAGCTAAACAGAGCGCTAGTATCTACAGTAGGAAACATTTTAAAATGAAATTAACTTTCAACAAACTGAACTTGTTTGGAGAGGCTAAAAACTTTTTATTGTGTCAAGTTTAAAAGCATCTTGTTATAACTGAACTTCAAACTGGATATCTGATCCTTCAATGTGTGAATGAAACCAGTGTGGGAAATAGTTTTAGTCAGTGCATCTAATATAGTGTGCTTTCAGTTAGTAATCGCATCTAGTGATGCGTGGTCAGGCATGACCGTACGTGACGACACCTTCGGCAAGGCGTCGTATAATCCCCCTGCTAATCCATCACATCCGATATTCGACGAAGCCACAGGCCGTCGTATTTGGAGACAACTCGTAAAAATTACCTGTGGCAACCGGACGGCGCCTCGCATCAATGGCCCGTATCCAAAGCACTAACCCATTTGGATGCGAGATAAGCCCAATCATGCATCCAATACAGTTGCGTCGCTTACTAACCGAAAGCACTCATAGTAAGATAATGAAAGCTTGTGAACTGTCAATGGATGCAATAATACGTATAGACAGCACCAGTTACAAGTTGAAAAAAGTAGTTAGGAGAGTGAAATTTTGTGAAAAAAAATGCCGAATAAAACTTTGGCGGTTTGTTGAACTGAAAACAGTCATACCAAAATGATGAATTAAGTTTAATGATCAATGAACGACCTTGAAAACCACTGCTTTCCTTACTGATTAGGAGTGGTGTAAACATAAATTTAAAATAAATCATCGGCAACACCAGTCAAAGTATCAGAGATAGTCAGAATGCCCATTTGACTCCTGAAACTCCAACCAATAAAATGTGTAGTGACAAAAAATTGTCCCTTTTGGGGTTGACAACTTTGAGGGAATTCTATCCCAAGGTTTTTGATGATACACAAAATGCTTTGAACAAAAGAGTATTAACAGAAACAAGAAAACTGTGCATTGTAATGATAGTGCAGATAGAAAAAACATTTTGAGTAAAAACAAATTTTCTGCAAAAATTATTTCAGCCAAAAACTACAAAATAAAAACGAAACAGGAGGAGACAACTCTGTCATTTAAATCACTGACTTCTAGGAATATTGGTTTCCAAGTTTTTTGAAATTCCCAATAACCGTTTTCCAATAACACATGTATTCATGAGCAGTGAAGCTGAAATTTATTATGAAAAGAGCCACACAATAAAGAAAAGAGTGCAAGCTGTGCAAAAAATTTTATTACCGGGGAATCCCCAAAAATAATTATTGCGGGCTTATATAAAACAATGGACAAAATCTGGAAATCTCCGTAATTAACTGGGGTTTCCCCACGGTTTGAACACTTTTTTAAGCTGCGCGTTTTTTTCTAATCACTGCTAGTTTTGATAGAATTCAGTTAATAATCTGCTGGTTAGTCTTTAGTTTGATTCGTGTAGGACGTTTAGTCAAGTGGTGGCTATTCCATGCTAACAAGAAGCTGCAAGTTTTAAGTGATAGTTTGTGGCACTAACTAAACAACACACTGTATTCAGCTAGATAGTATTGGAAGATAATTCACACTTCAGCATTTCTGGTGTGAGGGTTTATTCAGACATCAGAAGTGCCCTGCGCTTTGGAAAGGCTTATTTTTAGCAAAGTAGCACATACTTTCATAAAAGTATTGGCAGGAAATGCGCATAGATTTTGCAGATGAAAATTTTGTTTGAGACTGTATCAATGTTAGCAAAAGCACTCAGGTAAGGCTGGGGTAATGAATGCTGCCTCACTCAGGTAAGGCTGGGGTAATGAATGCTGCCTCACTCAAGTAAGGCTGGGGTAATGAATGCTGCCTCACTCAAGTAAGGCTGGGGTAATGAATGCTGCCTCACTCAAGTAAGGCTGGGGTAATAAATGCTGCCTCACAAAGAGTAACAACTACTGAACAAGTAAAATGAAAATGAGATCAAGCCTTGACCAATATCATCTCCTTCAAAATGACCATTCTTTCATTCTTAGCATGCACCATAAGTTCAAATATAACTGTGCAAAGTTGTAAAAAAATTTCACAGGGTTAAAAATTAAAAAATAGGCTGTTACAGTTACGTGAGAATAGATCAAATGATTTTAAATGGGTAACTCCTCAGTAGCTACGAACTTTATTTGTCGTTAACCTAAAATATTGTAATAACATTTATGATTCATCCAATAACTGTTTGCTTGAAAGCATATTACACAGAGTACTACCACACAAAGCAGCTATTTGCATACGTATACTATTGAGGTTGTACTAAGATGAGGACTGAAGAAAGATGTCCCGGAAAACACGGATGTCACAAAAGTTATTATGCGTTTATTAGAGTTGTCATCTTCAACTGCATATTAGCCTCATTTATGGGCATAATTTGTGGGCAAGTTGCACTAAGCACATAATTTTATTATATTAATTGGCCGGAAAACAACAAGCGTGTGAGATATATGGTCATAAATCATTTTGTAGAAACATTATGCATTTTTTATTTTTGGAGTTGCCTACTTTATAAAAAAAAGTCTCGCTGCAGCTAGAATTTTTTCATAAAGTAGACAACTCCAAACGTGCCATTGAGTCAATTTCAGATAAATTTAAACAAATATTAACTAGCCTACGATAACTTCCACTTTCATAAGATGCTAATCAGTTTACTTTAATGTAGCAAAGTTTGTTCTAGCTAAAAATTATTGAATCAGATTTATTGTTTGAGCATAACCACAACGCCAGAAATGCAATTACAGCAATGTTTTTTTTCTTCAAAATAAAATTTCTATTCCTCTAAGTTTATTCCTTGTCAATGCTGAAGCAGAAAAAACTTTTGTCAACGAAAAAGTTGGACTAGTCTTTGGGCCACGGGCTGTGCAACATAACATCATCACGTGATATCTGCCATGAACCAGTACCATACTATTTATTCATTTTTCGTACTATATTTTATATATTCTTGTACACTACATTACTTATTTCATAGCATAAATATTGTCAAGTTTTAAATAGCATCAAGTCTTTGCTGTCAGTTATATATACTTTGGAGTCTTACTTATATATAAAAAACATTTTTTGTGTAAAAAGTTCAAAATGAACTGAAAACCCTTTACCGACACTACTAAAGATATTGTGATGACAGCAGCATGCTCATTGCTGCCTACTATAAACATTGTCCAACAGTATTTAAGCAAAATCAGAGACTGGTTGTATCAGCAATTACCAGATTGGCAGCCTGCCAAACCATTAATATTAATGGTAAAGTTATAGCATTGTATTTTCCTATATAATATAATTTTTACAATCATGTGCCGGTAACAATCCTCAAAGTTACTATATTGTACAAGCGCCTGAATTCGTTTGCCTTAATAAATAACAGGTGGTTGGATTTATAAATAAAATTAGGCTGCTCAGATATGGTAATGGGTAGTTAACAACCCCTAGTCAACCTACAAGCTGACTACCAGATATAAGTGAGGTAATTGGCCAAACAGATCAAATAATGGTGACCTATATATACATATGTCTAATACTGGCAGAAATTACAAAAGTTACAGGGTGAGGTACATTTACTAGCACTGCTAATTGAGAACTAATCAATAATGACAGTTTTCCTCTATTCATACAATTGTAGGTTAGTTGAAACTAAAGTCTCTCTCTGGTTTCTTAGAAAGCAGATGTATTTGAAAATTTCTTATAACCTTCTCCAATGCCTATTCTTGTATGGAATTTTTTTATTCAGATCTCTCAGTGCATTTGCCCTTGGCATATAGGCTCCTGAGGTGTCCGCTTCATAGGAGTTGTGTCCCAAAAAAAGACAGCCCAAGTAAAACCGGTGGCATATTTTCCCAAGGTTTAGCGGTTGGTAGATCTAATTACACTAAGTCGTTGATAATTAAGGCGTGTGAAAAAAAGCTGTCAAAATTAGACAGTAAAGTTTCATAGAGATGGGTTTGGGTGGGGGGGGGGGGACTGGGTGAGAAGTAAGGTTCACTGAACTATTTACTTATGGTGTAAGTGATTTGAGAAATCAAGAAGCTAGGAGACCTGTCGAGGCACTTCCAATGGGGGTGTTTGGCTCATGGGAGAAGGAAAGGTGTAAAAATGGCCAGGAGTGTAGGGAAAGGGTGGTGCAGGGAGCGTAGATGGTTGGATACTTAATTCCACCAAACTACTAGAGCCAACTAACATGCATTATAGCTAGCTGATAAATATTAGGCCTTTTCGCATCGATAATGCTCATGTTAAAACAAAAAAATTTGGCAAATCTAAAATCTATTTTCTGAACTCTAAGATGAATAGTGGCTTTACCATTCAGGGGTTGTCAACCCTCGGATGTTTTAGATTCAAGCGCGTACAATTCCAACAACAATAAGCATTATTGAAAATGTTGAGCTCTTTTTTGTTAACTACAATGGATGGCAAGACAAGAGTGATGACGAAAGCTATTTCTAACATTATTAATCACAACGTAATAAATAATAATGATAAGTCTTGAAGCATGTTGAAAATATTTTTAAAAATTGAATTAAAATAAAATGAAAAGGCACGGTAATCATTATTATTAATATTACTGCCACCCAAATAATATTATTATTAAAATCAATCTAAACTGTTATTGTTGTTGTAAATATTTATCATATTATACTTTTTTCATTAAAACAATGACTATTTACTCATTATAGCCAAATAACAGTATCGATAATAAAAATTGTTGCAAATCGAAAAATAGTAAATAATAATATACATAGCAGTTAGTAATAATTATCAAAATGAATATTTACTAGTGGTTTATGAAAAACAAAAAAAGTTGTCCTCTGGATGAGTCTTCTACCATTCACTGCAATACTAGAAAATATGAGAAGACAACTATGTATAAAGTAAACTGACGCTTTGAACGTTCATGCATAGAAATTTTGCCAGAAACGATCATCCAAATTGCATTCGGTAGCGCTTTCCCTTACCAACTTTTTCCAGGCATAGGTGTTTTTGATCCGAAAATGTCAATTATAGCTGACTGACATATATTATAGCTTACTGACATATGTTATAACTAACTGATATATATTATAGCTAACTGACATATATTACAGCTAACTGACATATATTACAGCTAACTGACATATAGTATAGCTAATTGACATATATTATAGCTGACTGATATATATTATAGCTAACTGACATATATTACAGCTAACTGTCGTATATTACAGCTAACTGACATATAGTATAGCTAACTGACATATATTATAGCCAACTCACATATGTTATAGCTACTGATATATATTATAGCTAACTGACACATATTATAGCTACCTGACATATATTATAGCTAACTGACATATATTATAGCTAACTGACATATACTATAGCTAACTGACATCCATTATAACTAACTGACATATATTATAGCTAGCTGACATATATTAAAGCTACCTGACATATATTATAGCTAACTGACACATATTACAGCTACCTGACATATATTATAGCTAACTGACATATATTATAGCTAACTGACATATACTATAGCTAACTGACATCCATTATAACTAACTGACATATATTATAGCTAACTGACACATATTACAGCTACCTGACATATATTATAGCTAACTGACATATATTATAGCTTACTGACGCATAATCAAGGTAACTGGCAAATGCTCCACAGAAAAGTCAACTGTGATTTCTGATGAAATGACATGTGATGAGAGGGTTTGCAATGTGTTGAAAGGTGTCAAGGAGATGAAGTGTCAGAGGGGTGTTGGAAGGACTAAGCATTTATATAAATGGGAGAACAACTCCAACTTCTCTCTCAAATGATTTTAGCACTATAAGGAGACCAGGTTCTAGGTAGACAAAATCAAACAAATGTCCAAGAGCACCCACGGAGGTGAACAAATTTTGATATTGCTCACATTCCCAGACAGCTGAACATCGCTTTGGCAAGCATTATGGCTTATGGTTTCCAATCAGTCTCAGAAAAATCAAAACATAACTTTGTGTTTTCATAGTTAACAGCCATTTGTCTTGAGCACTATGAATGCAACGGCCTTCAATGGCATACAACTTTTAAATACTAGGATTGCATTGTAAATATCATGAACGTTTTTTTTAGTTGTTCATCACCATCGGTTGACATGCTCGCAAAAAGACCTAACTTTGTGTGTGAAAGCGACTTACAGATTCTATACCCTTGTGATCTCTGTAATCAAGTCATTGTGCAACCTCATCAGACCAGCTGTGGTCACAGGTGAGTTACGCACAAAGCTGCTGCGGTCTGAGGTGAGTGAGATACAGAGCTTTAATTGGTCACTCTTATTTGACTGGAAGAATTTCTATATGCTGATATCATGTAAAATAATTTTAAGTTTTCCTTAATTTGACTACAATACTAAAAAATGGGAAAGTTTCTCAAAAATTTACGATACGTCGATAAAACATGAGGAGTTTTGAAGAACTCTTGAAAACTGAGCTCTTTTGATTCATTTTATTAATTACCTGATTCTTGCTACTTGGTGTAATAACTTGATTGAGTGGGTTGAAATTCGTTTGAGGTCATCATAAAAATTAGGAAACAAACCATCTTCATAAACATCTCGGTGTCATATATCGGATTACTAACTATTTTTCAAAATCAATTTACGAATATTATTTTTGTAGGTAAAATCTAAACAAAAAATTATAACACTGTTTGTGCTAATAAAAGTTGCGTGCACTTAAAATGTAACTTATACAAAGTTTATGAGTAAAGTGAAGAACTTGAATGATTTGTTGAAAAGCTCAAACCACAAAATGCAAATGTCACATATTAATTTAGACAATATTGTCGCATACGTCCAGCTATGTTTGTTGCTAAAGGGTTTGTAAGAAGTGTATAGATGAGAAGTTTGGGAGTGATGATGTCATATCCTGTCCAATAAACCATGTTGAACTTGGGAATGAGCTGGCTGAGCTACCTTGCCAGAGCAGTGGTCTTACCCGTGATGACATCACACCAGATCATGTGTGGAACAGAAAACTACTTAAAGAAAAGTGCATTTGTGACAACATTCGTTTTGGTTGCTATGAAAGCCCAACATGGAAAAATTTGAAGGTAAAAAAGTTTCTGCATTCCATATATGGTACTGTATTATGAAACTAAAATGAAGAGCGTTATTCTTTGTGGTAAATATATAAGCAACAAACATATGGTAATAGATTTCGGTCTGTTTTCCGCAAAATTCCACTGATCTCGAGTATTACACCTCTCTCTCTGGCTGTGCTGTATGACAGTGAAAACTAGTGATCAGTTACTGCCGGATCAGTTAGCAAGCAACAGAAAATTGTGTATATCCATGGAAAAATATAAAAAAAATTATTGTTAAAGCACTTCTTTGGTGATAAAACAAACTATTTCAAATTTACCGGTGTTTGTTAATATGGTGAACAAATAACTTGTTTTACCTCTAAGCATGAAAACAGACAAAGTAGAATTTCCATCAGCATTAAAGAACTTTGAGAGTGATCGATACAGTGATACCATGTTTGCCAGAAACTTAAGATTTGGTAATACAATACTAGCAACTACAAAACAAAACTCATGACGAAGAATTTTTTTCTATTTATTTTATTAAGCAGGTAAAAAACTCGAGTCTGATATATAAAATGTGGGTCTTCAATAAAATCATTAATGTGATCCTTTCAAATTCATTGCAACTGAATCTCAACAAACCAACCATCTATCCCTTCCACATTCTATCTATGTTTTACAGAGCCATCTGGTGAGCTGCCAGTATGCGCCGGTGTACTGCAAGCAGTTTGAGGAATGTAAGAAATATGTTGGGAAAAAAGACATGGTTGAGTATGAGAAGACCTGCCCATACTCTTTACAGACATGTGACCTTTGTGGCCAATCATTGAAGCTCAAAGACATCCTGGTAGTCTATACTTTTACCCATACATTTTACCTAATTGTCTACGTGAAGAATAATGATTTGTGCGTAAGCAACCAGTTTTTGCTGAATTTTAACTTAACAATAGCAAGTTCCGCGCTAAAGATGATGCAAAAGAAATCATGAATTACAAAATGGCGTTCTCTAATTTTACTATCGTAATAAATATTGTGCCAACACTATATTGTTGTCTTGTTGTTTAATCGATCTGAAAAGAGAATATAGCTTTTTCATGGGAATCAAATATATTATGATCGCTTCATTTCTATACTAATATTTGTTGAATAATTGTCTACTCACAAAACATGGACTTGATCCATATAAACCACTAAACATGGAAAATTTGACAACTTTGATTGAGCTTCAATTATCACTCATTTTAGCTTTACTATTGATATTAGGCCTAATACAAAGGCAAAAAGTGTATGTCAGTAGAAAAGAATCAATAGACCGTGTTCAAAAGTGTATCTAGAAAAGTTTACACTTGAAATATTTGCTTCAACAAAATGATATCTTTTAGGAGCACAAGAAAAGCTGTGGCATTGCTGAGAGAACGTGCCGCACCTGTTTGAAAATCTTTGATCATCCCCATCAGGTACTGCAAATAATCATTGTTATTTTTCAGTTTAAAGAAATGCTTACAAAACTACTCGTATTTTATTTTTTGGTTCTTTAAATGTCTTCAAGATAGAAAAACTTAGAGCTTTCAAAAATTGTTTGTTATAAAAACTCAAAGCACTGCCTGTTAAATAAGTCTACTATTTGAATTTAAGTTGATGGGTAGAGTTTGTAGCAAAATTTAACTACCAATATTTTATGGTTGTTATTTATACCATGTACTTAAAATACACGAGAAGAGACTCATTTAATAGGAAAAGCTCTGGATATCGAAATGTATTGTGTATTGATGGTATTCCATTATACATCAACAATGCTATTGGTTACATTCTAGTCTGTGCTTCACCAGAAGATTCACAAATCTTGTATGATGGAGGCAGGAAAGTGCTTCTACTACAAATATTGTAAGTTTGAGGCGTCTACAGTAAAAGAGTTGCAGAAACACATGGAGAATGACAAAGACCTGCACATAGAAGCTCTCATAGCTAGAGTGAATGAGCTGGAAGAGGAAAGACTTGTAATAGATGCAGCGGTTTGTACTTTGGTATTATGCAACAGGCTAGTAAGCATTCGACTTTCATACAAATCTTAATTTCTTTAAAGCACTAACAGGTTTTTCAAGTTCAATCTGTCAATTCTTTTTGTTGGATATATAGGTTTTAAACTGGAGCAGTCTTACTATCTATGAAACTCTAGTCTAGCCCATTTACAATATTTTGTTGTCTATTTCTGTGAAGTTTTGTAGTACTTGTTGTCCTTGTAGTGACAGTGCAGTCTAATAAGCAATTTACCTTTACTCTCATTTACAGAATGCAAGTGTGAGAAAAGCTGTAAAAAAGCGAGTGAATTCATTAGAGGTAAGCACTGGTGCTAAACAAGATGAAGTTTCAGCAATACGCTAGAACTAGGATCTTGTGTTGCTATTCAGGAGTAAATTGTCATGAAAGATCATGCATCTCGAAAATATGTTTTTTTGTATGTTTGCCACCAGCTTTAGGATATTTGCATTCTGGTATTGTAAAATGTATTTGAACAATAGATTTAATGTAACACTTGCTTAGTTTTTTTGTATCACTTGCCACTTTGTTATTAAAAAAATATTAAATGTCGTTTTTGAAAAAAGTTTAGAAATGAGACCTCTTAAAACAGTCTTCTACAAAGTTTGTGCACAGCAAAACTCCAAAATTTTGAATGAGCTAAAATGAACTCCGCAAATAATTAAATCGAAATCTTTGTTTGCAATATTTTTGGGATAGAGTTGAGCTTTGCTTAATAAAAGTTTATTTTATCAAATAAACAAACATTTCATTGGTAGAAAATCCTAGCACAACTTGCTAGTGATGTGAGACAGCTGAAACAAAGAACAGATATATCTGAGGCCAATAAAGGGTACTTAGCTGGAGTCCTAGAAGCCATAATTGCACTTCCAGCAAATATTAAAGATGTCAAGAGTCGAGTGGCAAGAATTGAAGACTTGATGGAAGTTTCAGAGTTGCGTAAGTGACTGTTATTGCAATCAAATAGTTTGAAAATTCAACAAAGAGACAAAAACCATTTCGGTCAATTGAGGTGGAAATCGAAAAATTCAAATTTGCAATCAACTGACTGGAATCAGAAAATGCAGAAACCATTGAGTTTCGTGGTGGATAGAATTATTGGGAGTTATCTTCCCTCTCGAATGAACAATAGTGAGGCAAGCTGTCTACTTGCCAAAAGTGTGTCGCAATCTGAGTTGGTCATCAACTATGTTACAGTGTTATTACTTAACAAGTGATATGCGAACAGATAAAAAATCATCATTAATATATTGTTAGCGTGTTTACTAAATGCTTTTACTGATATTTATTTATCTTTAATTATTTTCATCAGTTTTACTACTAGACAACTGTTCTTTAGCGTATAGGACAGCTCAAATTGTGCAATTCTTTGATAGTCATAGTGATAGATAATGTTATAACATGCAGTGTTGCACAGCTATGCATAATCTAATAATAAATGATTATGAATACCTTTGCAGACGTATACTTTTCCAGCCGGAACAGTAAAAGTATCAATTAAAAAACTATATATTCATTACGGGAACGTCAACTTATCAGTGGAGAACACAAATCCTAATGTTACAATGGGAAACAAAAACTCGTTGCGAACGTTTTATTCAAAGTCTTAATACTGCAATGTGATATTACGTGACAAGAACTCAACAGTTTTTACTAGAGAATGAATTTAAGCCACATCACTGTTCAGACGATTTCTGACAACTCCAATCATGTTTCTGCATAGGCGTATTTGCTTTTCAGTTTGACTACTTAAACTTTGGATTTTACTGGTGTTGAAAAAAACACTCAGAACAAAACATCTCTGTTTGATTTCAGTGGTATATTTAATATATATTGAGTAAAATGCTTCAATTTATTTTGTCAAACAGTGAGGTTTTGCACCAATCTTTTACTATTATCCAACATTGTCATACTAAGGTTGGTAATTTATTTTATTAGAAAGACGAGTAAAATCCTTGGAATCACTCACTAAAACAGTCAAGAGCAGTGGGGATGTGCTATCTGGCATGGAAGATCTGGTAAAGGTATAAGCTTGTTATGTACACATGATACGCAATGAGCTTACGGTTTTTATTGCTTTTCTTTTTATAGACAAATCTAAAAATCACAGCAGATCTCATGATGAAAAAATTTTTGCACAAAAAGTGGTAAAATAAATTTTTATTTATTACTAGCGCTAAAAAATGATCATTACTAAAAGTGTTTAATCGTTAATGAACTATGAATCCCAAATATCTCAAAATGTACATATTTAAACTAAAAAAAATGAAAGGTTTTCACAGTTTCCTACTTGAGCTCTTTCGCGATTACAGAGTGAGCTGTTCCTACCCCACGATGGACTGTTCATTTGGAAAATTTCCACGTACAGAGAAACAAAGCACGAGTCAGTGAAAAACGGATGTACCCCTCTTTACAGTAAACCATTCTACACTTCTAGATACGGCTACAAGATGTGTCTAAGGGTAAGCCTCATTACATCTCTAAATGCTGTTGTCTCTGACATCCTCCTACTGCTTCACTAGCTAGACTCTTTATAATAACTCAATAGAAACCAGTATTTTGATGCTTTCAGGCGGATCTAAATGGTGACGGTGAAGGAAGAGGGAAATTTCTCAGTCTATTCTTTGTTCTGATGAAAGGAGAATATGATTATCTGCTAGAGTTTCCGTTTCAACACCGTATCACTTTGGAACTTCTCTGTCCAACGAGGGTCACACTAAATGTGCGTGAAACCTTTCTTGTGAGTTGAATTAAATGGTTCTTTACTACATACTAAAAATAACTTTTTTCTTGACTGTGTGAGATTGAGATACGAATGATGGTGAAGCACTTTGGCTGTCCGGTTAATTAAGTCAGCTTACGTATCTGTGTATTTTTGTGCATGGAATAATTTTTAACTCTGCTCAGTCAGAGCAAACTATTGTGACAGAAAGTCAAAAGTCTAAAAATGCATTGGAAAGACATAACACGCGCTGATGTTACAATTCAAGTTTCAACATTTAATTTAAGTTTTACGTAAAACTGGATAAAGAAAATAAAATGTTTTAACAAATTTAAAAAAAAACTTACTGCTGCTCGTGTTTTATATATAATTTTTTTATTAGTTTTAAAAGCTTACACTTACATGTAGTTTTTAGCCTTCATTAATATTAAATTTTATCGATAGTATCAGATTTATTTGATGGCAAATGTGACATTTACTGAAACTTCTTATAATCTTTTGATTACTCATCGTTTATCTTAACCACCTTACATATAATATTTAGCCAGTTTCATAAATACAAAAAGTTTTAAACAGAATTTGCTTGTTACAGCCACCAGCCAATGATATTTCCTTCAAAAAAGCAGAAGAAGAAATGAACAGAGCCATAGGTTTTCCCCAGTTTGCTTCACACACATTGGTGGAATCAGATGACTTCCTGGTCCAAGACAGCATTTACATCAGGGTTAAGGTGTCCTTGGTTGGTGATTCCACATTCTAGAGAATGACATAAAACTTGCCTTACCGCTTGGGTCATTTATCTTCGATTAAATGTTTCACACGAAAGTCTTGCTATTTTGACAAAAAAGTTTGGTATGTGAAAACTTTGAGGATTGTCTCTTTTTTAATTATATGCAAAACCTCTTTGTATTGATTATCTATGTTGCTTCAGCGCATTAACCACCCCACTACGCAGCTCAGAATCACATTATGCAATGGCTGATAAGCTTTATCGAACTTTCACTAACAAAGCTGCTAAGAAACAAAAAACTGTTATGCAGCGGCTTTTCTCCCACTTCGTCTTCCTCTTTCAAAATAGCTTTCCGTAATGGCAAAACACAAAAAAACTGTAGTTATCCGATGGCGCACTATTAAAAACAGCTATTGGGAATAGTTATTTTTCTCAATCTGAGAAGTTTGTCATTGCTGCTGACCCTGCTTTGATTAAAACAAATACTTTCCATTAAATGAAGTGTAAATTATATTATGGCATGGTTTCAGGATATACAATAACCTCCTCTTATAATCAAAAATGCCTCGAGATATTCTATTCCGTCAGCTTTTTTAAGGTAACAAATTCACATGATGTGAAATTTTCTACTGAATGCTCATACACCATACGGGTTTTTCCTGTTTCTATGCATTTATCAGGATTTAAATTTTTTTAAAGATAATACAAAAAATTTCTACATGCTTTATTGCGCGGCCATTGTTACTTGGTACAAACTTTTTCTGCAGCTCAATGGATAATGTTGTCGGCAAACAGTGTCCAGTTTAAGGAATAAGGATGAATGTATTTCATGAAATTCTGGCCACTCAACTATCTCCATTTCAAATTCAGTTTCTACAACGGTGTATTTGAAGAAAATTCAATGTAAACAAGCTTTATTGCTCAAAATAGTATCTAGCAATACCAAAGCTACCAGTGATTAAAAGAAAACTCAAAATTTTACCTCATAAATTTGTGCGTATGGCAATTTTTCATTGAAACATTCCTGAATAGAACGTTCCACATAGCCAATTCTTTCCCAGCAAAAAATAAAAATGTGATTTTGAACTGTTTAGAAGTAGCTGCTGAGTCCTTTGCTTTTTACTTTTGTCATGACAACTTTTATACTTTATGTGAGGTTGTTGTGCCAGTGTCCATGTTCATAAACGTGCCATTTTTTCTGACAGTTTCTATCTATAGCTTTATTGATTACACAATTAATAATACTTGTGAAATGGATGCAATAAAAAACGAGCAAAATACTCAAGTTTTTCGATGCTTTGTATATATAAGCGCTATTTTATATATCAGTTCTGCATCTAATAATGAATTGTTCATGACTTTTTGAACTTTTTTAGTGTGAGGCACAAGCCTGATTGTTTTGTTCGTATATCTGCGTATCTACAATATATAATGCAGTACAAAATTATATGTCCTGCATAGTAGTGTGTATATATATACTTATATTTACTAGTTTGTGATATGTTTTTCTTATTGCGTTCACTAATTTATTGAAGGTAAATGAATTATTTTTGATATAAGCTGTTATAGGTTTTTTAAAACCTCAAGTGTGTAATGTATGGAAAAATTATGATAAACGAATAATAAAAATTTCTTTGTAATTTATGCTGTAAATTATAAATAATTATTAAAGGGCTAGTACTGTCGGTTTTCACCGGAAAACGCTTTTTAAATACTACTCGTGAAAGTGTTGACACTAATAGCCAATTAAATGTACATTGCGGCGCCTTATTATGACAATAAAACCTCGTTGCACCGGCCCGTTATTTTAACTATATCCGGTTGATAACGCGCTATTCTCCATTATTATTTTGTAAATAATTTCTGCTCGTGTTTCTGCTAAGCGTTGCACTCGATTGTTTTGGTCAACTATGTCTTCAGATGATGTCATCAAGCCGTACCAGTTTTATCCAGTGCGTATGGATAGTAGTGACGATGAATTGCCAGTCCCTGGTGCTTTATTTGAGAGAGAGAAACGAAGGAAAAAGAGTTACACCTTGGTTGTTGCTAGTAGCAGTACTACTACTAGTTCGACAGCAACCCCTGTTATTACACCAGTGCCATCATCATCATCTGCTGCTATATCTAATACAGCAGCATCTACTCACACGTTTAGGCCTACAGAGGAGAATTGGTGTCGTTGTGGTAATTGCAGTGACATGCCTACAGGCTTAGAAAAGAAATGTTGCATGGATGAATCTCTAGATTTGACATATTTCCAAGAGGATGATGTTTATGAGCCTGGCACCCAGTGTATTCTCACGAGCATTGTATTGCTGAGAGAAATTTTGGGCAAGCGACCTCTTGAAATACAGTGGTTCAAACGGAGAAGGATGCTAGGATATCGAGGTGAAGCTCTCTCTTACAAGTTGATGTCAAATGCCAATTATCGCTTCACTGCTTACCAACACTACATTGACTTTATTCACATGTACCTTGGCAAGCACAATCGTCGAGTTATTCCTGCCTGTGTGGTGAATCACATTAGAAGCATGTGGCCTGACCCGACTCACACTTACGTTGGATTCCAGCAGGCTGAAGGCATGTGTGTTGATGATGATGATGATGATGTACAAGAGGTGCCAGCTGATGAGCTGGAACAGCTGCTCCTAGATGATGGTACATTGTAGTGTCCGTGCTCGGGCGTGAGTAGACTACTAGTCCACTCTGTACATGTACCATGCATCCAACCCAAACGGCCTTTTTCAAGGCCACCAACATGTTCAAGAGTTGTTCAAATAACCATAACAATTTGTTTCTGCATAGAGCAATGTTTTATGATAAACAAAATTAGCTAAAATTTTTTATGAGATTAAAGTTCAAGTTTTCAAAGAAGTATAATTAAAGTTAGTGGCACCTTGCGCAGTTATATAAAATCTTTGCTGCTGCTTGAAACTACTAGCATCCTGATAAATGGACAGTTGGAGTGCTTTGATTGACAGTAATTGAACTGTGATGAAGGTGGTGAGATCTGCATTCAGGTTCGTAAATTACTGTTCAAATGAACTTACCTGTGTTTTATTTACTGTTGGTGTGCTCGTCTTAGTGAAAATAGTGTGTTACAATTGGTTTCACCACACGCTAACCAAATCCATTCATGCTGTCTATGGTTAATGTGTGATTACTTACAGGAAGCGCCACGTGAAGGCTTGTAACATTGCTTCCCTTCCGATGATATAACCCTATCGGCGGTTACTCTCATCAAGGGGCGGACTGAGAGTCTATTCGCTCCCAAGCGCGGACACCTTGATGAGAGCACCCTTTTCTACCAATCATGCACACTTACTTGAATCGTGAGTAATGTTTAGCAGCTGCTGTCGCTAACTCAGGCTTCTCCACACGGGCAATGCACACTCCTCTATTGTATAAAAAGAATATTATCCACCTTGTATAAAATGTTGCGTATCATTTGTAATGTATCTTTTTGGTATATCCATAGTTGCACATACCCCAGCGACGTTTACAGTAGGATGCACAGCTTCTTCCATCACACGTTGCAATATGCTCTGTCTAAAACTATAACATTTCTCTTCATAGACAGTCTTGAGCCGATAGGACCTGGATTCTTTCGAGTAGTACAATGCCCTCCTTGTACTACCGTCGGCGTCTATTCAGGTAACATATACATTAATATTAACAAGGTTTAATTTATAATTTTTTGATGACACTTAGAACAACCTAGTTGTGGTACATGAGGCTTTCTCACCTTTCTTGCTTCCTCTACTAACATTGTGGTTGTGATCCAAAATGGCCAACTTGACTCTAGCCTGGTAGCCTGGTGGATCAAAGTCAAGGCGCTTGGGTGCATAGACCAGTATTAGACTGTGCAGATTTTCCAGAGTGCCTGTGTGTAAGCCATGGTTGAGCAAGCGTAGTGACTGCAAAGTCTTTGGTTTGTTGAGGGCATTCAACAGAACTCTGTGAGCAGGATCTTCTGGCTGCAGCCACAGTGTTTTTCTCACCATATCACTAAAAAAATTTTACAATAATATAATCATTTCTTGATTTTAATGTTAACCACACTTATGAGTTGGTGAGCACCACCACATGCTCTAGTTAGTACTTACTGCTCTAAGGAATCATGCTGGCATCTGCGGTACTTCAACATCCCGTCAAAGTCATCATGCACATTTATAACGTGGCTTGCCATACTGCGCACCATTTCCACCAACAGTTCAGCGTCGCCTTTGCAGTGCTGTGCAGCCCACCATATATGGTTTTTCAACTCCGGTAGCCATGGCAGAAGTTTTTTTTGAGCCTTAGTAGTGCAGGCCTCCTTCAACTTTTTAACAAAGTTTTTGGCCCAGTGCCAGAGATCCTGGTTAAAAAAATGCGATTTTCTATAAAAAATTAAGTAAACAAAAATTATTATTCCAAATCATTTTTACAAAGCCCTCATTTTATAGTTATAGATTTTAAAAATTAATGTGTATTTTACCAGGTTATGAGCAATGCTTTCGTGATTTCTCATATGTGCTGCAATGGAGAGGTGACCGTCAGTTGCCACTACACTCACGTCGATGTCTTCTTTGGCTTGTTGGAGAAGTTCAACGAAGGTTTCCTTCTCCGCAGCAGTGGATGATGTTGTTGTAGCACACTCCTTGGTCAGTGAGTGAGTAACTAGACCTGTACTCTAAAATTCCAAGCTGGCGTGAGAAAGTTTTTTTTATTGCCATTTTATTGAAATTGCTGTTAAGTCAGTAACTTACGATGTCCATGAATGTATATGTGCAATAACGTGCACAGTGCCCTGGACTATCGAACCGTCCATCCCCAGCTAGGCTAACTTTTGACTCTATAAAAATGATAGTCATGATCGGCCATTTATAGTAGATAACTTGATCAATGGCATACAAAGTGAAACAATTTATTTCAATTTAGTTTGCATGTCATACCTCTGTTGTTAAGAAGGACACGAACAACAGTCATTGCTTCCTCGTACACTTCATTGATGACAGGTATAATGCAGCTTCGCTGATATTGGTAAAATACCGACTTGGATATAATATTCAAGTTCATCACTTGAAAGGGTTTGGCCACCTGAGTGTACGTGACTCCTCTGAAACAATAAATGTCATACAACTGATCAAATTCCAACTTATTGCAGCATATTATTACAGTGATGAGCCTAAAGAAGTGCTTAGCTATACATACGAAAGAAGAATGGATGAGGCCAGGAGAACGTTGCCTGCCAGTTTGGAACCAATTCTAGGCTGAGATTCCCACTTGAATTTTGTTCCACATAAATTACATTCAGCGGAAACTACCACAGCTGAACCCACTTTCTGTAACTTTGCCTTGGAAAGAGATGGTAGTTGGCATTCCTTGCAGCACACCTGCAGTTTTTATTTCTTACAATGTAATGTGTATTACATAATAAAAATTAAAAGAATATTTATTGTCATTCATTTTTTTCTGAAGACTAAATATCACCAAAATTGTAGCAAACAGACTGGTACATACGCTACTTAGTAAGTCAATTAATGAAGACTTAAACAAAATCCACTTTGGTTCGTCCTGTGGCGTACAATCTTCTGATGATATGGAGTCATCAATTTCAATATCTGTAATTTACCATCAATCATTATCATATCACTCATCTCATCAGCAAGAGACACTGTTCCAGCAAAGTGTCAGGCAAGCAATACAGACCTTCATAGGTTTCACCTTCATCATCAGAAGGAACCCACTCATCGACACCATAGGTGCTATCAGCTAGGGTGGAAGGCTGCACAGGATAGTTGTGGTCAGGCAACGACGGCACAACATTCTCATCAATACATGTTTGAGAAGAGGACTGCAGCGTGAAGCTTTCCGTTTGACACCCCTAATAAATTTTCTCAATTATTAGCAAAAGCAGACAGAATTTTACGAATTTACCACAAAACTCCACAATTGAAATTAGCGACGATACAAGAGGTGTACAGTGGAATAAGACTTTCACTTTTTTACAGCAGTCTCATGATAGGCAGATAGAAAGGGTCAGCTATAGTAGAGAAGTTGCTAGAACAGTATACTGCAACACAAACATGCAATAACATGAAAATGTCAACCGAAGCTAAGCACTTACAAAGCTGCGCATAGTAACACCACTATGTAGCTGTATGGAGGTGTCAGAGACACTGGTCTAGAGAAAATAACTCCCCACTACAGAACTTTTATAACAGTTGCCAGAATTCTATGATTTACTGCTCATCAAACTTCGAGAACTAAGTGGAATAACATTTTAAAAACTGAACCAACATCATACATACAGACCTGTACATTCCCTTGTACAGTCACTTCCTCAAAGTCCTGCACAGGCACTACTGCTGGTGATAGAATGACAGAGGCAGAGCCTGTCACGGTGACTGATGAAGAACTCTGTATATATACATATATATATTTATTTGAATGCAAAATTTACCGTTGTCTAAACACTAGCTTACAAGTTGATGGATTATATCTTTGCAATAAATATATTTGAATTGTCAGTTCGCTCTTTTTGTTTTGTGCTCCAATTGCAGCCATTTCATGGTATTTTACATCTACATAATTCACAGTGCACCCCTCATAAATTATTTTTATTACTCAGAGACCTAAAAGATCACTAGAGTGTGTGCCAAGAGTATTGATTTTTTGCCACACCAGCTGTGTCATACATGACAATTTCTATTGCAGGCAAATACGGCCTCGGTATTGTATGTGTTTTCAGTGAACAAATAATAGTAATTTTTGAAAATCATTTCATAGTTTAAATATTTAATTGCTTACAAATCATCATGTAACAAATATGGTGCATTGACAAGTATTGTGGTGGTATTAGCGTGAAGGCCAACGGGTTCCCTACACTAGATTGGTAATGGGTAGAGTTGGGGCAAATCATTATTCTGTCAAAACAAATCACCTACCAAGTCAATTAGCCTAAATAAATAAGTACTTAAGTCTAATTAACCTTTAGCCCCAAATCATAAAAAATTGTTTTTTGAAACGGTTTGAATTACAGATGACTAGTGATTTGCCCTAACTCTGGCAACAGGCACCAGCCAGAACCTCTGGATTACTCCAGCTAACAATCCAACCTGGAACTAAACAGCAATATGTCATATTCTGTTCAATACCAAGCCATTTTTGCAGTTATGTTACATGCTGGCTGGCATACTGCAGTGAAATGTGAAGGATCGACAGGTGCATACACCAATATCTGATTTCATATAAAGAAGACAATTGATATTTAAATGCAACATAATGATTATCAATATTAATTATCAACAATAATTCATTAGTATGGTAATATATGACAAGAAACATAATATATTTCCAACATTATGATTATATCACTAATATTGTGATAAAAACGCCAAAATGATAAACAAATTAATAGCTGATAGCCATTACCAATCACATAATAATAATAATAGCTGAAAAAATAGTAATAATCAATGAATACCATTAATAATAATACACATCATTTATACTTACAGTACGAACAAATTTTTAATCTCTTATAATACTTTTATTAATAACAAACAACAGTAAAAATTAACAGTAAGAATTACTATTTTTATTTATTATTACTACTACTACCTATGTCAAAAGATATATTTTTATAATAAACAATGTTGTACCAATAATAATAATATTACAACAACAGCAAACAACAATGTTGTTGTGTATTATTATTATTAATGACTATCGTATAATTCATTAAATAAACTACTACTACTGCTAGTTATAATATAGATACAAAATAATAATAAAAGTAACGTAAGATTCTAATAATAAATGATAATTATTAAACTTAATAATTATTAATAATTATTATTAATAATAATCACTAACAACTACAACTAGAAGACGTAGAAGAGGACTTGACTAACTAAGAACAACAACACTCACTTACTTACTAATAATAATTATTATATAATTATAATATTATATAATAAATAATAATAATAATTAATAAATAATACAACTTACAACAACGGACGGATTTCTACAGCGAGTTACTGGAGTAGTAATGCGGTCAGGCAGTGGCACTTCTCCATCCTTGACAGTGTACCTGGTGGACTGGTTATAATAGTAACATCTCAACTGACAAGGAGCAAAATGTTTTTCACACACTACATAGCCTCCAGACTTCACAATCTTCTCAAAAGAAAGATCAGCGCGTCGTGCTCTGTGAAGCCAAATCTTTGCTACTTCAGGCTGCTGAGACACTGGGACTCGAAAAAAACGAGTGCTAGAGGAGTCACTCCTACTGTTGCAAGAAGCAAACATACACAAAACCATAGCTGAATGCTGGAAAATCAAGCGTGAAGTAGAGAATACAAAGCAGACCGTCAACAGTATTAATATACGGGAGCCAGAGAGTTCGCCTATGAGATATTACGGCTTCAGGATATTTCGTCTACTAGATACTAAGACTAAAAGACGTTTTGCCTACAAGATAATAGGTCTACAAGAGGTTACGTCTAAAATCCAGGATGTTACGTCTAAAATCTGGGATGTGATGTCTAAACGTATGCGCTACATTATAGAGACTGTGGAAGGACAACTCTTGTATTCATGGATAATTTAATATCAGCAGTGAATAATAGTTTTAACTTCTACTAAAGAACCTGGATTAGATTTAATCAAACTCTCTGCTTCTATAAATGGACACATAATTGCTTATATCCCCATAAACATGCATAAGTAGGTAATTTCACAAATGTAAAACAAATGCGATGAAGTTTTTCATCAGCAAGACTCCATCACTGTTTAATAATATCAAGATTCTCGATTCCAACTTTGAATTTAAATTGCAGTACAATTTTTGTCATACATTTTTAGGTTCCAGATTTTTTCTATAACGCAATACTGCCAATTCTCTCCTGAACTTGGCCGCCATTCTACCGTAATCAAAAATATGATTTCAGTCACCTTTATTCTTGGATGCCATAACCAGTCTATGAGTCAACAGACTTGTAACTGCCATATCAACTGCTCTACACATCTGAACATATACATTTATAGAACTTCAACAACAATTTCCTGTTTAAAACTATATTTACTCTACACGCAAATTTCTTTGATTAACAACTTAGAGATAAAGTCAAATAGAATAAAACGTAAATTGACCGTATTATCATATAAATAAAAGCACGAACTTTCCTTTAGAACTTCACAAAACTCTCTCACTTCTGTGTGACTTTATTGGTATGTGCAGTAGCTGATGGGGTTTCAAACTAAATTCTGCACATCAGTTCTACGGAAAACATGTAAAGAGTGAACAACAGAAAATAAAGTATACTTCAATTTGCGAAAAAGTCATTCTAGCTGACACATAAATGAACAATCAAAATACAAAACAGACAACTTTAAAAACAACAAGTTGATGAAGCAAAAAAAATTAGATATCTCAGCCTAATCAGACAATTCCTTCTCCTGATTCATCATACAAGAGACGCGTCAGAAAAAATCAATCCTTGAGACAAATATTCTTCAGAGCTCTGTCTGCAAGCAGAAAAATTGCAATGACATGTATAACTAGTTAAAATAGGTACATAGATGGAAATAGATGGCAGTTGCTTAGCAAAGGTTGGTCATGTTACAGCATTAAATAGCAATGCCATAACATAAAGCTACCAGGTGTATAATAATTCATACGTGGCCAGCATTTTTCATAAAATCACTCTGTCATCTTTTGATAAAAAAATTATAAATGAAATTGGGAAATATGATTAAACAGGAAACGCAAAACTGCTTAGCGATCTTTCAATTTCACTGAAAAGTGGCAATAGCCTTCTGTTAACTATTGCTCTGGCAGTATTATTAATTGCTAAGCTAAATTAATGGGCAATGAAGACTTAGTAGAAGTTATCTCCCTCAACTGATGTGACAACATTACTCATTCATCCAATTTATCATTAGAAATAACGACTGACTGAAACATTAGCTTACTTTGACATATTACCAACAGCTCATGTGACAGAAATCATGTTGATGCAAAGGCTCGAGAGAACCCTATAACTTTTGAAAGTTTTTAATAAAAGAATTTTAACAAAAAACATTATACCCACAAATACTGTGAGGAGAAGCTACAATTTTGCATAACAAGCTTGTTTAATTGAAGGCACAAATAAATGATGACGCACGCAGCGAAGTCCTGCTTCCATAACCAAAATTTATCGTATAGTGGAAGTAATTTAGATGCAGGGCGCATTGTCATCCATTGGTAACATTGATCATAATGCTCAAAATCATTTTATGCATGTTTAGGGATTTAATAAAATCAAGTTTTGCAACCGCAAAGATCTAAGCAATTGTTGTATGAATAGTAATCAAAATAAGTTTGCTTGTGTAAACTTTTGCAAATTTCAGACGGACAGACTATTATTATTATTATTATTGCTATTACTTTCATGTTTATTATGAACAAGCTACAAAAACAGAATTTGTTCAACTGTTGATTTTACTATTATTATATATCATATATTAATTTGTGAAAAAAACAATAATTACAAGTAGTACTGAATTTACCCTCAACAATAATAATAAAATGAATGGTGGATGTAATGAATATTTTTATAACCAGTTGCACTAGAAACTGGGAGATAACTCCCGGCATGTCATTATTGATATTATATTTACATGACATTACTTTTGCTTCTGAAGCTTAGAATGCATGGTTTAGACTAAATTAGTCACCAAAGTGCAGATAAAGCATAAAAAAACTGGAAAAACTTACCACTACTACTACTGGATCAATCTCCTATTATTGCCTGTCGTTACACTGACTTGTCAGTGTGGTGAGTACTGCCATTACTTCATTACATGAGCCTGAAACAAGGTACAGGTAGAATGTTATAGTACACCTACTACATGTGTAGATAAGTTGATGTGATACAAAACATAGGTAGACATCACTTACAACAAAACATAAAAATGTGGAAATTCCCTTAGTACTAAAGCCAAAAACTTCAAATTTACCGTTAAAAGTAATATTTGGATTTGGTGCATTGTCAGCTATGAAAGTAAAATGGCTTTCTTTGGCACCAGATTAAACTTTAAACAAGCTTTCCATTTTTCTTATAAAACCAATCCTAAAACAAAAGATTATAGAATATATGAATTGCCATGCCCACAAACAGGTACACAACAAGCATATTCCTTAAAGGGCCTAGGACGCCTAATTTGAAAAGGATTTGATTTAATTTAAACTTTTTGAGGTTGAAATGTGTTCAAAAAATTATCTGGAGTTGCCCTCTCACCAGAAAGGCAATTCCTATAGACACAGTCAGCACTCACTAAGACGCAATTTTTCCCTAGAAGACGCAACAAGTTATATAGAGCTATAAAGTGAGTTTTCAAAATTTTGGCTGTTTGTATAGAAGTAGGGCACCTTTTTGGTGCTGTTTTTCTCTAGTCAGTAATTTTTTTCCATCTTTGGTAAGCTCGCTATTATGTATCCAACGGCGTTCGTGTGAGTGTTTGTGATCAAAATCAAAAGAATTAATGAAACATTTTTATTAAAATAATAATTTTCAAATGAAAAACTAATCAAACAATAAAATTGGTATAAGTTTATAATATTAATAGATGAAAGAAAAAAAACTTAGCCAAAATTATATTTCCGACCTTGTTTTTTTTTTCTCACAACAACGATAAGAATTAAATCTGAAACAACGGCTATCTTCCAAGAATAATAATAATAATTAAGATTTTTAGAAGGTGGTTTTAAACTGAAAACGTAATTAAAATGGTACAAATTACTTGTTGGAATATACCGTACAATATCATAATGAAAATGCAGCTAGCCCTTTATGTCAACAGCGTTGTCATAGACCTCCATAAAACTCCACAAACCCATTGCACTTTCGTTGCCGCAAGTGAGTTTTCTCAATAGTTTTACAATGCTTGATGAGAGAACAACTCTACACAAAACGTGCGTCTTACAAAGCCCGTCCTAATCCATTCATTAAATAATGAGCTTTTCAGTGTTTGTTGGATAAAATAAGCAGAGTAATAGTCTCATTTTCATTTTGCATTTTAGCCACAGGAAATCAAGAATTAGCGAATTTGCACACCTACTACATGTACACAGCTAGGTATATCAACAGATTTTTTCCTTCATCGTCAGACTAATCACAGAAAATCAGTTATAACCATGCCTGTACAATGTCCACTTTTTTCTTGTCCAAGCCTATCTTCAACCTTGAGCACCCATTGCGGGATGATAATCCTGCAAAAATTAACAACAGATCATTCATTTTCAATGCATGAATAAAGCATTTATGCTAGTACAGGAAGTTTAGAACCTTTCACACAACTTTTTATGCAGATTCTGGTTAAAGATTATGATGATGACAAAAACATTTTTCAGTAAGTGTGGGAGTTGTCTACTTGAAAATGAACGACTCCAGTAATTGAAAAATGATAGAGATGAAAATTAGTCTTCACCACATCATCAACAAGTTGTGACATCCAGAGAACAAAACTCAAACATACACAGTGAATGAAGAATAGCTGAGCATGGTCAACGGTTAACACATACTGCATCATGTTTTTGCTTGGAAGAAATTCAGCTTCAAATTGACCTATTAATTAAGCAAACTGCTCAAATTATATATGTTTAACACAAGCATAATAATAATAAAGTGATAATAATAATTAAAAGATTATTATAATTAGTAATAATTATAATAATTATAAAATAGTAGTATAGTTATAACAATAAAATAATAAGGATTGTTACTTTCAAGTACTTCTGCAAAAAACTTACTCAGTTTCTTTGGGTCAATCAGTTCAATAACACAGTGGTCTTTCAAACTGCTGATACAAAGTTTTGGGGTTTCAATATCACTTACCACTAGTAGTTCATGTTTTCCAGCAACTGCACCAAACCACGGTGTTTTCCTTGGTACAGTTGAAACCAAAATGATGAGACATAATGATATAGACGTAATATCCCAGATTTTAGACGTAATATCTTATAGGCGAAGTCTCTAGTAGACCAAACCTCCAGAAGACGTAATCTCTAATAGACGAAATCTCCTGAAGCCGTAGTATCTTGTAGGCGTAATATCACCCACCCTTAATATACAATAAATGGCTACTTCCGATTTCAGTTGTCAACAGTTGAGTCCCGCAGTGAATGCTATAAAACGACCAGACTTTTTTTCCATTTTCAGCACTTCAGATGGGCTCCTTATGAGTTTTAGCCCACAACAGCTGATAAAATTTATATCAAAAATTACAGTGTATTAATTGTATTTTTTTAAATATATTGTCGATTTGATCCAATACTAGTCCTTTAACCAATGTTTGACAAGTGCATTGGTGAATCAGCAGACATCCTGGTCTCACTCGACCAATCATTGCATGCACAATATAATCTGTATATGGAACAGCTGGATTGAAGCCCAGTTTGTTCAATACCCTTACCCTCGTTCACTGATGATATTAGTCAATATAATCTGTTTGTGACCAGTTGAAAACAGAAAAATTATGGGTAATTTTCTATTAGTGATACAAGCACATTAAAAAGGGCTTTCAACACTGAGTCTAATGATGTTGTCAGTTTGGAGCATTGGTGCTACTATATAGATATATTTGGCATTTATATGGGGCTTAACTGGAGTTGTACCCTCATGACACCTTTTAGCCAATGCTAACTCCACAGGGCATAAATAGGTGAATTACAATACATTTAACTGGTGACTCCCCAGCCTACACAGTCTACAAAGAGTGGCCTTGTGATTGTGATGAGACGAGTTATAAATAGATAAGCTCTCTGTCCCCTCTGAAGGCTATCATCAGCAAGTTATGCATACAGGCACAATAATTATAACATGACATACTTGGTTTCTTTGCCAGTTTTAGATTTGGTACTAAGGTTCATAAGCATTGTTACTTACAGCAGAAACGTTAATGTTTTAAAAACCTGCTTAGAATAACTAAAAAATTGCTAAAGCCAAGTCAGCTCAAGTTTTTCGTCGAGTTTTCACATATGAACTTTTGCATTGGAAAAATAGTTGATTCTGTGCACTAGATTACATACCGGCAACTGAACAATTTACTTTTGTATGGAAAGGTAGAAGTAGAGCATTGCCTGTGGGATTAACCTAAAGGTAATTAATAACAAAAAGTTATCTAATTAATTTTTGTTAACAATCATCAGAGGTACAAAAGAACAGCTGGTAGGTCAAAGTTCATACATAGAAAAAAGCTTAAGCCACCACTTTTATACACAGTTGTTCATATGAAAACTTGCTGTCAACTGCAGTTGCACAGCTCCCACTCTGATTACATAAGCATAATAGTAGTAATATATGAGCAGATCTCCCTACCAAGTGTTTTTTTGTGGATTAGATCTTGGAGTTTAAGCAATGGGTTACGACGTTGGATGAATTCGCCGAGTTTATATTGTATTTTACTTGAGGGGTACTTGAGTGGCGTTTGAATGGCATTTAAGTGGCATTTGAGTTTTGATTATTTTTTTACTTAATTTGAACTTATAGACTTTGAATGTATGACATTTAAGTTTTGATAATTCTACAGATACATCTACACTGAATAAATCCGATGATTAAAAATGAAACAATATGTGAATATATACATTTATTGTATAATAAGTAGGGATACATAAAGAGAACATGTTAAATATTGTGAGCTTGAAATAGTTCCAATATCATTTCAAATGAAAAAGTGGATGATGAGAGATTTTCATCCGTTTGTATGTATCTACATATATCTGATTGAAAATGATATAATAACTCAGTAGTCCATTGTATTGAAATCAATTTTTGAGTGAGCTCTTTATTCTACACCTTTATTTGACAAAAAAGAGGTTTTTGGTGAAATATTTTTTCATTTCATTCAATTTTCATTAATTTTTTGCAAAAAGAAATCATTCTCTAAATGGTTAAATTTCATCTAATTGTACAAATTTACAAAAAAAAGGAGAATGTAATAAAGTAGATATCATAATAGAGTGTAATAAGTTGAATATATAGAGTTAAAGTCTATAAAAACTTTTTAATTTGTAAAGTATTTGATGACTTTACAAGAAATATCATCACATTCAGGTTCAATGATGATGAGAAGATTTTCTTCAAGCTTAAGCTTACTATTTTCCGATATAGACAGAGAAAGTTTTGAAAAACCCTCCAAATCATTATAAATAAAAACTCTATAAATCGACGGTGTTGAATTTGTAATTGATACTGAATTGTTTTCGCATATGATGTATCTATCACACACACAATCAGTAGTAGTTTCGATTTCTTCAGAATTGTATATAGTAGAGTTTGTAGGGCTTGGCTGTTCCAAAATTAAATCGACTAAACCCAGAGCTTGTGGAAGAGATGGAATTGATGGTGATAAAGCTGGAACTACTGGCTTGTTTGTAGTTTTTGTCGATGTTGAAGTTGTAGTGGTTGTCATCGTCGTTGTCTGCGGAGTTGTGGTGATTTTTGTCATTGTATGTGGAGTTGCAGTGGTTGTTGTTGAAGTTGTTCTTCGAGTCGTAGTTAGTAATCCCTCATCGTATAAACGGATGTAATTTAAAGCTTCAGCGGTTTTGCAAACAAAGTAGTGTTGAGGCCACATATCATGAGTGTCACAGCTTCTACGTAGGTGAGCAGGTTCCATGAAACATGTGAGTCTAAACATATGATATTTTAAGTTTTTTCTTAAAATACGAGTTACTGAATCAACCGCTTCCATATTAAGAATTCCCTGAAAACATCCAGACGCTCTATGAGATAAAGTGAATGGTTTAATCTCTGTTACAAGACAATAACCGCTTAGGATTGGGAATAATAGGAGATAGATGCAATATCTCATTTTTTTATTCAGAGAGAGAGACTTTTAACCTAGTTTATGCTTTCATCATCTAGAGTTAACTGTCTTGCATTTCGGTGGTCTTTGGTTAATATGCTTCAACTAAAGCTCTATATATATAACCTTGGGATTGCATTTGTCTTTGGTATCTCCTTGACATGTGATACTGATGATAATCTTGTTTTGAACAGACTTCAAACTTTCAAAACTCGAAAATGACAAATTTACACCTTCAATACCATTGATGTTAGTGATGATAGTAGCTATTTTTGGCTCCTCGTTGGTCAAACGATTGCATTCCACACATGCAAAGTTGATTGTCTCAAACTCTTCTGTTGGTGGACAAATCAAACGTGAGGTGTTGTATTCAAATACACATAATTCATCATTCCAAAATAGTTTTGTATTTTGAGTAAGACCTTCCGTATTATTTTTAACCCCTATTGCGCATTCCTCCTGATTCAGAGTGTGTTTTGTTGGTGTATTGCAGGTCAGGGTATCTGTAGGCTCCTTGTTGATCGAATGATCGGAATGAGCGCATTGCATGCATGCAAATTTGAACGTCTCAAACTGTCTTCTTATTGGACAGATCATACGTCTGCTGTTGTATTGAAATGCACATAAACCCCCATTTCGATATACTTTTGTATTTTGAGTAAGTCCTTCCGTATTATTTGTAATACCCATTTCACATTCCGCTTGATTCAAAACGTATTTTGTTGTAGTATCACAAGGCACAGAATCTGTAGAAGTTGTGTCCTTGCAGATCTAAGAAGCGCTTCGAGGGATGAAAAAACCGCAATATAATAAGTCGGGAGGGTAGAGTCGCACACAGTTTTTTCCATTTTCATCTTTATATCGTATAGTCCTTTCGAAAGGTGAAAAAACCAAGAAATCATTTTTATCCATAGCTCCGGCTATACATTCATCAATTTCGTTGGTATAGAATACTCCACTAACATTGGGAAATGTTAGTGCCAGTAGCAAGATAAATACGCAGCTCATTTTTTAAAATGTTTTCGCTTTCAGTGTTGAAAGTTGAATACTTTCTTTCTTGAGGTTTTTTCTATTTATATGTAAGCGGCTAGCGGCTTGTTCAGCTCTCTCAACCGATTTTGAAGATGTGAAACAATCTCATCAAAGTGGTTACCAAAATGTAAGTATGGTTCCAATCGAGATTGAGACAAAAGAATATGTGTTTCTGTCCAGCGAAATGAAGTCAAACCTCTTAAAATCGAAATATCTATCAAATCACCCAGTTCAGCATCTTTCAAACATTGCTTTATATCAATCAGTTCGATCGCTCTTTTGAGATCTTCAAAATCTATAACTTGGCTTGCGGACAGCATACTTTTGGATTAAAGCTCCTAGAACAGTTTAAGCATTCGAGAGGATTTGCTCTTGAAATACAATTACAGCTCAAAAGCATGCTTTGTATTGATTTACGAACTAGATTGAATCCTAACACAAAATAAAATACTTCTTCGGTGATGAGTTGAACAAAAAGAGGATTCGAACGCTCTAAAGGAATGTGTTCAAAATGAGCCCTTATGAACTTAGGAACAAAATCAGCCAATGTACCAATTGACTTGAATCCTTGAGTTTTTCCACTCATGTTTCTGCTGTAGTTCAGAGATAAATGAAGCAGCTTTTTTTGTAGCAGTTCTTTTATGAGTCTTCAGATATATTTGTCGAATCAATAGTTATTATCGGGTTGACTGAGTCTTCTTTTTCATCAAGAGTGTGAGCGTATGGATATCCTTCTGCTATCGCAAGTAATTTATCCTTTAGTCGTTGATAAGCCAGTTTGCTCTGACTAGTAGGTAATAGGTAGGGATTTAATCGTGCTCTCAAATTTGTTAACAAAAAGGGAGACTTCAAATCATCAGTGGAAAGATCCAAAAAAGCATTAATCCATTCATCATGCACCAAAAAAACCATTTTAGCATTTTTCAAAACTTGTCTTCTATCAATCCAGTCGATAGCATCACCCAATTCTTTTTTGGTAGGTGTAGCACCTTCAACCATTTCAGCATATCTTTTACAAGTGATACATTTGTCATCAACGTGTGAACAGTAACAGTTTAGTAGCGATAGATTGGTTGCTTGCTTGTAAAAACTTCCTCCTAGTACACAGTATACACATTCCTCCGTAAAATAAATCCTCAACATTTCATCAGAAACCTCAGCCAAAAAAGTCTTAGGTCCTATAGCATCGGAAGCTTCTTGGTGAGCAAAGTCTTCAACACGTAACATATTTGTTGTTATCCCGTTAAATTACAAAACGCGAATGATACGTTTTCAATTGAAACACCTATTTAATCATTCATTACTTTTTCTTTTTTTTGAGGTTAATTGTTATGCTAGCTCATGTAGATCTTCATAAATGCTTTAATTTCAATCTGACAACCATCGATTGGGCAAGGTTTTACTTCTGATGAGCATTCAGTAAGTGCTTTTTCCTTACACTCACTACAGTAAATGAGATGACCACATGGAAGAGAGATATGATTTGCAATTACTTTTTTTTCATGCGTCTCAGACACACATTGAGCGAGTTTGCTTTGCTTAGTCTGATCTTTATCTTTTTTTAACGAATCAATTGATTTAGCATCATTTTTTAACAGTGTTGACGAATTCTCAACAGTTGTAAAATCATTTTCAAAAATATGTAAGGCGTCAATCATAAAACCTATTCGCTCAAAAGGTTTTCCATTTAACGCTAAAACTTGTTCGATATCGTTTTGACTGTATCCTAGTTTTTTGCAAATAAGTTTCATTTCTTCGGTGTCATTGTTGAGTGTTATTTGTTTTACTTTTTCTCGATATTTTTCAACCCGTCGCTTACACCTTTTGCCTTTTTCCGTTCGCATGTAAACATCCTCAACATACTCTTCACCTTTACTCCCGAGTAAAAAATAACAGTCTGGGAACCATCGACAGTGTTCCTCCCACGGTAGATCACTCTCTTCCCATTCTTTAAGTTCACCTGAGCAAAAGAAGCATTTTACACTATCTCCGAACTTAGTATAGTAGAAACCTGCATTGGAAAGGAGTTTCATGGAGACTTTACCCTTCCATTGTTTGAAACTGTCTTCTCTAGATGTTTCAGTAGCAAAACGTGGTGTATCAGCACGATCAATTGATATACCTAGAGGTAATACTTCTGCAGTTAAATCTCCTCTTCTGGTCTTTTGTTCTTCCATCGTATAACTTTTGACAATTGAGATGTTTTTCATTTCATCTGCAAGTAGTTTCCTAGGTCTATACAGACGATTGTGAGTGTTAAATCCTCTAACAAATCGACAAAACGGAAAACTTTTAGCGTGTTCTTTCATCGGATGTTCATCTTCATCCTTCCAGTTTAGTAATACCCCTTGGCAAAAAACACATCGAACAGCGTTGTCTTTTTCAAGGTTATAGAAACCAGCTGCAGCCATGTTTTCACCACAATGTTTACCTACTCGTCTCCAATTTGTAAGAAATGATTTTCTTCGATAACTTTCATCAAGCATTAAAGCCTCTCTTTCATAAAAAGAGAGTTCATTGTAAATGAACTTGAAAAAGTCCGCTGGGGAAAGTTGCGCAATAGTTTTTTTGTAATTTTAATGACAAAAGACTACAGTGATTATCCGGATAAGTTGCGACGACATAAGTGATTGCAGTGGTATCAGGAAAATTTTGTTGTAAAAACAACGACGAAGTAACGAGTAAACTATCATCTATCCATTCGGCGCAGTCTTTAGTATTTTCAAAGCAATTCCGAGTTTTTCGCATTTCTTTTTTTTCATTATGAATAGTGTTTGCTACATATCTGTTGTTTACTCGACACATTATTTATATATAATACAAGTAGTAGCTTCAGTTATTACTCAAGTTGAAGTTTTGTTGGAAAGTTCTTTCCTTTTGATCTAGTTCGTTGTTATTCTAAAAAAAATGATAATGCTTTATAGCAAAAAAATGAAAAAAGACTAAGGTTTCAATTTTTTTTCAATATACTTGAATTGATTACTATTGTAATAGAATGTAAATACTTACATCAGAAATGAAGACTTGTCTTTCTTTTGAATTAAAATGAATGATATTCCTAGCAGTTTGAACTTGAGAGCTGCTTTCTATAAAATTCGGATGAAAAAGGAGTACTTTTTTCATTTTGAAGCCCTGAAATAATAAGAATAAACATAATTAAAACTTACATACAGCATTTTTTGATATCTTAAATAGTGAATAATCTTGTTTTTTGTTCAGAAAATGTCTTCACGCTTAAATTGATTACAATTAAAACCAATTATAAATACTTACATCACAAATGAAGACTTGTTTTTCTTTGAATTAGATGACTTATATACATAGTTGTTTGAACTTCAGCTGTTTCCTATGTAACTCAAATGATGAAGAAGGAGGGTTGTAGTAGATGATGATGTAGTAGATCTTCTTCCTTCAGTTACTAACGATGAAGTGAATGCTTTCTGTATGAAAACAGTGCTTCTTATATAGCTTAAGTTGCACTGCTATGAATCAGCATTATTTTCACATGAATGGAAACCGTTGCTTTCGCGGGAATAGAAAGTTTATTTTCCCGCGAATACAAACCAATGCTTTCGCGGGAATCAATGTTTTATTTTCACGCGAATGGAAACCGTTGCTTTCGCGGGAATAAATATTTTATTTTCACGCGAATACAAACCAATGTTTTCGCGGGAATAAATAATTTATTTTCACACAGATGGAAACCGTTGCTTTCGCGGGAATAGAAATTTTATTTTCCCGCGAATACAAACCAAAGCTTTCGCGGGAATCAATACTTTATTTTCACGCGAATGGAAACCGTTGCTTTCGCGGGAATAAATATTTTATTTTCATGCGAGTACAAACCAATGTTTTCGCGGGAATAAATAATTTATTTTCACACGGATGGAAACCGTTGCTTTCGCGGGAATAGAAATTTTATTTTCCCGCGAATACAAACCAAAGCTTTCGCGGGAATCAATACTTTATTTTCACGCGAATGGAAACCGTTGCTTTCGCGGGAATAAATATTTTATTTTTACGCGAATACAAACCAATGTTTTCGCGGGAATAAATAATTTATTTTCACACGGATGGAAACCGTTGCTTTCGCGGGAATAGAAATTTTATTTTCCCGCGAATACAAACCAAAACTTTCGCGGGAATCAATACTTCATTTTCACGCGAATGGAAACCGTTGCTTTCGCGGGAATAAATATTTTATTTTCCCGCGAATACAAACCAAAGCTTTCGCGGGAATCAATACTTTATTTTCACGCAAATGGAAACCGTTGCTTTCGCGGGAATAAATATTTTATTTTCACGCGAATACAAACCAATGTTTTCGCGGGAATAAATAATTTATTTTCACACGGATGGAAACCGTTGCTTTCGCGGGAATAGAAATTTTATTTTCCCGCGAATACAAACCAAAACTTTCGCGGGAATCAATACTTCATTTTCACGCGAATGGAAACCGTTGCTTTCGCGGGAATAAATATTTTATTTTCCCGCGAATACAAACCAAAGCTTTCGCCGGAATCAATACTTTATTTTCACGCGAATGGAAACCGTTGCTTTCGCGGGAATAAATATTTTATTTTCACGAGAATACAAACCAATGTTTTCGCGGGAATAAATAATTTATTTTCACACGGATGGAAACCGTTGCTTTCGCGGGAATAGGAATTTTATTTTCCCGCGAATACAAACCAAAACTTTCGCGGGAATCAATACTTCATTTTCACGCGAATGGAAACTGTTGCTTTCGCGGGAATAAATAATTTGTTTTCACGCGAATAGAAACTGTTGCTTTCGCGGGAAGAACTAATTTATTTTCACGCGAATGGAAACAGTTGCTTTCGCGGGAATAAACATTTCATTTTCACGCGAATAGAAATTGTTGCTTTCGCGGGAATAACTAATTTATTTTCACGCGAATGGAAACAGTTGCTTTCGCAGGAATAAACATTTCATTTTCACGCGGATAGAAACCAATGCTTTCGCGGGAATAAAACAATTATTTCAATAGGGATGAAACCGTTGCTTTCGCGGGAGTAAAAAAAATAATTTTCACCCGAATAAAACACCAAAGCTTTCGCGGGAATATCGCGTGAAAAAACTGCTGAGTCGTAGATATATTATATAGAAGGTTTCATAGGGTTAATTAGTACAGCTTTAGCTATTTAAGAACCAGTGTTTTCACACAGAAAGCATCCAGTTCTACAATAGCTAGCAAGGAAGCAACATCTACACACCAACTACTACATTTACTTGAAACTATAGAAAGACTTTCAGTCAATAAGGTGAGAATCACTAAATAATTCATTAACATATATTGATAGAAAACTTCAACTAGATTTGCTATAATACTTCAAAAAGTTAATTTTATGTTTTAATATTTTGTTCTTATTAATAAAAGATCAAATAGTTTCACCATAATGCATCAGAAAAATTATTTTGGTTTTGATCATGTGTTTATTTTATAAATATCTAGTTAGTTTATTCTTTTCAAATATTTTTCAAATTCCAACCATCTGTTACATATTTTTTACTCTCTTTTCAGTTCCAACATATTAATAAAAGATCAAATAGTTTCACCATAACACATCAGAAAAATTATTTTTGGTTTTGATTATGTGTTTATTTTATAAATATCTAGGTAGTTTATTCTTTTCAAATATTTTTCAAAATTCCAACCATCCGTTACATATTTTTTTTACTCTCTTTTCAGTTCCAACTTTTCACTGAACGCTCTGAATATGAATGAAGACCCTAATACCTCATTTCTCTCAACATTCGAACCATACTCCGATGATAAAGAAAATATCCCTCCCGATTCACATATAATAAAAAGGAAACTGAAAACAGTTCGACCAAAGCCATGGGATTCGGATAGAAATAAAATGATTGACTATGCTTAGACTTTGAAAGCACCATCTCTTTCTCATCTTTCCTGCTTGTCAAAAAATGCTGCTAGTTTGCTCAATTCTTGCGATACCAATGACAGAGTAATGATTGGAAGGTTTCAACCACTTCACTTAAATCAAACACCATCACTTCTTGAGATAATTTCCATCGAAAGACCAGCTGAGGATGTATATAAAAACTTATGCATTATCCGCTACAATGTCGAAACATTTGGCAACAGGCGACAAGTGAGATCCATGGTGAGAAATGAGGATTATAACAAATTAGCTCCAACACAACCGGATGTTCCAAAACTGGTGGTTTTTATGGGATTCGATTCAGACAAACATCCAATCTTTCACCCTATCAACTTTCCATCCAATATTTCCCTTGAGGAAGCTAAACAGCTAAGTAGATTGATAAAAAAAAAAACACCTAGTCAGTTGATCAGTATGGTTCGTATCGCAACACTCTCTCAATTTGCTGTTGGAAGTGTAATCAGTTTTGAATCTCCTCAAATATCAACTCAGTTAACATTACCTAACGGAGAAGTGGTGATGGATGCGCTACTGGTAAACTACAGATGTTTGCAATACGACGGTTTGATGATGGGAGTTCTATATATACCTGAAAAACATGCTAGCGATGTCAAACAAATTGGAACAGGAGTCATACTTGTAAGAAATCGTGAAGTTAGTAGATTTGGTTATCATCGACATGATATAATCACATTCACAGCATTACAAGCGATAGAAACGGCTCAAAACCTATCCAACAAACTTGATGATTCCAACCAGATGAAGTACTTTACTACAGATGAGGTTCTTGAGAACAAGGTCTTAGTACTTTCAATGGGAGCGGGAAACACATCTTCTACATCTTTGAGAGAACCAACACCCCCTGGTGAAAACTATATTCAAGAAAAGCAAGTCAGACAACACAACCTAGTGAGTGTTTTTTATTTAATGTAAACTAACTGATATAAGTAATACTTCCAATTAGATAGAATTTATTTATAAAGTAATTGTTTTTTTGTTTTGCTTTAGATAGAAGAGAGAGAATCAAAAACACTTGATGAAAATTATGCTCAAGAAAAAACAAGCCGAACAATATAACTTGGTGAGTTACTTCCCTTTACTATATAATGTTAACTAACCAATGTGAAAAGAACTATAATTCAAATTCATGTAATTATTTTACATTTTTGTTTAATCATCCTATACTAATACATAACTTTTTATTTTAGTTCATTATGGAATCAAAAGTGCATAGAGCAGAAGTCTTCCTTCCTTAGTTATAACATCAGTACAACAATAGATACATACAAATGGATGAAAATCTCTCATCATCCGCTATTTCATTTGAAATGATATTGGAACTATTTCAAGCTCACAATATTTAATATGTTCTCTTTATGTATCCCTACTTATTATACAATAAATGTATATATTCACATATTGTTTTATTTTTAATCATCGGATTTATTCAGTGTAGATGTAGCCCCTCTCTCCTCTCTCTCTCCTCTCTCTCTCCTCTCTCTCTCCTCTCTCTAAAGATAACTAATGCTTCCCTTTCTCCTCTCTCTCAAGATATCATATGAGTAGGAATTAAAAAATTTATCAAAACTTAAATGTCATACATTCAAAATCTATATACCCGATGAGTTAGAATTATGTATACAATTATGTAAAAAATTATCATAACTTAGATGCCATACATTCAAAATCTATATACCATATAAGTTCAAATTAAGTAAAAAATAATCAAAACTCAAATGCCGCTTAAATGCCACTCAAATGCCACTCAAGTACCCCTCAAATAAAACACAATATAAACTCGGCGAATTCATCCAACGCCGTAACCCATTGCATAACCCCAGATAATGACCCCACAAAAAACACTTGGTAGGGAGATCTGCTCATATATTACTACTCATAATCATATATGTATAGACTATAAAACATGCAAACCATTTGTAGTGATTAAGATATGTATCACATTGTTTTAAGGAAGCCAAACAATAAATTATAAAAGAAAATGAAAAAATTAAATCTATTTCACATTTAAAATTGAAATAATACTTTCAGTTGGTCTATCAAACTGTCAGAGAGTATCTATTATCTGAAATGAGAGTTATTTTTCCATCTATGTGTTATTTCAATTTTATTTCTTGAATGATATTATTTTCAATAAGTTTTGGTTTACTACAACGGAATAGCTAGTTTTATGTGAAAAAACGTACGCAGAGAGTACAGCGAGCGTACAACACTGAACGTGCAGCAAACGTACAGTGAAGTTTGACCAAGCTTACAACATGTCTGTTGCCAAGCACTACTTAACAATTTAATAATGTTCTCACCAGAACAATCAAACTCAATATTTACAGCAAAATTATTGATTTTCATTTTTTTTTGTTAGTGCAAAACGCAGGGAAGCACAACTGTTGCATTATCTATACGTAATAATTTCTGATCACTAAACAGTTTACAATGAGCGGGTTGAGTTTTGGATACAACAAAATGTAGCTAGAGTCGCCTACATGCCAATTCAGGTTACTAACATACTTTCAAGTCTCATACTGCATTGGAAGTAGTCGTATTTTTTGGTTTGGATTATCATGCGCTAGAAATATAACACAACTTGCTAGAGCTACTAAGTTATAAAATACATTTTCGTCACAAACACAGAAAAAAAAACGAAGGGCGTTGTTGAAATTATTTACACTTGGTTAGTTATTGGTGCAGAAATTATTATATTATTTATTCATACACCTTTAACACCAAATACATTAGTCCTTAACAACAATACCCCTTTCACACCTTTACAACTTTCTTGAACCTTTTCACACTTCATGTTAAGCTGACTCCACTTTCACTCTTCATGTTAAGCTGATCCAATTTCACACTGGTGTCGACTTTTCAATTTTGACCCACTACTATTGAGAACTGAAACCATTATTGCTGGGTACTTTATAGAGAATGGCCCCCCTCCTTGCGCTAACTAGCAAATTACTAAACGCATTTACATCATGCCATCATGGCGTCTTGCCAACAAGTTTATTGTTGGTTAGTTATCAGCCTGTAAAAGAGGGTTAGTATAGGATTAGACTCAAAATAAATCTGGTTGAAAGAAATTGATTATTTGTTTTGTGTATGTAACAGGTATCATGCCCCCATTAAAAACATTTTGAAGTAGTATGAGATCACTTTCTTCAGTGACAACAACTTGATCTGCTTGATCTCACTCTGTTGTTTATTACACAGATTTTGTGTTTAGAATTCAAGCTGCATGTGGTGTGTTATTTAACAGCTTCAATATTTTCGTTTGCGGCTCAAGAAAATCTTTGCGCACTTACTTTTTATTTTTTTTATAAACCACCTCGCAGTATCTAGCTAACTGCAATAAAACAGTTCTCTAAATAGCAGAGAAAATTATGCGGGAGTTGTTTACTCATTGGGGAGAATAATCCAAGCTAGCAATTACACAGAACACAATGCTTAATGATTCACCGTTCCTTGATGAGGATAAAACAGCTTAGAACAACTAGCTACTTGTTCAGTCCTATTGCAAATCTTTTTCATCAACAATTTTTCTGTAAGTCTTTACATTTACTTGGGCTGTAGTTATGAACAAGAACCCATTTTGTTGCAATTAAGTTTCCAAAAACTTTCCCATTACTCAGCTTTCATTGTGTGCCATTCATTATTGAGTGTGTATTGCATCAGGCAATCACGTGACCACTGATAAGGATTTTGAAACATTGCCAAATGATAAGTTGACTAGTAAACGTAGGCTAATAAAAAGCTTACTAGTTTGTTATAGCTATGCATTTTAAACTGTCTTCATTTGTACTAGTAAGAATATAGAGCAAGAGTCTAGCATTCTCCATACTGAGGAGGTATAACTGCCTTGCTCGTATTTTGTAATTTTTTATTCAACTATAAAATTGGATTTCTCTGACCAAATTTACTCACTCACTTACACTAACACAGCGCACTGCATGCCCCAAAAACAAATAAACAGTCCCGTTACATAATTTTATTTCCAATCCCAGCCTATTTTACTGGAAATACAATATTATTGTGGCAATAAACACTGCAGAAACGTAAATTGTGTACATAGATGAAAATCTCAAGTGCTTGAATTTCTAATACCACTTTTTCTAGGAGTTTTATTTGTGAAAAGTGGGTTCTGCAATCCAGGGCAGTGTTAGCCTGTCTAAATGATAAAAATTTTGTGTCCATCAACAAAATCTTTCCGTAAAATACAATTAGAAAATATTTATGTTTGTAGTTATCGAGTTCTCAGGGACAGAATAAGTTTTTTCAATCAAGAGATTGACAAATGCTTATTAGGAAACGTCGTTGCTGGAGTTACATGAATGCTTTTTCATCAGCCAGTTGAATTTGAGATGATCGCTGACTCTAGAACATACAACACCCAATCAAGTTCAATCAAGCAATGGAATGTATTAGTTGTAGCAAAAAAAGACAAAAGCTTTCATTTAAAACTAATAATTGTTTCTGATAACTTGAGAATGGAGTGATTATTAAAGCTAGCCTTCACTGCAGAGCAAACTCATAAAAATGCAAATTGGTAAAAAAGATGTAGATGACAATCGCTGAGGCAAAGTATTATTCAAAAGGCAAATGGTGCTTGATCACTACCAGTTGATATAAATCAATGAACAATCTAAACTTCATCAGCCTACAAACCACTTACGGTTGTTGAAATTTCCTGACAGCTGCCCATACTGTTCAGTCAACCACATAATGTCAGTGATCCCCATCTAGGTAACTTATAGAAGTTAGTGAAACCTGTGTCCGTGATTCATCAGAAAACTCACAAATCTTGTATGAGGGCAGAAAAGTGCTTCTACTACAAATATTGTAAGTTTGAGGCGTCTACAGTAAAAGAGTTGCAGGAACACATGGAGAATGACAAAGACCTGCACATAGAAGCTCTCATAGCTAGAGTGAATGAGCTGGAAGAGGAAAGACTTTTAATAGATGCAGCGGTTTGTACTTTGGTATTGTGCAACAGCCTAGCAAGCATTCGACTTTCATACAAATCTTAATTTCTTTAAAGCACTAACCAGTTTTTCAAGTTAAATCTGTCAATTCTTTTTGTTGGATATACAGGTTTTGAACTGGAGCAGTCTTAGTATCTATGAAAACTCTAGTCTAGCCCAATTACAATATTTTGTTGTCTATTTCTGTGAAGTAGTGTAGTACATGTAGTCCTTGTAGTGACAGTGCAGTCTAATAAGCAATTTACGTTTACTGTCATTTACAGAATGCTAGCGCGAAAAAAGCTGTACAAAAGCGAGTGAATGCATTAGAGGTAAGCACTGGTATTAAACAAGATGAAATTTCAGCAATACGCTTGAACTAGGATCATGCGCCGCTAATTCATGAGTAAATTGTCATGAAAGATCATGCAGCTTGAAAATATGTTTTTTTTGTATGTTTCAAACCAGTTTAAGGATATTTACACTCTGGTATTGTAAAAGTTATTTGAGCAATGGCTTTAATGTAACACTTGCTTAGTTTTTTTTATCACTTGCCACTTCGTTATTAAAAAAATATTAAAAGTCGTTTTTGAGGTAAGTTTGGAAATGAGACCTCTTAAAACAGTCTTCTACAAAAATTGTGCACAGCGAAACTCCAAAATTTCGAATGAGCTAAAATGAAGGCAGCAACTAATTAAATCGAAATCTTTGCGTTGCAATATTTCTGGGATAGAGTTGAGCTTTGTTAAATAAAAGTCTATTCTGTCAAATAAACAAACATTTCATTGGTAGAAACTTCTGGCACAACTTGCAAGTGATGTGCGACAGCTGAAACAAAGAACAGATATATCTGAGGCCAATAAAGAGTACTTAGCTGGAGTCCTAGAAGCCATAACTGCACTTCCTGCAAATGTTAAAGATATCAAGAGTCGAGTGGCAAGAATTGAAGACTTGATGGAAGTTTCAGAGTTGCGTAAGTGACTGCTATTGCAATCAAATAATTTGAAAATTCAACAAAAAAACTAATAGCAATTTCGGTCAATTAAAGTGAATATCGAAAAATTCAAATTTGCAATCAATTGACTTAAATCAGAAAATGCAGAAGCCACTGAGTTTTGTGTTGGATAAAATTATTGGGAGTTATCTTCCCTCTCGAATGAACAATACTGAGGCAAGCTGTCTATTTGTCAAAAGTGTGTCGCAATCTGACTCAGTCATCAACTATATTACAGTGTTATTACTTAACAAATGATAAGCGAACAGATAAAAAATCATCATTAATGTATTGTTAGCGTGTTTACTAAATGATTTTACTGATATTTATTTATCTTTAATTATTTTCATCAGTTTTACTACTTGAAAACTATTCTTTAGCGTATAGGACAGTGATAGTGATAGATAATGTTATAATATGCAGTGTTGCACAGCTATGCATAATCTAATAATATATGATTTTTATACTTGGCATACTTATACTTTTCCAGACGGAACAGTAAAAGTATCCATTAAAAAACTATAGATTCATTACAGGAACGTCAACTTATCAGTGGAGAACACAAATTCTTATGTTACAATGGGAAACAAAAACTCGTTGCGAACGTTTTATTCAACGTCTTAATACTGCAATGTGATATTACGTGACAAGAACTCAACAGTTTTTACTAGAGAATGAATTTAAGCCACATCACTGTTCAGACGATTTCTCACAACTCCAATCATGTTTTCAGTTTGACTACTTAAACTTTGGATTTTACTGGTGTTGAAATAAAAACTCAGAACAAAACATCGCTGTTTGATTTCACTGGTATATCTATATATTGAGTAAAACGCTTCAATTTATTTCGTCAAACAGTGATGTTTTGCACCAATCTTTTACTATTATCCAACATTGTCATACTAACGTTGATCATTTTTTTATTAGAAAGACGAGTAAGTTCCTTGGAATCACTGACTCCAACAGACAAGAGCAGTGGTGTTGTGCTATCGGGCATGGAAGATCTGGTGAAGGTATAAACTTATTATGTCCAGATGATACGGCAATGAGCTCGTTACTAAAAGTGGTTAATCGTTAATGAACTATGAATTCCAAGTCTCTCAAAATGTAGACATTTAAACTAAAAAAAGAAAAAATTTTTACTAAAAGACAGTTTCCTACTTGAGCTGTTCTGCAATTACAGAGTGAGCCGTTCCTACCGCATGATGGACTGTTCATTTGGATAATTTCCAAGTACAGAGAAACAAAGCAAGAGTCAGTGAACAACGGATGTACCCCTATTTACAGTGAACCATTCTACACTTCTAGATACGGCTACAAGATGTGTCTAAGGGTAAGCCTCATTACATCTCTAAATGCTGTTGTCTCTGACCATCCTCCTACTGCTTCACTAGCTAGACTCTTTATAATAAATCAATAGAAACCAGTATTTTGATGCTTTCAGGCTGACCTCAATGGTGACGGTGAAGGAAGAGGGAAATTTCTCAGTCTATTCTTTGTTCTGATGAAAGGAGAATACGATTATCTGCTAGAGTTTCCGTTTCAACACCGTATCACTTTGGAACTTCTCTGTCCAACGAGGGTGGCGCTAAATGTGTGTGAAACCCTTCTTGTGAGTTGAATTAAATGATTCTTTATCTACATATTAGAAATCACCTCTTTCTTGACTGTTTAAGACTGAGATGCAACTGATGATGAGGCACTTTGGTTGTCCGTATCTGTATTCTTTATGCATGAAATGATTTTTAACTCTGCTCTGTTAGAGAAAATTATTGTTACAGAAAGTCAAAAGTCTAAAACTGCACTTGGAAGACATAACACGCACTAATGTTAAGATTCAAGTTCCAATTTATAATTTAATTTTTACGTAAAACTGGATAAGGAGAATAAAATGTTTTAACAAGTTTTAAAAAAACTTACTTATGCTAATTTTTTTATATATTTTTTTATTAGGTTTACAAGATTACACTTACATATATTTTTTGGCTTTTATCAATATTAGAGAAAAATGCGCGGACTGCGAAAAATTTCAAGCAGCGGGGAAACCCCAATTTATTACGGGGGATTTTCGGAGTTTGTCCATTGTTTTATATAAGCCCGCAATAATTATTTTGTGGGATTCCCCAGTAATAAACCTTTCGCACATGTTGCGCGTTTTTCTCTATTATCAGATTTATTTGATGGGGAATGTGACATTTACTGAAACTTCTTATAGTTTTTTGTGTACTCATCATTGATCTTAACCAGCTTACATGAAATATTTAGCCAGTTTCATAAATACAAAAAGTTTTAAATAGAATTTGCTTGTTACAGCCGCCAGCCAATGATATTTCCTTCAGAAAACCAGAAGAAGAAATGAACAGAGCCATAGGTTTTCCCCAGTTTGCTTCACACATTGGTTGAATCAGATGACTTCCTGGTCCAAGACAGCATTTACATCAGGGTTAAAGTGTCCTTGGTTGGTGATTCAACATTCTAGAGACTGACATAAAACTTGCCCTACCACTTGGGTCATTTATCTTCTATTAAATGTTCCACACGAAAGTCTTGCTATTTTGACAAAAAAGTTTGGTATTTGAAAACATTGAGGATTGTCTCTTTTTAATTATATGCAAACCCTCTTTGTATTGATCATCTATGTTGCTTCAGCGCATTAACCACCCCAATGCACAGCTCAAAATCACATTATGCAATGGCTGATAAGCTTTATCGAACATTCACTAACAAAGCTGCTAAGAAACAAAAAAACTGTTATGCAGCGGCTTTTCTCCCACTTCGACTGCCTCTTTCAAAATAGCTATCGGTAGTGGCAAAACGCAAAAAAACTGTAGTTATCCGATGGGGCACTATTGAAAACAGCTATTGGGAATAGTTACCCTTCTCGATCTGAGAAGTTTGTCATTCCTGCTGGCCCTGCTTTAATAAAATCAATACTTTCCATTAAATAAGGTGTAAATTATATTGTGGCATGGTTTCAGGATATACAATAACCTCCTCTTATAATCAAAAATGCCTCGAGATATTCTATTCTGACCGATTTTTTAACGCAACCAATTCACATGATGTGAAATTTTTTACTGAATGCACATATACCATACGGGTTTTTCCTGTTTTTATGCATTTAGCAGGATTTAAATTTTGTTTAAAGATAACACAAAACTTCTACATGCTTTATTGCGCTGCCATTGTTACTTGGTCTAAACTTGTTCTGCAGCTCAATGGATAATGTTGTCAGCAAACAATGTCCAGTTTAAGGAATAAGGATGAATGTATTTTATGAAATTCTGGCCACTCAACTATTTCCACTTCAAATTCAGTTTCTACAACGGTGTATTTGAAAAATATTCAATGTATACAAGCTTTATTGCTCAAAGCATTGTCTAGCAATACCAAAGCTACAAGTGATTAAAAAACAACTGAAAATTTGACTTCATAAACTTGTGCCGATAGCAATTTTTCACTGAAACATTCCTGAATAGAACGTTCCACATAGCCAATTCTTTTCCATCTAAAAATAAAAATGTGATTTTGAACTGTTTAGAAGTAGCTGCTGCGTCCATTGCTCTTTACTTTTGTCATGGCAACTGTTATACTGTTGGGGAATTCACTAACTACTAGCTCAGTCGACCAGGTGACAGTTCGGCATCTTATATTAACTCTCTATTTTTATTTCATACCCATTTTCCTAGATCAGTATTTACGTAAACATACACATGTGACATTACTAAGTCAGCCGTGACTAGGGACTGCCTTCTTTCTGTTCTATGGGCAAATCAGGCCAAATAGGGGTAGCCTATCCTTTGTAGTCTAAGTGCCTTGCACGATCCTTTGTTCTATTATATTGTATAAATATGTGTGCATTCAATAATAAAATCAGAGTTAACCTGACTCTCACACAGCTTGATGATTCTCTCTACACAGCACAAGTGACTACATGCAAGGAACAGATAACGAGCAAAGCATAGCAAACACAAGTGTCTATATGCAAGGAATAGATAACAAGCAAAAGCATAGCAAAGTAACTACATGCACGTAACAATTAAATAAACAAGCGGCTACTTGGACAAGTTGGCTAACAGCACGAACAATAGTCAGTAGAAAGTGTTCAGTCAAATCGACTTACACTGCATACGACCTACGGGCGTATGATACTGGAACGATTGTTCCACTTGTTAGATCGACCCTACACAGCTATTCTTTTGGCCAAGAAATCAGTGGAAAGTAAGGTAGTTGTGACAACTCCTCACTGTGTATAGCTCACGAGCTTGCAACGCTGCAAATCTTGATTGACTAGTCTAGACTGTCGACCTTGAGCCTGCTAAAGTCATTCGCTACACTGCCTACAATTCACTCGCTAACCGTGGGACGCTGTGCAGGTGGACGGCTACCACTACACATTGCAAATTCCTGTACCACACTTTATGTGATGTTGTTGTGCCAGAGTCCATGTTCATAACCATGTCATAAATATGTGTCAACTCTATAAATTTGATGAGTACTTTTCTGGTGCTTCCATAAGTGTTGTGCCTTTAAATATAAAACATCAATTGTGTGCTTTATATTATATACATAACTTATTTCGATTTCGTTGAAAACTTGAGTGCTCTGTATGGCTGTATACAACCATAATTCTGCTTGTGAATTGACAGAGTGACCGCCGGAGTCTGAGGGGTACACAAAAGTGGTTAGAAATGGGTTAGAGAGACACTAAGAGTTTTCCCGATCTATGGTTGAAGAACAAAATGCAATAACAGTAATCAGATTGGCAATAAATTTAATAAACAAATAACCATTTTTTTCAGAGTTTGTGGGTAAAAAAACTAGGTCATTGAATAAACAAAGAATCAACAACCATTTATTTACCTTGTTTGTAGGTCCTAAATGAAGCTGAACCATAAATAATCATGGCAAGCGAGTCTTATTTGTTTATTTTCACAAACCGGTCCTGTTGCCCTAAAAGTCTTACAAAATAATTACCAACACTGAAAATATACTAAATAGAAAGGTCCACTTTACAGACTAATTTTGTTTATACCGATGCCATTCTGGTGTGTTTCTTGATTATTTGAAAGTTGGAGTTATCTCCTTTATGATTTATTTGGTAACCGATAAAACTTATTGAAAAATCATAAGTATATTCCTCGGCAGGACAGAGCCTTACAAAAATTTGTTCAATGCCAGTTGGTCGGTAGCAATTTTCTAAGTGAAATACAAAATACCATTCCCACGGGAATAAAGTAATTGATTTGTGAGGCATTCTTATAGGTCGTAAACACTAGTGAATCATCACATAAAATTATTACATTGCGGTGTGGGTAACGTTTATTTCAAAGCAATTCATTCCCAGTATTACTATTTTATTATAATTTGTTAATAATCAAATTATATAAAAATATATTGTTTATCTTGATTAATTATTATGATTATGATATACAATAATACTACATTATAAATTAATTAATCATCATAATACAAAGTGGAGCTATTTTGTTTAAACAATAAAGATAATTGAAATAGTTAATCATGAATGAGCTGTTTTGCAATAAATGTTACCAACAAGGAAAATGTAAACTTGTTTGTTCTTTGACTCACGACCACTATTCGCTACTTCCCGTAGCACCGCGCTATGGGTACCAGTAAGAAATCAACAACACAATAAGCCTCATTGATGAAATACTCCCACATGTGAAAATACTTACGCTTTCTGCAATATGCGCGAGAATTTTATGCCCTCACAAACTAATCCACATGGAAAGATACAATTTCTGATTATTATATAATACAGAATAAAAGCCTAGATTGATGCATTTGCGAGAAAAACTTGCATGATGCAACTATACTAACTACAATGAAAACTTCAAACTCAAAAATGAAAATTTCACAGCAGCACACAACATTGACGCTAGCTATAGTTGGCAGATTATAGATATTGTAGTGCTTTTTGCTGCTACTTGGCCACAACTGCTAATCTGCTTGTCTATCTGTGATTCTGCAACTCCCTATATAGGGCACCAACAAGACTAGGCTTGAAGTTTGAGCTTTATTGCAAGGAATAAAACTGAGCTCTCTGGCTCAGTCTCTTATATTTATACAAAAATATAGTATATATGATATAATACAGCACCAATCAGATTACATGATAATAATGAAGCATATGGTAAGTCGCTTAAGCATAGCGCTTATTCAATGTCTTATTGGTCCTTAACTAGAATAGGGGCGGGCTCCTGTTTGACCTTTGACCCCTTAATATCACTTGTTTAAATTGTCCAGAATTGTCTACTCTTGATACTGCTTGGGGGGAGACAACTTGTAATCTTTGTGTAACCTTTACTAGCAATTATGGTCAGCTACAGCTATCTCACTTAGTATCAAGTGAGCTCGACTCGCCAGCAAATTCTCCCACATACTCCGCCCCATTAGAGGCTGTGGGCTCTAATAACAATAATATAGCATTTGCTGGTGATTCCCCCACCGAACTTTTCTGTATTTGGAATAATATACAAATCAAGTATAAAAACAACAACCAGTGTTTATTATACCGTACTCGTACTTAAAGCAAGTTTCCACGTATAGATGTGGCTTTCTCCTTATAAAAGGCTATTTCTATCTGGATTTTACCAGCTTCCACTTTGGCAGCGGCTATCTCTTCCTCTGTCACACCTCGGCTCAGTACTTGACGTCTGAGGGACGAGAGAGCTGTCTCCAGGTGGTTCACCTCCCCATCGATGTTGCTGGCCACTGCTTCTCGCCGAAGAAGGAACTCCTTGGAGGGTGGAGCTGGATGCGAGGACACAATAGTGGTCGATTTTTCAAAGTCGTCCTCCTCCCCAAAATTGGGCGTGACAGGGCGTTTTTCAGCCGATGGGCTCCTAACGCTTACGGGTAGAGTGGTCAGTTGTTCTCCTAGTTGTTCTTGAATTCTAGCCTTCTTGACAGGGGGGTTAGTGTGGTTTGAGAGTATCTCAGTGTCACCGGCTTTCTCCCTCTTAACAGGTTTCTGGGGAGCCAGGGGGACTTCAGACCCCACCCCTACCTGGGTAGGGTAGGAATTTTGAAACCTGTCTGGGTTCCTAAATTCTGCAAACTTGCAAAAGCTATGGTAGCTTTTGCGATCCACAAAGAATATCACCCCGGTCCTCCGATGGTGGGCACTGTCAGCTGGCCGATCGAGTTTACTCTGATGGGAATAAACAGAGTCGCGGGATTCACTCCCGTATCCACATTGGCAGTAGTGCCGAACATAATGTTGGTTGATATGCACGCGCAGCTGTCTGAAGTTCTTGGCAGTGAACTGGCACCTCGGGCATGTAGTCCGGTCAGAATCGTCCAGTAGTTGGCCGATCTTATCTTCAGTCTCCCTACTGACCCATTTGAGGAGACCCCATTTCACTGGCTTACGTTTTCCTTCTGCGTCTATTATTACCAAGGGGGCATCCCGGATGGTCAATTGCTTCTTTGGTGGTTGATCTGGTGGCTCTCCCCCTCTTGGTCGTTCCTTGCTGTCTTTCACTACTCCTACGCACAGTTTAGGTCGAGTAGTTACCCGTGATCGGCTCCGTCTTTCTTTTTCTAAAAACATACAACCATTGCTCAGTTGTTTGTCTGCAACAGTATAGCCTAAAGGCTGATACCTCTCATCCCAGCTTGGGGTGAGATCCGCATCATTCAGAGAGGTGGTGTTACAACATAGAGATTGTACAGCCCTCACTGCCAGTGGTTCTATTGGTACACTGATGGTATGGTTTTTAAACCCTCTTGTAAGTCTTTGGGCAGGTATACACAAACTAGGTGTCTCTGTGGGGTGCCCCCGACCCAGGGCAGCCCCTGCCCGGCCCGGGGCAACTCCTGCCCGGCCCGGGGCAACTCCTGCCCGGCCCGGGGGGCTCTGGAACCTTAGATGGCATTGGCTATATAAGGTTTTACTTTCAATAGCGTTTTTGCTGTCATTTTTTACTGCAGCTCTCCCCGTAGGAAGCGGAGGAAATTCCTCAAAGAAGGTGGGTGAGGGCACCCTGCTCTTAAGAGCCAGTGGGTCGTTGCTACTCCTATTGGCTATCACCCAATTACTATAATAGTCACACTCACCACCATTAATCTTACTCTTTTCTCCTCTGCTTTCAGTGCGGTTTTCTGCAACATTAGATGGTCGCTCTTGTTCCACCACCTCCGCCTGTTTCCCTTTAAGTGCACCTTTCACAGGTGTGGATAATAGCGCTTCTTCCTCTTCCGGTAGGATAGGGTTGAAACTGTCTAGATTCTCCTGTAGGAGCGCCTCTTCATCTACTTCAGATGAATCCTTCTCAGAGTAGTTGGTAGCCATTTTGTTTGTAGTTAGAAGAGCAGTTGGATTAGGTGTGGTTACCTCAGGCTGTTGTGTACAAGTGAACTTGCTCACTACTGCACACCAGTCTGCAAACTGTTGACTCATCGTCTGTCTGGCATGACCTACTGGAAGCATTTTTGAATTCTGGAAAGTTTTGCCAGTTTTTCTTCTGGTCTCAGGTTGTACTTTGGGTGAATGAGTGGCTCTCGTGGGCTCATTTGACACCAAGAATGGCTGTGCTCCTCCCAGTGGTTCTCTGGCTAGCATATTTTTTTTCTCTTGTGAGGTGTGTTTTCTCGCGGTCAGCCATTGTGACCTTGCATCATTGTCATGAAAGTGCCTCTCTACTTGATGGCAAACAGCCTGGCCATATCTTATGGGTGGTCCTGTATTTCTTTTGGGTAATCCCCTTCCTTCTTCACCTGCAACAGGGCAATGCCCTTGGACTGTCAGTGGTGTAGCCAGCAGGGGTGTAGCGCTTGCTGCACCGTTTTCACCTATAGCTGGTAGAATATCTGGTCCACCTTCATATAGTTTGCAGGGGAGGTTGGTGGTGACTTCCTCTCCCTGCAGGGAAGGATTGTCCACTATTGGTTCTGTTAGCTGGGGTGCCGGTGCCAATAATTCAGCAGGGGGGGTCGGCTCTGCTGGTTTAGCCGAACGGGCTGCTTTGGGGCGCCGGGCTACCGCTCCTCTCATGTTGGGACGCCTGTTGGGTTCTACGGCAGCAGGGGCCTGCCCTCTGGGATCCGGGCAGCTCTTGTATGGCTTCAAGCGTGATCAATTCTGTATTGATGACTGCCCATGGCGTGTGATCAAGTAGGTGTGGTTGGAGTATGCTTCTTCCACCGTGAATGGGCCCACAAACTTTGGCTGCAGCTTGGGGTTTTCACCCTTGCGCCTCCTTCTGTTTTCGAGCCAGACTTGGTCTCTAACAGCAAAAAGGGTTGGCTCCTCCCCCTCTTCATTCCTGATTTGTCTCTGCGTCTCTCTTAACGTGTCATGTACTGACTCTAGACGCTCTTTCAAGTTCTGCGCATATTGGTGTACTGGCATATGGTCGGTAAGTGGTGGATGGTAATCAATTTGGTCTGGGAGTCTGAGTTCTCTTCCCAACATTAGGTAGTTGGGTGTTTCATCCGTCACTGAATGGGGAGTAGCCCTGAATGCCCTCATGAGTTGAGGTAGCACCAAGTCCCATTCTTCAGGCCTCCTTGTTAGTAACGGAGAACGCAGTGAGTCACCAAGCACTCGATTATTTCTCTCGACCACTCCATTGGCTTGGGGGTGATCGGGTGTTGTTCGGGTCTTTTCAACATTCCACAGGGTGCACAGCTCTTTCATCAGACCTGACTCAAATTGTGCACCCTGGTCTGTGTGGATTTGTTCAGGGATGCCAAAGTAACAAAATATTCTCTCATCGAGAGCTGCAGCCACCAATGGCGTAGTTGCATCAGGAATAGCTAGTGCATCCTGCCATCGGGTAAAATGGTCTGTGAGCACTAGTATCCACACATTTCCTCTGTCGGTTTCAGGCAGGGGCCCCACCAGATCGACAGCCAGCTTTTGCCAGGGGCGACCAGCATACATTCGCTGTCTGGCAGGGTTGGGCTTCGTGCCACCACTTTTTGCACGCTGGCAAACTTCACAGCTTGCAACCAATCGGCGCGCATCTGCATTCATTCCTGGCCAGTACCAGGTCAACTGTAGTTGTTTGGTGGTCTTTTTTATGCCTGCATGGGCTAGTGAGTGGGTCTGCCACATCACAGTTCCTCGAAGGCTGGGTGGGCAGATGGCACACCAACGGGCTCTATTGCGAACCACTATATGAACTTCCAGCATGCCATCAGCCCTTATGCGGAGAGACGGTTGACATGCGCTCAACTGTCTGAGTTCCCAAAAACCCAACTCCAGTTGCTCCTTAGTCAACAGGGTCCCACTCTCTACGGCTGCATAGATAACTGCTGTGGGATGGTTGCCCTCCTTTTGTGCTTTAGCCAGGTCTTTGTCAGCGGGTGCAGCATTGCTTCTGCTCACAGCTGCAACCTGGGCTCCATCAGTGGTGGTGCTGGATAGGGGTGTTCCTGTCAACGGAAAGTTTACCCCTGCATCCTCAGCTACTTCTGCCTTGGTAGGTCCACCATCTCTATTTTGGATGTGGGTGCACTGTCGGCAATCAGTAGCACAACGCCTGCTGAGGCCGTCTGCGTTACCGTGCTGCGACCCACTCCTGTGCTCCAGAGTGTAGGTGAACTCTGATAAGATCTCTAGCCATCGAGCCACCTGGCTGGTTGGCTCCTTTTTTCGACACAGCCACAAGAGCGAGGCATGGTCAGTGCGCAGTCTGAATTTCTGCCCGTACAGGTATGGGCGGTAATGCTTAACAGCTTTAACAACAGCAAGCAGTTCCTTCCTTGTGACGCAGTAATTGCGTTCGGCTGGACCCAATGTTTTGCTGTAGTACGAGATAACTCGCTCTCGTCCTCCTTGCTCTTGTGATAACACTGCTCCCAGGCCATCTTGACTTGCATCAGTGTCCAAGATGTAGGTTCCTTTGGCCTCTGGGTAGCCCAGAATGGGTGCTGTAAGCAGGCTATGTTTGAGTTGCTGGAACGCTCTCTGTTGGTCAGTGTCCCACTCCCAAGTGGCTTCCTTGCTGGTTAATCTGGTTAGTGGTTTGGCGACTGTAGCGAAGTCGGGAATAAACTGTCTATAATAGCCTACAGTTCCAAGGAATGCTTGAAGGCTTTTTAGGTCCTTCGGAGGTCTCCAGCCTTTAACTGCTTCCACTTTAGCTGGGTCGGTGGCTACCCCTCTCTCACTGACCACATGGCCTAGGTATTTGACTTGCGACTGTAACAGCTCACACTTCTCCGGCTTGAGTTTCAAGCCGGCGTGTTGGAGTCGTTGTAGCACCTCTGCCAGTCTGTGTAGATGGGTCTGAAAGTCTGGAGCAATGACAATAATGTCGTCCAGGTATAGGAGAAGCGCTTGCCAATGGAGTCTGTGCAGCACCTTTTCCATGAGACGTTGGAATGTGGCAGGAGCTGAGGTCAGCCCAAAAGGCAGCACCTTCCATCGCCACAGTCCGGTTCTGATGGCAAAAGAGGACTTCTCTCTGGCGTCTTCGTCTAGTGGCACCTGCCAGTAGCCACTGACCAGGTCCAGTGTAGTAAAATATTTACTACCTGAGAGTGCGTCTAAACTCTCGTCGATCCGAGGCAGTGGGTATGCATCCACGTGGGTCACGCCATTCAGCTTTCTGTAATCAATACAGAATCGCCAGCTTCAATAATTGGGTCACCTGTCTTTCTGCCTCCTCTTCTTTTTGAGGACCCTGGCGATGTGGGGGTTGTCTTATGGGCTTGGTGCCGGGCAGTAAGGGGATGCTGTGAGCTACGAGGTTTGTGCGACCCATGTCTTGTTCTCCTTTGCTGAAAACTGTTTGATATTGTCCCAACAGCTGTGCTAGCTGTTGGGCTTCTTCCTGATTCTTGCAGTTCGGCAATGCTGCGTCATAGACTTCTTGCAGGTGTTCTGGCACCGGGTGGGTAAGTACTGTCGTGCCACGTGAAGGTGCTCTCTCGGCTGGTGGATCTTTATCCATGCATTCATCTGGTGAGACAGCCAGGTACTTTCCCACCTTTTTTCCTGCGTTTAATTGTACAGGTTGGTCCGTGGGGTTCAGACATCGTACTAGAATTTTGCCCTGCTCATCTGGGTGGTTTAAGCTAGCTGCCAAAGGTGGTCCATCTGTCCGCCCCTCTATCAGCCCCAGTGGAGGGTGGTTTGAGTTGTTCAGCTTACACCACAGCATGGCTTCTGAGCATGGTGGGAGTTGGGCGTCCCTGAGTACTAGCACTTGACTGACCATCATTCTGCCATGCTTATCAGTACATGCAAGTTCCTGCCCATCCAGAACAATTATGGCTTCATCGAATTTGAGCTGACACTGGTGTGACTGTAGGAAGGGCATCCCAACAATTGCATCTTCACTTATGTGGCTACCTACGAATGTAACTTCAGTCTTGACATCTCTGAGCCTAAGGGGAAGCCAAATCGTGCCGTAAAAGGTTTGCCTAGTAGCAGATGAAAGTCGCCGAAAGGTGTGTTGAGACAACAAATTAGTAGTACAGCCTGTATCTACTAGGATAGAGATTGCTTTCCTTTCCAACTTGCACGGCAGAAAGTAGCTCGCCGTATAGGGGCGTTCGAGGGGTTCCTCCATTATATCGGCTGGTCGTACTTTAGGAGTTGTTTGTTTGGAGCTTTGCTTGGGTTGGGTACGCAATTCAGTTGAGGTAGCAGGCTTTGCCGCCTGTATATGCTCGTGTGGTTGGTCACATAGCTCTGGGCTTGCCTCTAGTTCGTATGCCTCTTGTAACGCTGCGAACTGGTTGGAAGTAGGTACTTCCCAGTGGGGTTGGGTGGCCACTGGTGTGGTCAGCGTTGTAGGTTGGCCATCTACAGGATTGTGTTGTTCCAAGCGCTGAATTGTCTTGTCATATCTCCGGGTTGCCCGTGGTTGGCTAGCAGTTGGATTTACTGCACCGGGCCTTTTCCGTTTCCCGTCTGTTTGTTGGTCTGCTTGGGCTTACCGTTCCATGGCTTGGAGGGGCAGCCACTGCGGTAGTGTCCTTGATTCCCACAGCCCCAGCAACTTGGTGGGACCAGCTCCTCCTTGTCTGTCTGGGGGGTAGGTGGAGTGTGCTTCTGTGTTTTGATCTCCAACAATCCTTGTACAGTCTTCATTATCGTCATAAACACGTTTTGTTCCGTACATTCTTTGACTTGCGCAACTGGGGGTGAGGTTGGTTGAGCGGTTTGTAGCTCACCCTCTTCTTCTTCCTCACCGTCCACCATACGAACCCTGTTGGGTTGCTCTTCTGGGAATGACTTGATCTGTAAGTATTCACTGCCGCTTCTGACTGCATCCTCTATGGTTTGTGGTTGAACTGCGAGGAGGTGGCGTTGTAGGGCAGCATTTCCCAGAGTGCTAGAAAAAGTATCTAGCACCATCCTTTCCACCCGACGGGGTGGCAAATCATCGTACGCCACATTCACGAGGCGTTGCACCTCGTTGGCGTGTTTTTGTAAGGTTGTTTTGTGTGACCGACGCATGCTGGACAGCTTGGCTAGTGCTTCTCTGGCCGTCAGGCCAAAACGGGCCCTAAGAGCAGTGTATACTCTCTGTACATTACTAGGCTTGCCACACTCCAGAGCATCTCCTCTGAGAGCCTCTCTTAAATGCAGGAGTGTGGTGTTGTGTCCCCAGTCATTGGCATCGGCAACTTCTGTGAAACGTGCAATAAAATATTCCACGTCCCCTGACCCTTCAAACTTCGGTACTTTAAAGGCAGTCTGCGCAGCACGGTGTTGAGTGGCGCCTTGCAGCGCTTGTGTCAACAGTTGAATTGGGTCAACGGCTGGTTGTGCTGCCAGCTGAATGGCTGGCTGTACTAGTCGAGCAGCTTGCTGTGCCGGTTGAATGGCTTGCTGATTAGCTGGTTGAACAGCTTGCTGTATTGCAGGCTGTATGACTGGTTGAGCAGCTTGCAGTATTGCAGGCTGTATGCCTGGTTGAGCAGCTTGCTGTGCCGGTTGAATGGCTTGCTGATTAGCTGGTTGAACAGCTTGCTGTATTGCAGGCTGTATGACTGGTTGAGCAGCTTGCAGTATTGCAGGCTGTATGCCTGGTTGAGCAGCTTGCTGTGCCGGTTGAATGGCTTGCTGATTAGCTGGTTGAACAGCTTGCTGTATTGCAGGCTGTATGGCTGGTTGAGCAGCTCGCAGTATTGCAGGCTGTATGCCTGGTTGAGCAGCTTGCTGTGCCGGTTGAATGGCTTGCTGATTAGCTGGTTGAACAGCTTGCTGTATTGCAGGCTGTATGCCTGGTTGAGCAGCTTGCTGTGCCGGTTGAATGGCTTGTTGTGCAGCTATCTGAGCAGCTGGCTCTACTGCTTGCCGTGTAGCTGCTTGAGCAGCCGGCTGGGCTGCTTTCTGTGTAGCTGTCTGAGCAGCTGGCTCTCCTGCTTGCTTGCCTGCCTGCTTGCTGTACAGCTGTCTGAGCAGCTGGCTGGGCAGCTGCATTTCTTGTTCTCCTGGTAGCCATGCTTCTCCGTAATGGTTAGCTTGGTAGCGTGGTTGTCTCTTTGAGCAGTTGTGACCTTGTGGGTATTGAATGCAATATCCCACCGCTGCCACCAATGTAGTGCTTTTTGCTGCTACTTGGCCACAACTGCTAATCTGCTTGTCTATCTGTGATTCTGCAACTCCCTATATAGGGCACCAACAAGACTAGGCTTGAAGTTTGAGCTTTATTGCAAGGAATAAAACTGAGCTCTCTGGCTCAGTCTCTTATATTTATACAAAAATATAGTATATATGATATAATACAGCACCAATGAGATTACATGATAATAATGAAGCATATGGTAAGTCGCTTAAGCATAGCGCTTATTCAATGTCTTATTGGTCCTTAACTAGAATAGGGGTGGGCTCCTGTTCGACCTTTGACCCCTTAATATCACTTGTTTAAATTGTCCAGAATTGTCTACTCTTGATACTGTTTGGGGGGAGACAACTTGTAATCTTTGTGTAACCTTGACTAGCAATTATGGTCAGCTACAGCTATCTCACTTAGTATCAAGTGAGCTCGACTCGCCAGCAAATTCTCCCACAATATTATAGAAAATTTGTTTTTTATCAGCTTGAACCACTCAACCCTAACTTATATTTTTCAATTCAACTGATCTCGTAGTTTTACTATTGGTAGATACTTGTCTGCTCTTCTTATGGAGCACACAACTTCACAAAATTAATAGGATATTTCAATGGACAAGTGTGTAACCGCAGGTAAACAAGGGTGACAGTGTGAGGTTAACGGTGGTTTTTTGCTGCATCGCATAACAATGTACAGGAACTAAGCAATGATAATTTTTTTGGATAGCGATTCTCTTCACGCTTCACTGACCAACCAAATAATCACTCCACTAGCTTCATTTAAATCTATAGTGTCTGTCTGATAGCCATGGAATTACGGCAGGGAACTTACCTTGCTTGAAAAATTTCATTTAAACTCAGAATAAAATGAAAATGCAAATTCAATACTTGATCTTGTTTTATTGAATGATGAATTACTTTCAAAACAGATGATGTACTCCTAATAAACTCCATACTTTATAATTTTGTTTATAAACTGAAAATGAGCAAACGTTTTTTATTTTAATTTCATTCATTACAAGTTTGCAACTTTATTTCAGGCTCACGCATCACTTCTGCGTTCAAATAAAATTTTGCTTCATACATGGAGTTTTTTGTTTTTTATAAAACTTTTGCGGTAAGAAACAAAATCTATTTTTAAAAATTGTCTGCACTATGGTAATCTCACGGCTGCCATATAAACGTTACCCTTTTGAAAAAACCTGTTGTTTGACAGTTATCTGCAAACCCGACTATTATAGAATAACCATAATGCCTCAGTAGTAATATATGAGCAGATCTCCCTACCAAGTGTTTTTTTGTGGATTAGACCTTGGAGGTTATGCAATGGGTTACGACGTTGGATGAATTCGCCGAGTTTATATTGTATTTCATTTGAGGGGTACTTGAGTGGCATTTGAGTGGCATTTAAGTGGCATTTGAGTTTTTGATTATTTTTTTACTTAATTTGAACTTATATGGTATCTAAATTTTGAATGTATGGCATTTAGGTTATGATAATTATTACATAACTGTATACATAATTATAACTCATAGGGTATCTAGATTTTGAATGTAAGGCATTTAAGGTTTGATAATTTTCTGTAATTCCGACTCATATGATATCTTGAGAGAGAGGAGATATATCTACATTGAATAAATACAGTGATTAAAAATGAAACAATATGTGAATATATACATTTATTGTGTAATAAGTAGGGAAAATCTCTCCATATAATATAGATAGAGTCAGTAAATACTAAGTAATAACAATTAATACATAGACTTTTTTTACAATGATATCTTTGATGTAGTGATGTTATATCTTAAGAAGGGAGACTTCTGTTTTATGTGCTTTTGAATTCGTAATGAACTAAAATAAAAAGTTATGTATTAGTATAGAATGATTAAACAAAAATTTAAAATAATTACATGAAATTGAATTATAGCTTTAGTTACATTGGATAGTTTACATTATATAGAAAAGGGAAATAGCTCACCAAGTCACATTGTCCAACTTGTTTTTTGAATTAGAGACTATCCATCGCTAAAACACTCATCATTTTTTTTCAGCAACATATCCTGTCTCAAAATCATCAAAGTCTCCACGTAGAAAATCTTCAAGTTCATCATCATCATCAATTTCTAATATTGTTTTGTTGTGCTTTGCTTGATCACAATATTGTTTCCAATACATTCGACCGAGACAGTATGGAGAGCAAAATGAAAGATCGTATTCTGTCTTAAATTTTCCGTGGGTTGTTTTTCCTCTGTAGATCATCACACCTGGAGTATATTTGTTAGCTTCTGAAGCATATTTGTCTGGTATGGCAAGTGTCTTCAACAGCGTTTCTCCACATTGTTCAATGCTATAACGAATACAAATTACATTCGACTGCCCTCCTTTAAATCGATGAGGAACGAATCTATCAACAACATCTTGGTAAGGAAAAATAGCGCCGGGTTGAAAACTATTGAGGGTGTTGATGTTCAAGAAGCGTTTGAGCTGACCTTTAGTCAATGTACTAAAATATAGTGATTCCTCTTCAGCTTTCTTTTTGCTTAGAGGATGTCTGGTAACACGTCTGACATCATACCAAAGAACGCTTTTATTTTTTGGTTTTCCCTTTCTACCCAAATATACAACGTTAAACGGAGGGGGGTAATTATCACAGTTGAAGTTTTTAGCTATTTCAACTGGACAGAGGAGTATTTTGGGTTCGAGTTCATTTATATCTGAAGGATCATGGTAGTGTACTTGAGAATATATACACTTCTCCTTACTTGATGGATGTATCACACCAGTCACTCGCATAATGCTTGGGATAGGAAGATCTTCAAATGTTTTGCAAATTGGAACTTTTGGTGAGTCAATCACTTGAGAACCTTTCGACTTTTCTAATTCCCTAGCTCTCCTTTCGTTGAGACATTCAACTGTTAAATGAGTTATAGCTGCACTCTCCATTGTTTGCTTATCAACGGAAGTAGTTTGTTTTCTCACTGTTTGTTTTCGTTTCCTTACTATTCGCTTTTTTGGAGCAGTTTTCCTTCTCTTAGGAGTTGTTTTGCCGTTTTTCATTTTATTTTCTGTTGGATATGGATCTGTGCTAAGGAGCTCTTCAGAAAGAGCATCCATAACATTCTAAAAATAAAAGGGTAATATTTGCATGAGTGGCTAAGAGTGTCTTATATATATATATATATGTATTTATGCCAAAAGCAGTTAAAATCATAGAGTTATGGTAGATTGAGAATGTGCTTATTAAACTATATGGATGTGGAGACAGACAACAAAGGATGCATTCAAATATATATATATATGTATTTACTTAATATCATACCGCTTTTAACATCTCAATTGGTAAGAATTAAAACATAATAGTTTGAACAAAATATTGTAAAATAATAAAAAACAACTAAAAATTTTTCATAAATATGTATGAAACGCTTCTAACATTAATTCTAAAATACCTACAGAAGAGGATAGAGCTTTATCTATTTGGATATAATTATAAATATGCTTTCTGAATTTATAAAAAGTTTTTTTGTTCCATGTCATGTTGTATAATTTTTTGAAAACTATTTGATTCCAAGCACTTCTTTCAATTTCTTTTAAAAAATTATTAATATTAACGACTTCCACCATTGACAAAACGATTTCGAAACCGTTTTTTATAATGTCATCAAAACGTTCTGTAGATATATCATGTTTCTTACAACACATTCCCATACTCATCATGTGTTGAGTTATACAGAATATTATAACTTGAAATGTCAAACGTTCTACAGCTTTTTCTTCAACAACATCATTATTTATCACATAGTTATGATACATTTCTGGAAGGAAGTCCTTTAAGTAGATTGGATTTGTTGTTGCATTGTTCTAAAATACAAGAGATAATTAGATAACTAAAATAATTAAAGATGTTCAACAGGTGTTAAATAGTAATTTTTATTAATTCTTACCTTTTCATCAGGCTGAGATTCCGACTTTAGATACAATGGTTGACTTTCTACGACTTGAGTATTCATTCTGAAAAAACAGAAAAAATTGGTTCAATTCTTTATAACCAATTTAAAGATAGATATGTCATAAAGCCTTCAGATAGTTGTGTTAGCTAGCGGAAATATTTGAATTTAAGTTTTACCTTTATGAAGAGAGAACTCTTAGTAGTTGCAATGGAAGATGTAGTAGATAGATGTTGCTCCTTTGCTCACTGTTGTTGAACTGGATGCTTTCTGTCTGAAACCGTTGTCTCTTATATAGGTGAATGTGTGAAAATAAATCTTTTATTCCCGCGAAAGCATTGGTTTGTATTCGCGTGAAAATAAATTGTTTATTCCCGCGAAAGCAACGGGTTCCATTCGCGTGAAAATAAATTATTTATTCCCGCGAAAGCATTGGTTTTTATTCGCCTGAAAAAAAAATGTTTATTCCCGCGAAAGCAACAGTTTCCATTCGCGTGAAAATTAAATGTTTATTCCCGCGAAAGCATTGGTTTGTATTCGCGTGAAAATAAAGTATTCATTCCCGCGAAAGCAACAGTTTCCATTCGCGTGAAAATAAAATGTTTATTCCCGCAAAAGCATTGGTTTGTATTCGCGTGAAAATAAATTATTCATTCCCGCGAAAGCAACAGTTTCCATTCGCGTGAAAATTAAATGTTTATTCCCGCGAAAGCATTGGTTTGTATTCGTGTGAAAATAAAGTATTCATTCCCGCGAAAGCAACAGTTTCCATTCGCGTGAAAATTAAATGTTTATTCCCGCGAAAGCATTGGTTTGTATTCGCGTGAGAATAAAGTATTCATTCCCGCAAAAGCAACAGTTTCCATTCGCATGAAAATTAAATGTTTATTCCCGCGAAAGCATTGGTTTATATTCGCGTGAAAATAAAGTATTCATTCCCGCGAAAGCAACAGTTTCCATTCGCGTGAAAATAAAATGTTTATTCCCGCGAAAGCATTGGTTTGTATTCACGTGAAAATAAAGTATTCATTCCCGCGAAAGCAACAGTTTCCATTCGCGTGAAAATTAAATGTTTATTCCCGCGAAAGCATTGGTTTGTATTCGCGTGAGAATAAAGTATTCATTCCCGCGAAAGCAACAGTTTCCATTCGCGTGAAAATTAAATGTTTATTCCCGCGAAAGCATTGGTTTATATTCGCGTGAAAATAAAGTATTCATTCCCGCGAAAGCAACAGTTTCCATTCGCGTGAAAATTGAATGTTTATTCCCGCGAAAGCATTGATTTGTATTCGCGTGAAAATAAAGTATTCATTCCCGCGAAAGCAACAGTTTCCATTCGCGTGAAAATTAAATGTTTATTCTCGCGAAAGCATTGGTTTGTATTCGCGTGAAAATAAAGTATTCATTCTCGCGAAAGCAACAGTTTCCATTCGCGTGAAAATTAAATGTTTATTCCCGCGAAAGCATTGGTTTGTATTCGCGTGAAAATAAAGTATTCATTCCCGCGAAAGCAACAGTTTCCATTCGCGTGAAAATTAAATGTTTATTCCTGCGAAAGCATTGGTTTGTATTCGCGTGAAAATAAAGTATTCATTCCCGCGAAAGCAACAGTTTCCATTCGCGTGAAAATTAAATGTTTATTCCCGCGAAAGCATTGGTTTGTATTCGCGTGAAAATAAAGTATTCATTCCCGCGAAAGCAACAGTTTCCATTCGCGTGAAAATAAAATGTTTATTCCCGCGAAAGCATTGGTTTGTATTCGCGTGAAAATAAATTATTTATTCCCGCGAAAGCATTGGTGTTCTTCCGTAAAAACAATGTTTCATTAATTTAACCTTATGATAAATGGCATGATTTCAGCTATATAAGAAGCACTGTTTTTACACAGAAAGCAGTCACTTTGACATTAGCAACTGAAGGAGCAAGATCTACTACAACATCATCTACTACAACTGCTAGAAGGACTTTTCTGTTTGGAGGTAAGTCAACTTGATTGAGTATAAATTTAATTTTTATCGATTTAGATACTAACAGCGGTATGATATTGAGTAAATATATATATATATGTATATATATCTTCAAATTGGTTTGAAAAAGAAATCATAACATGGATTTTTACTTTATCTTTTAGAATGTCGACACAAGTCAATACAAAACAACTGAAGAATAAAGAACCAAAACCTTCACAAGATAAGGTGATTGATGACAATGTACTTCTTCAACGCACTATGATTCCCTTTCAAAGCGCCAGTCTGAATACTCTGGCAACTCTCATCATCAAAAGCGCCTCTCTGTTAAGTACTCTATCTCCAGCTTCCAGAAGAAACATTGAAAACATAGTCAAAGTTGAAGATTTACCAATACCTACAGTTATGCAGGTGTTAACCGTTGAGCTCCATGATGAAACGAACTGTACCATCATCTACAACTATAAAAAGGATGGAAAGGTAGTTAGAGTGAAGAGCACTATTCCATTAGCAGCAGGATTACTTGTCAATGAAGCTTCGCAAATAAGACCACTGGTTTTGATCTACATGGGTGTTGAAAAGACTGGAAAAGCAATTTTTCGTGCTGCTACAGAAACAGGAACTACTTTGAGGTGTAAGAATGCGTTTGATGTATTACCAGAAAAAAGTATGCGACAAATCAATGCTTATTTCGAGGTAGCTAATCTTCAGGATTTCCCAACAGATAGTGTCATATGTTTCCAAAACCCTGAAGTTATAGCAAAATCTGACAGGCGATGGAATGGAAATGAAGAGACTCTTCTAGTTCAATACAGAAGTGTTGTAGATGAAGAATTACTGATCGGAGATATGCGCATTCCTCATCAAATAGCTTCTGCTGTGACATCGGAGAGATTTGGAGTGATTTTGTTCAAGGGTCTGAGTCGAAACGCAGACAATTCAATTTTCTACAACATCAGTGTACTCGCAGCTCATCAAGCCTTCATCCAAGCCTCGGAACTGGCTGATAATCCAAAATCTGAGGATTTTCTCAACCACTTCGATGATGCTGAAAAAGAAGACTGTGGAGAACAAACTCTCGAGAAGCTAATCTATAACTCAAGGGATTCATATCACTATAGGTAAGTTTTATTAATTTTTACCATAATTTTAAAAAGTTGATTTGTGAAAATTTTGTGGATTCTTACAATGAAAAACCCCTTAAAATGATAAATTTGTGAACATTTTTGTAAAACATTTTTAAGTTATATATATATATTTCGAATTAAAAAAGGATTTTGTTGTGTCATCAGTGTATTTTTTTACATAAAAGTTGGAAAAATAACAAAAGGTGATAATTATTTTACAAAAAGGTTCAATTTTTCACATAAATGATCAACTCATAACCTTTTTTTGTAAAACATTTTTAAATTATATATATTTCAGATTAAAAAAAGGACTTTTTTGTGTAATCAGTGTATTTTTTTACATAAAAGTTTAAAAAATAACAAAAGGTTATAATTATTTTGCAAAAATGTTTAGTTTTTCACATAAATGATCAATTCATAAACATTTTTTGTAAAACATTTTTAAATTATATCTATCTTGGATTAAAAAAAGGATTTTTTTGTGCAATCAGTGTATTTTTTTTACATAAAAGTTTAAAAAATAACAAAAGGTTATAATTATTTTACAAAAATGTTTAGTTTTTCACATAAATGATCAATTCATAAACATTTTTTGTAAAACATGTTTAAATTATATCTATTTCGGATTAAAAAAAGGACTTTTTTGTGCAATCAGTGTATTTTTTTTACATAAAAGTTTAAAAAATAACAAAAGGTTATAATTATTTTACAAAAATGTTTAGTTTTTCACATAAATGATCAATTCATAAGCATTTTTTGTAAAACATGTTTAAATTATATCTATTTCGGATTAAAAAAAGGACTTTTTTGTGCAATCAGTGTATTTTTTTTACATAAAAGTTTAAAAAATAACAAAAGGTTATAATTATTTTACAAAAATGTTTAGTTTTTCACATAAATGATCAATTCATAAACATTTTTTGTAAAACATTTTTAAATTATATCTATTTCGGATTAAAAAAGGACTTTTTTTGCAATCAGTGTATTTTTTTACATAAAAGTTTAAAAAAAAATCACAAAAGGTTATAATTATTTTACAAAAATGCCTAATTTTTCACGTAAATAACACGTTTTATCACATAAATGGCTTATTCATGAGTGTTTGTTGTAAAACATTTTTAAAATTATATATATATATATTTATACATTCCGAATCCAAATGAAAAAAAGGACTTTTTCGTGTGTAATCAGTGTATTTCTTTTACATAGAAGTTGAAAAAATAACAAAAGTTTATATTTATTTTACATTAGTTTTAATCATACTATACTAATACATCATTTTTTATTTTAGTCCATTATATCGTAAAAAGAAAACAGAGTAAAGAACTTTCCCTAAGAAATATTGAGCTGAATGATGTAACTCAGTGAGTTATTTTCCTGTTATATATAATGTAAACTATCTAATGTAGCTAAGAGTAAAATTTAAATTCGGTAAAATTTATTTATATAATGAATAACTTTTGTATTTTAGTCAATTATTGGATCACAGAAAATACGGAATACAAGAGTTCCTCCCTGGATCTAATAATATACCAGAAGAATATCGAGAAAGATATTGTTCAAGAAAAGCGCTTTGTAACCATTGATATCGTAAGCTATAGTAGTTTGTATTACAGAAAATTTACTATAAAACAGTTTTATGAATGTAAAAACTAGATATGGTATTTTCTATTACAATTATTTACTTGTAAATTTTATTCATCTAGAGAGGTAATTTGGTGATTTTTTGACAGTTTTTAAAAAAGTTAAAAAGTACAAAAAAATCAAAAAAATATCGAAAACTATATATTTCAATGATTATTTTTTAAAAAGTTCAAAAAAATGTAATAAAGCTCTGTTTTGAAACATAAAAAATTTAAAAGGATTGTGTAGGATAAAATTCTCACTCAAAAAATTATTGAAAATTGAATGAAATAAAAAAATATTTTCCCAAATACCAAAGTTTTGTAAATATAAAGTGAAAAACTCTCTATATATATATACATTGTTTTTAAAATAATATCGAAAACTATATATTTCAATGATTATTTTTTAAGAAAATAAAAAAATTTAAAAGGAAGGTGTAGGATAAAATCCTCACTCAAAAAATTATTGAAAATTGAATGGAATAAAAGAATATAAAGTGAAAATCTCTATATATATTTATTTTTTTTAAAAAAATATCGAAAACTATATATTATAATGATTATTTTTTTAAAAAGTTGAAAAAACAAAAAAACTTTGTAATAAAACCCTGTTTTAAAACATAAAAAATTAAAAAGGAATGTAATAAAAGAATATTTTACCAAAATACCTCATTTTTTTTTGTAAATATCTAGTAAAAATTTCTGAAATATTGTTGGTAAAATTTACTGGAAAATGGTTTCAAGTGTGTCAAAGACTAAATATGATGTTTTCATTGAAATGTTTATTTTCAAAAGATCCAAATAATAACATTGAATCAATTAGTTAAATTTAACAGTCAAATTCTTTTTTATCAAGTAGGCTTAATGTTTCTATTGTGATTAATTCTCAAATATTGTAAACTTGAACTATCTAGAGGAGTAATTTGTCGATTTTGATGTGTTTTTTTAAAAAAATTATCATGTAATACCACATACTTCAGTTCTAATTCGTTTTGAACAATTTCATGGGAGACAAAGAATAAAAAAGTTACATTGATTTAGTTTTTAGAATTAAAGTTGCTATCAAAAATGGATTGTTCTTGTTTAAAAAAAATGATTACGTAATACCACATACTTCAGTTCTAGTTCGTTTTTAGAATTGAAGTCGCCATCGAAAATGGTTTGTTCTTGAATGGGTAAATCCATAGCCTCCTCCTCATCATGACAAAAGCTTTCTGATGATTGCATTTTGAAAAACAAATTACATTGTTTTAGTTTTCCGAATTGAAATTGCCATCGAAAATGGTTTGTTCTTAAACGGGAAAATCCATAGCCTTCTCATCATCATGTCTAAGTTTTCTACCCCAATATCTCCAACCTCTCAGAGATAGGAATTGTTCTGTTTAAAAAATAATGGAAATTGTATATATAAATGATTGTTTTTGAAAAAAATGGTAAATTTTTGAAAAAAATTCAAAAGGAAAATGCAAGATAAAACCCTCACTCAAGAAACTAATTTTGTATGATAGGTTGCTCACCTAATAATAAGAAAATAATGAATAATTTATATTTAAACAATTATTGAAAAAATTAATGAAAATTGAATAGAATAAAGGAAATATTTTACCAAATAGTCTGTTTTTTTGTAAAGATATACAAACAGATAAAATTTAACCATTTAAAGGATGATTTCTTTTTTGCAAAAAAAATAATGAAGATTTAATGAAATGAAATGAAAGAATATTTTACCAAATACCTTGTTTTTTTGTAAATTTGTACAATTAGAATAAGAAAATAGTGAATAATGTATATTTAAGCAATTATTGAAAAAATTAATGAAAATTGAATAGAATAAAGGAAATATTTTACCAAATACCCTGTTTTTTTGTAAAGATATACAAACAGATAAAATTTAACCATTTAAAGGGTGATTTCTTTTTTGCAAAAAAATAATGAACATTTAATGAAATGAAAGAATATTTTACCAAATACCCTGTTTTTTTTGTAAATTTGTACAATTAGATGAAATTTAACCATTTAGAGGATGATTTGTTTTTGTAAAAAATTAATGAAAATTGAATAAATCGAAAAAATATTTCACCAAATACCTCTTTTTTGTAGATGTAAACAAATAGATGAATATCTAACTTTATCCATTTTTTTCCATTTGGGATCATGTTTTGAAGGTTTTCAAGATAGTTTTTAGTAAAAGCTTATGCATTGATTGTCATTACAAGTTGTAGTGTTTGGTATTATTTAATATTTACTGACTCTAGCTATATTATATGAAATTTTCCCTACTTATTGCACAATAAATGTATATATTCACATATTGTTTCATTTTTAATTACTGTATTTATTCAATGTAGATATAATGAGTCGAATTACAAAAAAATATCAAAACTTAAATGCCATACATTCAAAATCTAGATGCTCTATGAGTTAAAGTTATGTATATAATTATGTACAAGATTATCAAAACTTGAATGCCATACATTCAAAATTTATAAGTTCAAATTAAGTAAAAAAATAATCAAAACTCAAATGCCACTTAAATGCCATTCAAATGCCACTCAAATACCCCTCAAACTATCAAAAAAATCAAATGCCATACATGCAAAATCTAGCTGCCATATGAGTTCAAATTAAGTAAAAAAATAATCAAAACTCAAATGCCACTTAAATGCCACTCAAATGCCACTCAAATGCCTCTCAAGTAAAATACAATATAAACTCGGCGAATTCATCCAACGTCGTAACCCATTGCCTAAACTCCAAGGTCTAATCCACAAAAAAACACTTGGTAGGGAGATCTGCTCATATATTACTACTTGCCTCACTGAGCATCCTATTAAATCTAAATCGCTGAACAGGATTAACTGTGCGGTATTATGATCTTTGCTATAATGGTCAGCATTAATTTGTTGAAAATAAAATAAACTCCTCCGCCTTTTTACCAATAAAATAGTGATCCAGCTGTTAGACTTAAGTGGAGTTGTCCAATCATGCATTTTTTTGACCGAAAAGTGGTATCTTCTACATTTGGAGAGAGCGTGAGATAGAAAAGACATATGACCAAAAGTTGCTGAATGGTGAATGTGTATACCTTACCAACCATTGGGTCAGTTTCAAAACATGTTGTCAGCACACTTGAGTTTATTGAATTTAGAAATAAGTGTATATCATTGTCAAATTTGTAGGAATACCTGTACGACTGCAAGAAATACTAACTATTGAGGAAGGCTGAAGATAGTTTTTTGATAAAACATGGATAGTGAATCAACTTTAGTTTCTACTCAAAGGGAAAGAACCTTTCAGTTAGGTCTAGTGAGTACTCCTAAAATATAAAGAGGCTGAGTAGCCAAGCATGCATTATTTTGTCCACATAATTGTCAGATTGCCTGGCAATATAAAATAACTACATACTAAGAGCACCAATTGCGACCTTCATAAGACTTTCTACAAAGTGTCCCAGGTATACAACTCTGAGCACCAAGCTCAGCTTGCAATGTTTAGTTGAGTAGACTAGAAGCTCAAACATGAGTCATCATACAACATCTGAATGAACCACAATATAAGTTGCAAGAAACAAGACAATAATATGGGTGAAACACAGATAGCTATATTTAAATCATTTAAAAGTGTTCTATTTGCAAGCAAGCGAGTTTCATTAAAAAATGTTTTGCATTTCTGACTGTGGTGCCGAACGTGTCCAGCATCATCCTCCGCATGGGTCGGTGAGGGAGGTCGGCGTAAGCAATTCGTACTAGACGCTCTACCTCACTAGCATGCTACTCGAGCGATGTTTTGTGCTGTCTGCGTAGGCTGGTGAGCAGGGACATAGCTTCTCTTGGTGTCAGACCAAAACATGCGCGGAAGGCAGTAAAGATACCCAGCAGATGTGGAGGTGTTCTACAGTCTAATGCTTTACCCTGTAGTGCATTTCTCAGGTGTAGTATGGTCGTGTTCTCTGGCCATTTGTTAGTTTCGGCCACTTTCACGAATCTGTTGATGAAGTATTCCATATCTCCTTCTCCGTCGAATCTCGGGGCTTTCAAAGTAGCTGGGGCATTGCCTTGGTTAGATCTCATGATGGCTTATAATTATTTCGTCAATCTGTCTATAGATGTAACTTCCGGGTTGCCAGCGGTTGCTCTACCGGCGCTGCGTGCTCTCTGGTTGGCCATCAATTGCAGATGGAGGAGTAATGTCAACTCTAATCTAAGTGATAGTCAGTGCAACTGGATCCAGAGCTGGGATCAGTGATTCCAGTGGCTTTAGCTCTAGAGGCTAGTGTAGCTGATATTGTGACAGTATCGGACACTCCGTATTTGTAACAACTGTTATAAAACTTTAGTGTACTTCTGGATCTACACCCCGTAGATAAATGTTCAATGGTAACTGGCCTGCAGTGTATTCGCAGGGCTAGAGGGTAGCGTGAAAGAGCACACCGTGAGAAGGTACCGTTTATCTCACCGCTGCCACTAATGTGATGGATTTTTGTCTGGTTTCCACGGATATCCACTATTTTTGAATATTATGCCTTTCTCTAGAGAGGAAACTGTGCTGCTCAACAGTGACAACTATGTAATACAACCAAATCATCCGGTATAGGCAGAGCCCAAGGCTTACACAAACAACACAGCCTGCAGTTTGAATACTGGCTTTATTTCTCAACAACCAAAGTTTTAATGTGGCAATCCACTAGGGTTATCGGCAAGACATGATAAATGAATGCAAAGAATATGAAAAATTCCAGCCCTTTTATATGTAGCTGGCAGGAAGTAATTAGCATAAAATTATACAAGAGTAAAGGGACTGGAAGTAAGTAGACCAATGCTATTGCATATATAAATAACGTTGTAGTCTTCAGTAGCTGTCCGCCTTTTACTATTTTACCTTTTAGTAGCTAGCCCTTCAAAATTTTTTTGTTGAGCAATTACCTGTGCCTCACCGGTCATACTAATTTATATGGCACAGGGTATACAAGAGTGCATAGACGAAAACTGAAACAATAAATAATTATTAATATTGGTTACCCAAGAGATGATAAAAAGCAGACAAAACTGGAGCAAGTAAGACAGTGCTCAACAAGAAAATATTGAGGGGCTGGATACTAAAAGGTAAAATAGTAAAAGGTGGAAAGCGACTGAAGACTACAAATACCATGGTGTAATAAGCTGCCAAATCACTGATACTTCGTAGTTTTCCTCTCTTTGGTGTATGTATATATATTAAAATAAACGTTCTGAAATATGTCCTCTAGGAATGCGTTACGATCTATCTAAAATCAAGTGTACAGAAACTAACCAGGCGTACAGGTACTGAAGATTTTGTATTCGACTCGTACTACCAACATAATCTTGAGTGATGCAACGTATTCAGATATGTGCTAGTACACACATCATTACCAGTTTTCTACCGATTGGCTCATCTTGATTAGTATATGATTTCAAAGGTGAAACAGTATGTAACTTTGCTTTAATGGAATAAGCCTTTCCTTTTTCTGGCGATATTTTTTTGATAGAACTCTTTCAGAGGTGTGCTTTCATTGGTCCCACCTGACGTATAGGTGCAAGAGAGGCTGGCTTGTAGGCAGTATTTTTAACCTCTTGCATTTACAACAGAAACAGAAGTAAAAGCAACAACAACATCAAAAACAATAGTAAATATAAAATCTTAATTATAAGTTATTTGACTAAAAAAACGTTTAAAATCATACACTAGATACCCATGTGTGTGAAAATTTTGACGTATTTTTGACTTATTCAAATCTACAGAGAATGGATGTCTACCGAAAGTTTGTTGAAGTTTTGAATACCTTGACCTTTTGAGTGCGCTGATGGTTCAGAGTGAAAGTCTTCAATTCTTTGAAGATTTACAACTACGAACTTTTGATGGTAGAATAATGGAAGCTAAAAAGTTAGTGGTCTCACCAGAAATTATTTATTATTGATGTTAAATTTGAGCATAATCCATCAGAAGTGCTTTGAAAAAAAATTCAAATAACAAATAATGATAATCAGTATCTCTGTAATAGTAAGTAATAATTGTTATATTATTTGTACCATCATCTGCTACTTTTTATAAGATTCAGTAGACTATGAAAAACCGTACCTACACTGGCTGATATGTCATAAAAACCATTCCTTGTGTTAGCAATTAATTTTAGGCCACGTTATATATGAAATGTAAAAATTCTGGTGACCACACACCCCTGTCAAAAACAATATTTTCCTCATATTGGTGTCGTTTTGATGGAAACTGCTTATGAGTTGCCTCAAATAAAGTTTATTAAGCTGCCAAATCACTGATACTGCGTAGTTATCCTCTATTTGGTGTAGACAACTCTGCGTGTTCATTCAAAGGTTGTAATCAAAGTTTGCCAAATCAAAACTTCAAAGTTTTTAACAAACGGTTTTCAGAAGTCCGTAAAATCTTTGACGCATGAAAATCTAGTAATGAAATTGAAATACTTTATAGCTTGTAAAATGAATGTGAACAAATTTATTGCCTCGGAGGCTTATTTGGTTTGAAATATGTTGTGCGATTTTGTGCATATTCTACTCAAAGACAAGCAACTTCATTGTATTACAAATCAACAACTTATCTTCTTTCGAACTTTCTCCCTAAACATTCTCTAGCCAAGTTCGTTGCCGATTTCTTTTTTGTAACTCGATTGCACAGCTACAAAAAATAAGTATTGGTCGCTCAATCCTTCGGTTTCCAAAAAAACGTTGAAGTTTATGTGTAAAATAATATAGATGGAAGCACCAGAGCACAATTTTTTGGTAACAATTCTTTTTTGATGCTATTTAAAACATACCTTTAGCCTGAAATAAAAAACTACCGAGATGAGATGTTTTTTTAAGTGGAGATGTGTGAGTTGGTAAGAAGCCAGTAGAAGTGCACACTCCTCTACCAGTCAAATAGGATATTTCAGTGCAATATATAATCAGCCTTTTTGATGAGTCCATCAATTTTGTTGTTAAAAAAGCAGCTTCTCAGAACAGTTTTTTGTAGTCACTTATTGAAATTATCTGCCCTTTAGTAAAATTGAGTCGCCGACAGAAACAAATGTATGGCCAAATATTGCAAATATTATTTTTCTGTCATTTTCTGTAATATAAGTCGCTAACAACATTATTTCAATCCAGTATAGCATTCAAAGTTCATGTGCTGATAATCTTTCTATGAACTTCGAATTGTTTTTTTTTCATAAAAAACTGATTGCTGCTTTGTCTTTTGCAGGTTCTTTCCCAAATGATATGGCATAGATTCCGCAAAATCCAGGCAATATTCCATTCTAGCAGAAGACAAGCTCAGTAAATCTCTCCGCCAATGGCTGGACCTTTTGACTTGCAACTTGTCTTTTTTCCTTCCCACTCTCATACATAGCCTTCACTCTGCTGTTTCACAATATTTATAATTTTCGACAGTGTATAGTCAATCTTTTTCACGATGTGAGGTTAATTAATCTTTTTATTTTTGTTGATTTGTTGCTATAGAACCTTCAACACAGTCTCGAACAATTCATGGTGTAGTTGTGTATTCAAACTATAATCTATGTAGTTTCCATCATAGCAAAGTAGCTGCTAAAAATGATCTGCAGCAGCTGAATTAAAATGTTGACTTCTTCCAAAGATTGATGGCTCATAATCACTGGTGTATTCTTTGATTGCCTGTCTAATGTGGCTCTGTACAATACATATATTATTTGCACCTACTAGATTGTTGTTAGGTAGTCTTTCATGTGTGGAAAAACCTGGAATAACAAGTATGAATGTTTTGCTTTATGATGATTCCTATTTTGCTAAGAAGTTGTGCGTTCATGCGAATAGAGTAGACAACTCTATACCGTTTGATAATAAACTAAACGGACAGCTAATGAAATGCCATGAAATGAGCAGCAATACAGAGAAAGTCGATAAGAGTATTATGTCTCCACTAAAGCCATTAATTTGTTTAAATGAATTTGAGATGTAGACTAACAATGCAAGGAATTGGCATTATTAGTGCGAACTAAAATGTATTGCTATGTTATTGGTCTTTCATGGGGAGTTGTGCTTACAAAAAGAATACAACTACAAAGTGTTGTCCAGCCAAAGGGAGTAACAAGAAAATAATGATTAGAAACACGCAGGACCAAATAGGTCTACATTTTATTCACAGAGTAGGACAACAGTGGTTGATATGCTGCGCTACATACTCATGTACTAGTGTACAAGAACCCTGGTGGTCCTGTAAATCAGCACAGCTTAGCACACCGAATAGCGGTCCTGCGCAAAGGATCATTGACCTGAACACACGAGTGTTCTGCTAAGCATTGTGCTGTAGATACAAAATGGTCCTGCTAACACAGGATAGGCTGAAATAACTAACCAACCATGCAATGTGTAAGGTTTAAATGAAATGAAAGCCAAGTGGCTAGAGGTGGAGTCCTCTCTCCTACTGTCTAATAAGAGTGTCCTATAGGGTCCCAAGGTTCTGGTTAGCTTCTGGTCTTGATATCTGCGGATACGAGTAAGGGTTTTTCCTGTTCCTGTCCTAAAGCAGGATCCTAGCTGATTTTGGAAGTCCTCTGGTATGGCGGCCATTTTTGACCGGTCTTGAGTCACCATACTGGGTCAGCAGGGGTCAATACCAGCCCTGCAGGAGTCACTACCGGCCCTGCACACTGTGCTACTAGCACAGTAAGGCTTTTCTACCAGCACAGCATCATCCTGATGGCTGTGGGTGAAGCTCTAGCCCACTCCGTCTGGAGGAAGTGTTGCAAACTCTTGGTTTGCTATTGTAATTTACTAAAATCTACCACATTTGGACTAACTATTCTACAGCTCATGCACATATTTTATCCATCTTGTTATTTTTTACCCTAAGCATTTTATGCAAAATATATGGTCAAAAAATGCATTCTTGATATGTAACCTTTTTAAAAATCGCCCTGAGTGGCACATCTACTAAAACAATATCTACTACCACTCGCACTCTGAACTTTATGATCCCTCTTACAGTAGTAGCTTAGCTAATAGTTTATGAATGTGCATCTGCCTTTTTCTTGAGCACGGTAAAGCTTAGTACTACTATACCTGTGTACTACTATACCTGTGTACTACTGTACATGTGTACTACTGTACCTGTGTACTACTATACCTGTGTACTACTATACCTGTGTACTACTAAACCTGTGTACTTCTATACCTGTGTACTGCTATACCTGTGTACTAAATTGTTTATGCAGTAGTATAGCATGTACTATTGCGTCCATGATTTCCTTGTTTGTGGAATGCTGTGCCTATGCACTACTATGTCTATGTACTACTATGTCTATGTACCACTATGTCTATGCACTGCTATGTCTATGTACTACTATGTCTAAGCACTACTATGTCTATGTACTACTATGTCTATGCACTACCATGTCTATGTACTACTATGTCTAAGCACTACTATGTCTATGTACTACTATGTCTATGCACTACCATGTCTATGTACTACTATGTCTATGCACTACCATGTCTATGTACTACTATGTTTATGTACTACTATGTCTATGCACTACTATATAACTGTGCCGGTCAGTATTTTTATATTAAAACTAACTGAAAAGTTAAGGGTGGGAATTGTCATCTAGTTTGTTTTGTAACCAGACCTTGCTGGCACGTAAATGTACGGGGAATCTATTGTCGATAGTGCACTGACCGAGAAGCCAGTAACATCGAAGTGAAATAAATGTTAGTTTTAATGATTCTGGCTGCAAAAACCGTCATTGTAGAATTTTGTGGGACATCATACTTGCCATTTTGTTCTGAGCCTGTGGTTTTACATCTGTCATATGGACCAATGTATCATAGTGGAGTTAAACCATAAATAATTAGTGACCTTTTACTGCATAAATAACAAGTTGGTGTCATCTCATTGAAGAAAGTCTAGTGTGGCACACCAGTAGAACTCAGTAAATGAGTAGTCATGCTACATGCTATGTGTCTTGCTGTGTTTATCTCTTGCATTCAATGCCTATTATCATCGTTATTGGGGATGTCAATACCCGCAAAACTAATGAAGACACCGCATCATGTGCTTGTTTGTTTCCTTGTAGGTATGATGTCTGTGGAATTGCACTATGGTTGAACTGATGCTTGATCACTATTGATTTTACGTGTTCGTCAGCTGGTGACAAGATATCTGCCACAGGGATTGATGGCAAATTCAGTCTGCCCTTTATCCACCGTACTAGCCAGATGCTCATTCATTATGCTTGGCAAAGAAAAACACCTACCAGAGACTTGCTAACAAGATTCCTCCTTGAAATACAGAACGGTGCCAGTTATTGTCAAGGAATTCTGTGCTCGTACAGAGACTTATGTACAATGTCCCATTCATTTCACTTGAAATATTTCGGTTTACGCTTATTGAAACTAGTACTCACCGAGGTACCATCCTGCAGATGTTGAATAACATTGTACCTAATGGGAACTTGCCCACGTCCAGCTGTCCAGAAGTAATAGAGGACTCCTTGAAATTCCTTAGCCCTGCAGCTAGGCTGTTTTATGGACATTGTGCATGCAAATTTTGTAGTTCAACCAGGATATCCGTTTCTGGTGTTTTGTGGCCACAGAGTATCCCATAGAGCAATCCACCTTTTTCAGCACCTGAAAAAATGAAATTAACAATTATTAGTCCATTTGTGTTTTTTCCTCCATTTTCTTCTTGTACACAACTCTTTATATACAAAATTTCACTTGTTGATTTTTCAAATTATTTTTTTAATAAATGTAGAATTTTTAAATAAAAGTTGTGCTGTGTGATGCATATCCATATCACTAGTTTTGAAAAGAAATCCTAGAGCGATGATTAAAAATCAGTTTCATGCTTTTGGGTGAACAATAGTTGTAAATTATGGTTTGATAGTACAAGCTACAATTGAACGCTCACTTGGCTTCAGTTAGTCACCTTATATCGGCTTTGTTTCTCTGCTCAATTTTGGCCAGTTTGTATTGCTGAGCCCTTGCTGAAGCCTGCCGTGTCTTGAGGACGACCGAATTCATTGAGCATGTGTGGCTTTTTGGCTTAGGTGCTCTTCTCACGACACAGGAATCCTAAAACTGTCTCTTCCATTCTGATGAAGATTGTTTGGAACTGTACAGGGCCACAAATTCATTTTTAGCAATTTCAATTGAATTTATTTTATTTAAATGATTTTGTAAATTTCCCATTACTGGATCTCATCTATCACAACAAACTCATACCATTAATTAGCAACTAGTAACTGGGGGTAGCGAGCCATGACAGCAGCGATCGGTACTTTCGCTATAGTGCATTAGATTTTCCAAGGTTTAATCAATGATGCTTCCATGCATTACCAACTAGGTGAGCCAGTGTATAAAGCAGCATCATTCAGTATATTAGGAGAACAATGTGGGAAAATTGTTCTAGAACATTCCACGTGTCATTTGATGGTTTTAATAGGTATGTGAGGTTAAATACAACTGTTGCATTGTGGTCATGGCATATCAAGCGCAAAAATGATATGGCAAAAAGTATTGCTTGATTGTCTACCGATCAAATAAAGTTTGGTAGAATTTTGTTGAACTCCACCATTTAGCTTAAAAGCAGCTATCCGCACCTGTTTTATGTTTGTTTTTAGTTTTGACTGCAACTAGAAGGGTAGTTTCAACAAACTACTGTAATAATTTTCCTTCAGTTGCCCAAATGGTAGGTGCTCAAATTGTTAATTGATCGGTGATTGTGATAATGCAAGAGTTCAACATATAACCATTACTTATCCAAACGCCAATTTTATGGACAGTTTATAAATTACAGGCAGACTTAAAACAACTGATTAACGGCTGAACATATTCTTTGACCACAATAATAAAGTTTTTTGTTTCCTGTTGTACTAAAGATAGCAGCAACATGATCGTATAAAAACTTGATGTCACATGGAAAGAAATTTAAAATCAAAATTCAGTTAGCGGTAAAGGGAATATGCACTTGTCACTGCAAAGAAGGATAATAACAGCAATCAACAGAGTTTGTTATGTAACAGTCACTATCAATTGCATAAGTCAACCAACGTGGCTAGCAAATTGTCAATAGCAGCGGTTTACACAAAATAAACATGACCTATGAACTCACAAGAAAAGGCTTTTGGAGGGAAAACATTTCCCTCCAAAAAATCTTGTAGCTCTTAGTCAGTAAGTAGCAGAGGCTTCTGACAAAACAATTAAAATGGGTAGAAAATCGATATCTTGGTGTGGATTTGGACATGCAATGCTCTACAAATGGTGCAGCACATACGACCAGTACCTTCAAGTAGTCAGTGATTGCACTGAAATGTACAGAGGCTTAGACAAACCATCATACATGAGAATAAGACGGCTACAAGGTAGACTTCTCAACAATGGGTGAGTGTTTACCACACTGTTCAAATAATAATTACTTTTCGCTCGACTTGTTTCTATCATTTTGCAAATTTTCTCTGCTACTTTGTTGATCTATACTTCATTTTCTTGGCACTAACTTTTACTTTAAGCGAAAATCAATGTAAATAAGTCTTTTGATATTTTGAAGGCTATGTTGATTAATAAAGAGTTACTCACTGTATTTATTATTATCAATTAAGAAAATAATGAGCCAAGGTTAGCAATAAAATTTCCACATTCGCACCATGAATTGTATTCATGTTTTGCACAATGAAAAAAATATTTTAATTTGTGAGAAATGTTTTATTTTTATCGGTTATTTCTGTCATTAGACATCAGTAATATCAATCTACATTACCCTGTCAGCCATTTTAACTGGTTGAAGCTGAGCAATTATTTGCTGTATATAACATTAATCATACCAGAACAACTCAACAGCTTATACATGCACAGTCTTTTTGCTGGTTAGCGCTTTTAATATTAAATAAATAAGTATGAACATTTTTTTTTTGAGATTAGCATTAATTGAGAAATGTCAGCAAAACCTGTTTTCAAAGCACCCAAAAGAAGTTTCAATAGCTTTTTGGTTTCGCAAAAGTAAACTTGATGTGATTTTTTTGAAAAATAATTTTTGCATTTTTGTTTTGCAGCAATTCTTATCATAGTCAAGATGGTAAAAATATGTTTCTCAGTCACTTCAGCGTAGATTCTTGGACATCTCTCCCAACATCAGAGCGGAAGCTACATCAATTTAAAAATTGCCGTGCTTGCAAAGCAACTAAACACAACAGTGCACACAACTTGCTGAGAAGGAATTCATGCACTGCGCAGGACACAGTTACATCACACATTGTGACAACCAGCATGAACCAATCAAACTGTGTGAAATCAGTTCTTGACAGACTTGAGCCAGTATTTCAAAAGAAGTACAATAAGTCTTTTAAAAGCAGCTTGACAGAAACCATTGAAAGCTCTCAAAAAGAAAACTTTAAAAAGGAAATGTTAACCGCTGTCAAAAATTCAATTACAAAAGAAACCAATACAGCAGTTCTATCGCATAACATCAGCTATAGAATGATGACAAATCTACGACGAGATATCTCTTTGGCAGACAACACCGGGTTATGTAACAGCAACTACAAAATCAAGTATGAAAACTTCTGCTTTGAGCGTGACTCGGTTGCACAGTGTATTTCGTGGCATGAAGGAAAAGTTAATTGGTCGAGCATCGCAAGAAAATTCCCTGTTTCAAAACAGGATGGAAAGCCTGCACTAAATGCACCACAAGTAATCAAGGCATTTGCCATAGATACAGCATTGATTAGTGTACCCAGTGTTCAGCCACGCAAAAGACGAGTCGCCCGAAAGCTAGATATTGAACAAACTACAGTTTCATTAACACAAATCCTGCCTACTGATCAGCAGTTAAAAGCAGTGACAGAGCAGATGATTTTGGAGGGATCAATTGACATTGGAACACCGATAGTTCCAATAGCACTCAAATCCAAGTGTGTGGGGCCAGGCGGAGTGATTCTCACAAAGCAGACAGTATTGTAATGGATTCCGGTCTGTTACCACGGACATCCACTAGTCTCGAGTATTCTACCTCTCTCCAGAGGGGACACTGTACTGACCGACAGTGACAACTGTATAGGGCAACCGAATTACCCGGTAAGGCAAGAGCCCATGGCTCAGACAAACAGTACCGAGTAGTGTTTGCTATAGTGGCTTTATTACAAAGCAGTCCTGAGGGTAATTATTCCTCTAGGTGGTTAGCAATATAAGAATACATGCTATGGCTCATTGTAATGAATGCACAGAGTAACAGTAGGAGCTCTCCTTTTATAGGAGAGCAAATGAACACAAAACATATAAGAGACAATGCACAGGAAGTAATGCAACCAATGACATTAATTATATAAATACTCAACCAATCACAATGCAATGCAAGATAATACAAGGAGGTGCCAAGTGGCTGAGGGCGGAGTCTTTTCTCCTAACTGTCCAATGACGGCTCCTACAGGGTTCCCAGGCTGTATATAGAATTAGGTCCACCAAGTTGGTACTTTAGGGGTAGGCACTTCCTGTTTACGACCTTGACTAAGTTCCTGGACATCTTTACAGATCCTCGTCTAAGGCGGCCATCTTGTGCCGGCCCAGTACAGCTGTACCGGGTCGGTAGAGGTCACTACCGACCCTGCAGGGGTCAATACCGGCCCTGCTCACTATGCTACCGGCACAGTATGACTTCCTACCCAACAGCTATTAACCAAATGCTGTGGGCAGAAGTCTAGCGCATTGCTTCGCAAGGTTTCTAGTGTAAACTACCCGTTTACTACTAGAGTGCACTGAAATCTACCACAGTATTGAGTGGCCGAAAGTTCTCATTGCAATGCATAATGGACAGAACTTTGCTGGAGCAAGAAGCACTGGAACTTCTTAGGCCGCCATATCAACATGAGTCTCTAGAATTAGCTTTACAGGACCTCAAGGCAAAAGGTTCAGATTTTAATGTTTATCATTTTATTTAACAGCAAATAGCTGTAACTAGGAAAAAAATAATATCAAAAAGCCAAATGAATGAATTAATGGTGATATAGACTTAAAAGATACAATTAGTGTTACTTGTCCAACTCGAGTGTTGATTTTTTGTTTAGGTGTTACTGTCAATGCCCAATCGGTCACAGAGTTGAACGAAATGATGACAAAAAGAATGTTCACTGTGTGGCATGATCACTCCACAATAGCATCTCACAGTTACTTTCTTGTACTGGTATTCTTCATTTACGATCCATTGGTGTATAAGACATCTACAGAACAAACAGGGTATGTCTTATTTTACTGATTAGAATCAAAGAGAAGTTGTGATGCAGCTGCCTGTCGAATAATCATCAATTGTAACTAGTGCAAACTGGGTGGTACTTCATTGCAGAAAACATTGCCGAAACATTGAAGCAGTAATTGAGAAGCCACAAGTTTACATTCTAGCTCAATCACAAAGCTCTGTACGTGATCAGGTGCTTTACACCCCAACGAGAGTTGAAGATTTGAAAGAACTCCAACCATCAACCACTAAAGCAGGCCGTCACTACACTTCAGTAAACAGACTTGGGATAGGTAAATTGCTAGCTACAGAAACAAATGCTGCTGTCGTAAGCTCAGGGTAAATTTGGTTGCAGACAATTGATCAAATAAATACACTGAATGTAGTTACGTACTGTTTTTGTTTGAGATGATAAAAGACTAAATGTTTGTTCTGTCAATGACGAGCCCGGAAAATTACATTGGCCTTTATAATTTTAGGAGATTCACCAGCCAGGGCATTTGAATCTGGCAACCAAATCAATGGTCACTTCCCTTGCCACTGTGGAGCTGATGCTAGGAGATTTCTCAAACCAAAAGCCAACCAAAAGCCAAGATACGTTAGTATTGATGATCGAATGAACAAAATGAATGCTACTAGCCGATGGAGGGAAAGAGAAAATGGCGCATTGATGGTGTTTGATAATCTCGATGTATGTATTTTGTTACTTGTTATGCTTTCACTAAGAAAATGTCACTTTTACATGAGAAATTGTTGATAAAAGTTTTGAGTTTTTCCATATTTGTGATACACAATTAGTCTCTGACCTTTTCATCATTGTAAGGTGATTCCTCTGGTCCTGTTTGCCCAGGTTCATAGCTTTAAAAAGAAGCTGGAGCTTCGAAGCATCTCTATAGAGCATACTGACAAGCTGTCCCTGAAGCTGGCCATGCAGTTGGAACTAGCAGGAATAAGGAGACCTCCAGCCTTGATGTGCTCAAACGAGGAAATCGATCTCACTCACTATGAAATAGCTCATTTGGAACCACTGCATGATCTAAAAACAACAATCTGTAAGTGATAACAGTTCTGAAAATAAACTAACCAGAACGCTTTCCTTTCCAAAAACAAGAACAGTTTAATGGCAGAATAATATTTTATCTCATCAATAAAAGTTACCTACCTAACAGCCAACATATTTATTTAACAACTAGTTTTCAAGTATTCACAGTAATATGACCTAATAATATCAGTCAATCTTTAATTTTACAGGTAACATAATGAAGGAGATGCCATACATTTTACCTGAGAGATTGCGTGAGAAAATTAAAAGTGCTTTACCTGAAATTCAAGGCAAGAGATTGTTATAATTGATACTAAGATTGAGACACTTTACCAGTCGCTGTTAGAGGGAAGTATTACATAATTGGGAGAAAAACAAACAAGTTTATTTGATCATTCATTGCTTTGTAGATCACAGACATGAAATAACAGGTAGGAATGCCAGGCTTTCCCTACTCAGGCTCAGATGTTTCATAGAAACAACAGACTACAGCTACACCGAGACTAATGTGAAACTGCTGATACGGCTGCTGACAAGTCTTTCACACATACAACAGCTGGCCTATGCGTTAGAGAAACACAGAAATCTTCGCAATGTGTTGGCAATGCACAATTTAACCTTCATGTTTGCAATGGATTACATAAAGGTAATAAATGTAGCTGATAGTTCAGTGCATCAATACACAAATGTCACAAATGATGGATAGGCAGTTTTAATGCCGTAACTTGAACTTATAAAACAGTTTCTTATTAAAAAGAAAATTACAGCGGAAGTTTGACTGAAAAAGTCTTTATTTTGCAGCTTTTTAGAGAGCCACGTCAAGTTGGAGTAAGGGCCATGTTTGGAATGCCTTATCATAGCATTACAACACACTTCAGTGAATGGTTCAGGTTCATCTCCTTACGATCATTAAATGCCGAAGCTCAAGAAAGGTATTTCAAGGATATTAAATCTTCCACAAGAGCTACCAACTACCACCATGATCATATTCTAGTGAACAGCATTGTCAGATTGCAAATGAAACACAAGCGGGCCTTACAAAAAAGCAGCTTTGAAATTCAAGAAGACCAAATTTCAAAAGAGTGGAATCGTCTGCCACCAAGACCTGGTACGGTCATATCGAAGCAAATGGTTGATGCAAATGTTTTGTCCTTTGCTGCACACAAAGAAAGAATCTCAGACTATCTGCTCGATGGATGCTGGCATGAAGAAGATTGCAATGTCAATTGGCTTTTTTGATGGCAGTGATGATGTTGAACAAAGAGCATCACCTAACACAACATTGATGAGTATAAGGTAGGTGGAATGAACCTCTGACCTTTTAATTGCTAATTGATTCCAGCTAGTCATCTCATTGCGTGAAATTACTTAGTGGCAGCTGACCACAAGCCATGTATAACAGCTGCAGGACAAATCAAGCAAAATTAGTATTAGGGAGTTTTAATGCAAAAACACAAGTCACTTACGAGCGATGACTAGTGGGCCTTTTGGACCAAAACGTGCCAAGTACAATGAAACTTGTAAATCTAATAGTGTGGCAGATGTGTGGCACCACATTGGTCACAGTTTTGATAAGTACAAAGCTATGAGAGTGCAGCTGAATGGGCAGGAAGATGACAGCTGCAGTGAAATATCAGAAAATGAAGAAGGATGTCATCTGGAACAAATTCAGTCAATCGGTAATTGTAGATTGGAGGTTTTTAACATATACCAAACACATGTAAAGAAATCTTAAGTTACTAAGATTAATCACTCTAATTCACCTTTGTTCAGAAGTCCAGCAAGATGACACAATACTGCTAAAAACAAAAGCAGGGAGCGCACAACATCAAGATGATCCTAATCAAAGCAGCCAAACTAAAGAGCTGCTGGATACAACACCCATTAAAGAGTCAGACCAATCATTGTCTGTGGTGAAAGTGTTAGGAAAGGACTCTGTAACCAGGCATACTCCCACAAATTCCTCAAGTAAATAGCTAACCCAGTTTGTGTTTGTTACAATAACCAAATATTGTTAAACACCATTAAATACAAGTGTGATAACAATTACCAGATAACACAATTGCGCATGTTTACAACATCTTTCCTAATTACCTGTTTATTTAATTAAAAAAAAATCGTGAAACATTGAATAATCTTGCTTGCAGCTTCATGAAAACAGAGCCAGCAGTATCAACAAGTGTGCATCCACAGCTGACAAGCACACCAATGAAATCAAACCAAAAAAGTCAATCTGGTAAGTTTTTAATGCTTTACTATTTTATTTAGTTTCATGAACTAAACAATTGCTTACATATATGCCTGACAAACTTCCTTAACACACAATGAGGTTAAGAGAAAGTTTGCTAACCATCAACTCACTCAAAAAGATGAACTGTTGCAGAGATTGTCCTGAGAAAGTATGCACCCAAGGCACTTGTGAAGGAGTTTCTACAAAAGAGGCAACTGTCTAAAGCGGATTCATCATGCAGTAGATTGAGAAAATCATATATGAATGCAAAGCAGGGCATTCAAGTTTATCTACGATCTGCAAAGGTGAAAGTTTCACAGAAGATAAAAAAAGCGGAGTTGCAGAAAATTAAGCAAGTAGGATTTTTGCAAGCATATTGTGGAGGAGAACAAGATGAGGTGATGAACAATCTACTTGGAGATCTAAAAGTATTAGAGACATATATGTATTAGTTGTTAACATTCACATAGAAGTAGTCTCCTATATTATACATTTGCGATATTTACAATTGAAAAAGCATTGAAGAGAAGAGTTTAAAAGATCAAAATTATGCTGAAAGAATCGGTCACTCATTATTTTGCTGGTGTGTATTAATCTAATTATCTTATGCTAAGAAAATAAAGCATTTTCGGACTTGAGAGCCAAGTTATAGTCAAATCCAGTGGGTTAAACTATCAGGCATAGGAGAGTGAAGACAAATAAGGAGAAAGTAGAAGAACAAAACCTACCATGATGTTGAAATGGGTGATCTTGTGGAGTAGACATGTTTATCAAAGAACATTCAACAAGAAAACTGTTGCGCAAAAGTGCATTGATGAATCAGTTGTGGTTTTAGTAGTTAGTAAGATCGCTAGCTTGCAAGTAATCTGCTTCATGCAAAGTAAACAACAGTGACTGTCAATGATTGTTAGCAATAATAAAACAAACGCATTCATGTAGAACTGCGAGGTCAAAGGTGAGAACATACAGCAGCTAGCAGCTACAGTATGGCAACCGTATGAAAGAATGCCACAATCAAAACAATAATAAACATTGGAAATTCCATAATGAGAGAGGGCAACTTCACAAGGAGCTTTAGCACTGATTTCATTTAAGCCACTGTGTGAGTGTATGTATTTTGTTTTATTCATCAATCAGATTATAGTTTTCGGGTTATTCACATATTTCTTTGCTTTAAGAAGAAGCATTAGTTGAGTCTGTGTACTAGATTATATACCAGCAATTGAACACTTTACTTTTGTATGGAAAGGTAAAAGTAGAGCATTGTCTGTGGGATTAAATTGAAGTTAATTAATAACAAAACGCTATTTAATGAATTTTTGTTAACAATCATCAGGAGATACAAAAGAAAAGCTGGTAGGTAGCAGCTCAGACATAGAAAAAAGCTTGAGCCACCACTTTTATACACAGTTGTTCATACGAAAGCTTGCTGTCAACTGCAGTTGCACAGCTCCCATTCTGTTTAATTAAGCATAATCATTAGGGCTGGGATCTAATCGCATTATTTTCACGATTAACGCGATCAATTTCCCTAAAAGATTAGCGCGATTAAAAGCAATTATCTAATTAATGTCCATTAGTAGCAATAACATTTTTTCCTTTATAGTGACTTCTTGTTTCACTTTTTCATAATTGACAATTGCAATTTTGTTTGGATAATTGCACTTTTTCATTATTACTGTTTGTAATGTGGAAGTAAAACACTACTACCTGATTACCGTTAAAGTGCAAGTAGCACCTTTGAGCTAGAAATATCAGTGTATGGTTTGAAATATGGTGAGTCCGATGATAATATTAGAGTTGTTTTTAACTGATACCATTTTTTAAGAAGCGGCAGCGATTTTAGAACTTAAAATTAATTCAAAGTCAGAGTTGTCTACTCTTGGTTTTGGAGTGAGCTCATGAAAATAAGATAGACTATCAGTTGACCACCTCAATGATCTATTTATATTCATTGGCTATGAGATCATCATGACCTTGCAGAGTGATGATTTCAACAGGAAGAAAAACAACTCCAGCTTTTAGTCATACACAACATTAACTGCACTTTTTTTACAACTGTACATTGTGCTAAAATGAGGAAAGAAGTCTCTTGGAATATATCAAACAATGCCAAGCGTAATTGGTGGTCAGTCATTTTTCAGATTTTTTTCATTTGGCACGGGTGTAGAGATTGATGTTCGCTAGCCTATTCTTGCATGGCGTTTTGTTTTGTTTCTTCTGCCAATTCATTTGCCATATTAGAGATTTTAGTCTGATGAAAAATACTAGTTACTATCACCTGAAGCTCAGTTACTATCCAACTGCTTGAATCTATGATGCTTTAAAAGTGCACTTTTTGGAAATGTGCTGATGTGTGAAAACGACCACAAGTTTTAATGCTCAATTTTTTACTATGAACTAAAGACAAGGTTGCACCTAATTCAACACTTGTCTTTTATTCACCGATAATTACCATTTGGTTTTACCGTTATAAATAAATGACGCTTATTTAACAAAAAAATTTATTCTGTGATTATAATTTTGTTAATCAACAGACAAGGACTCAGGGTTATTAAGTAATAATTTTAGCTCGTAATATAACCACATACTCTTTGTTTCAGTTTTTTCAAATAGTAATTAAACTTTTCGGAGGTTATGAATGAGTACCTTATCATTTATTAATGAGAACTGACAATGGTCATCAGCCTATCTATACTTTCAGCCAATAGAATTAAATACCTTGAAACTCTAGCGACACCTGGCGTATGTACTTTTATCATCACTATCCCCATTATTACCGTATGATAGCTAAGATGCTGAGGAACTATTTGGTACTAAAAATTATCTGGGGTTGGATAATAAAAAAAACCATGGGTAAACAAAAAATTTGATACACGCAAATAACCCATCCATCTAAACTATCAGTGACATTTTTTGATCAATAGATAGAGTAACAACTGATTATTTACCAATTTAGAGAACTGATACATCTTTTAGTTTGGTTGTTTGTTATGAGACAAACCCTGCCATTTATATCATGTACTGTCTATCATAAAAAAATAGGATTGCAGCTGCATTCAATGCACTAGGACGGCTTCCTGTGACTCACTGCGCAGACATTGAATAAGGGGGTGGAAACTATTATTAGTTTTGTTTTTTTTCTTTTTTTTCACTATTTTTTGAAAACTTTTTTAGTGTAAAAGATACAAACATAAAGAAGCAACACTTCAACTGATGCTTACAGTGATTTAGAAGCAATAAACACCCAAAATTTAAATGCTACCACATAGCTGCAATGCGGTAGTTTGGTGATCCTACTACAGGGTCACCGCTGTAGATTTGGTGACAACTTGTTTATAGTCTGCTATCTATATTGGGAGCTGGGTATTATTAATAGCGCTACACAGTGTGACAAAGAAGTTGGGCTACAGTTATTGTAGGGAAGTTGTTTTTCCAACTGTCCCAATCTAAACTAAAGAGAAGACAACTTGACAATATCAAAACATATGAGCCATATGATCCAAATGAGCTAAATGTTCAAGTAAATATCCCAATAATTTACTGTAAGTCAATTTTAAGAATGGGAACGGTTTAATCACTGCCTGGGGAGCTTGTAACTTATGCAGAAAACTCAAAGGTGCTACTTGCACTTTAAGGCTCAAACACACTGGAAGCGGCAAGCGCGAAATTCACTAGCGAATCCGCCGTGGCATGCCGCTTGCCAGAAAATATATAGACGATCAAGATATTAAACATGTTTGATATTTCGCTGCGGCAAACACGCTGATTGGTCAGTAACTTGGTTACTTTTATGATAGCGAGCTAACTTTTTCGTTTTTGCATTTCCAAACAGCAGAGAAGTTGTTGCAGCTGGCCAAATGTAATAATAATAAAGATTATTATTGTTCAATAGAAAAAATAAACAAACAACTATTATTAAACTAACTACTACTTATACTTCAATTCATAATGTGTAATATAAAATAACAATTAATAAATAATAATCAAAAAAATATATAAATGAAGTTCGCCAAAGACCCTTGCTTTTGTGATTTATCACACACAGATTATTATAAAATAGTCGGAAATAGATAGATATTTTTTTTGCTTATTTTTATTTCACCTGAATTTATAGTGTAGCTATTGTAGTCAGAAATAGATAGATACTTTTGCTCATTTTTATTTTCCATCTGCTTTTGTAGTGTAGATAGAGGTCAACAAGTTATTTTCTCCTCGATTATATACTTTATTGCAAACCTCTCAAATATAAATAAATAATAATAATCAATGGAAGCAGTGTTCATAAACAAACGTTATCTGCACTTTGGGAGCAGACAACTCCGACTGAAGTCCCTAGCGGCGTCCACCAGTGTGCTTTGGCACCTCCGTGGCAGGCGGCTTCGTTGGGGGTCAAATTGCCGCGTCGCGCAGATTTCGCTTCGAGGGTGTTTGTGCCTTTACGCTAGGCAAATGATGGCCTTCAAGCAGCAGACACGCTTTGTGAGTCAGTAAAAGTTACAAAACAACTGAACAGTGCACTCAAGCATGCATTTGTGACTGCAAGTCTAAGCGAACAGCTCTCACTCACAAGCTCAACCTAATTGAATGGAGTATTCAAAAAATATTAAGACAGAGACACAGTGAGCCACGCCACGTATGATTGGTAACATATGATGAGAGTGGCTGTGCAATAATAATAGAGGTGATAATAATTTTTCAATAACAATAAAATAATAAATGAACAAAATAATTTTATAAGCAACAATAGTAACGATATAGTACTATTCTATAAGTAATCAATAAAAATGCCAAATTCAATTATTACGATAAATAGTAATATACTACTAGTAGCAACAACTAATATGAGTTGAAAATAATAAGCAATAAGCAGAAACTGAATAAACACAAGTATAAATACATATAGAATCAATGTACTATGTTTTCCATCAGGTTTACCTTGTCTATGAGTGAAAATGAATTCCAATTCACCATAATGCAATGACATGCTTATAATTTTTAATAGGTGCGAAAAAATCAGAACTATATATTGGAGAACTGGAGCTAATTATAGATATTGCTGGAGATTAATTTTGTGATTAATTAAGATCAATAAATTTGAAAACAAGATTAATCTTGATTAAATTTTTGAACCATGTCACAGCCCTAATAATCATATATGTATAGACTATAAAACATGCATATCATTTGTAGCGAGTAAGACATGTATTAAATTGTTTTTAACAATTAATTACAACAGAAAATAAAGAAATTAAAAATAATTCGCTTTTAAAATTAAAATAATACTTTCAGTTAGTCTATTAAACTGTCAGTGAGGATCTATTTTCTGAAATTGGAGTTGTCGTTCAATCTATGTGCTAGTTCAACTTTATTTCTTGAATGATAATACTTTCATTAAGTTTCTGTTTATTACAATGGGATAGCTAGTTTTATGTGAAAAACGTACAGCGAGCGTACAGCGAGCGTACAGCGAAAGTACAGCGAAAGTGCAGCAAACGAGCACCGAACGTACAGCAAACGTACAGTGAAGTGTGACCAAGCTTACAACATGACTGTTGCGAAGCACTACTCAACAATTTAGTAATATCTTCACCAGAACAATCAAACTCAATCTTTACAGCAAAATTATTGATTTTCATTTTTTTGCTAGTGTAAAAAGCAGGAAACCAAAATTGTGGCATTATTCATCTGTAATAATTTTTAATCACTGAAAAGCTTACAATGAACAAGTTGAGTACAGTTGATACAGTGCAAATTACCTTAAATTGACTGCGTGTCAGCTCATGTTTGCTAACATACTTCAAAGTTTAATACTGTATTGCATGTAAGTAGAGAGATCTGCTCTTACATTACTACTCATGTAGTTGTATCTTCTGGTTTGGTAGATCAAACGCTAGAGATATAACACACAACTTGCTAGAGCTATTAAAGTATAAATACATTTATGCCACAAACACAAAAAAATTTGGTGAAATTCTTTACATGTAGTTAGTCATGGGTGCAGAAATTAAATTGCTACACTCCACTTAAAAATCCATTGTGCATTATCATGAAATGACTTGAGGTATTCCATTCATTCATTACAGAGAATAATCATATGTGAGTAGTATACTTGTAACGCTTGTGGACACCGATGTAATTTTGATAGCAGTGTCGGTGGAAATGCCACACCCCACTATATAATTTAATTGTTGGAAGTTGATTTTGTCACCCCAGAATAACAACATTATACCGTTTTTTCACTTTTATTATTCAACCTAACTTTTTGAAGGTTTATCTGCTCACAACTTCAGGCGGTGTGACAACTCCTTGTTTGAGGAAGCTTCCACAGAAGGTCAAACAAAGCTACAAGCTGAGTGGTGATTAATGCCATTTCAACAATACTTATATGTTGATTAACAACAACAAAGCCTATTTAGAGTAAACAATAAATTGAAAGGATTGTCTCATTCATTTTTCAACAATGTAACTATTACATACCAATCGGTGATGATAACAAATGATATTGATTATTATAGATATGATAATCAAGGAACGATATGCTTCGAGTTTAATGTATTTTGTTGAGTGAACTGTCCGATTGAAGTCAATTAATTGCCATTCATTTGAATAACAAGCAAGTTTTCGAAGTGAGCCCGTGCCACATTGTCCAGTCTCTCTCTAACAGACTCAGGCTCATTGATAACTTAGGCTTTCCATGAAAGAGAGCACTAATGAAAGCAAATAAACTTGCACTCATGTAATACCAGCTAATGCTAGGGTATTAATTCAAACCACCATTGAAAACTCTTACGCTTTTCTGATTAATTTAGTGCGAAAAATAAAAACACTTTGTTAAAAAATACTGGAGCCTATGAGTTAGTGGCTTAAACTTTGAGTTTGCTGTTTTATCAATAGATTTTCATCACAAGTATCATGCTCCTATTGCTTTTCTTATATTTAATAATCATAAATTACCGATATCCCGCTTGTGTGTGTATATCTTATGACTTTGGTTACAACAGATTAGTTTTCTGGCCACAATTCATCATAAAACAACGTTCATTTCTTTATCACCTACTGTCTAACAGTTTAGCCTCTGTCGCTTATGAGAGTATTACAACTTCACACTTCCTAACTGCAACCAGCCGTCTTGCAGTGAAGGGCAGACAACTTTATTAGGTCTGTGGTGCAAAGTGTGTGTTTTCTCTCATTATTTGTGTGGTCATACAATAATGAATACTCTAGATGAAAATTAAGACTGCTCAGTCAAAAATTACATTTTTGCAGTGTCACTCCACTCACTCACTTCTGCTAAGAATGCACTTTTGGTAGATGTATCAATTACAATCATACAAGGTGGCTATAACACATAGAAATATATCAGCTGCTAGCCACAAATACATCTGAAATAATCTTCTTTGTTGGTTTTTGTGCAGGATTGGCTAACTCCTTGTATGTTATTTGGTTTGGAGTTATGCACTCTTTGATATACTAATAGGTTGAGTCATAGGAACTTTGAGCACCTGCTGGGTATTTCCATTACTCAGCATTCCTTGAGCCAGCTTGGCAAGTAATGTGTACATTTACATCATGCCATCACGTGATTATTGATTGAAGCTGTTGGCGTCTTGCCAACAAAGTTCTGTCGGCTGTTTATCAGCATGCAAAAGTAGGTTAGTTAGGATTATCCTGAACTCAAATCCTGTTAAAAAGAAATTGGATCTTTTGTTGTATGTGGCACATGTATTGCAGCAGTATGAAGAAATTTTTTGAAGAAGATTAAATCACTTTCTTCATTGACTACAAGTTGACTAGCTCCATTCCACTATCTTGTTTGAGACATAGTGTACGGTTACAGTCGAGGCTGTGTGAGGTGTGTTGATAACCTTGATGTTGTTGCCTGTAGCTGATGCAAACGTTAGCCCCAGGAGGGGTGGGGGAGGGGCTCCCCATAAAGTACCTCACCATGGTGAATGGGAATTTTCAGAATTACCACAGCCCCTATTATCTGCGCCCCTTTTCCACCAACAGCAGTTTTCACCAACACGACTCCTCTCACACTGTCAGTCAAAACAACATCGTCTTTCACACTTGAAAAACTTTGGCGTTATTACACAAAAGACCAAACTTTTAATTATTATATTTATTCATACCCTTTAACACCAATACATTAGTCCTTAACAACAATACCCCTTTCACACCTTTACAACTTTCTTGAACATTTTCACACTTCATGTTAAGCTGACCCCCTTCTACACTGGCATGGAATTTTCAATTCTTACCCACTACAGGTGAAATAAAAACTGAAACCATCATTGCGAGGTACTTTATAGACAGCGGCCCCCCCTCCCCTTCCCCTCTTAAGCCAGCTAGCGAACTACTGAGCACATTTACATCATGCCATCACGTGATTAATTATTAAAGCTGTTGGCGTCTTGCCAACAAGTTTATTGTTGGTTAGTTATCAGCCTGTAAAAGCGAGTTAGTTAGGATCAGACTCAAAGTAAATCTAGCCGAAAAATTGATTTTTTTTTTCTGTGTATGTAACAAGTATCATGTCCCCATTGACAAACATTTTGGAGTAGTATGAGATCACTTTCTTCAGTGACAAGAACTTGATCTGCTTGATCTCACTCTCTTGTTTGGTAGACAGGATGTACGTTTAGAATTGAAGCTGCATATGGTGTGTTACTTAACAGCTTCAATGTTTTCGATTGCGGCTCAAGCAAACCTTCGCTTTTTATTTTTTATAAACCACCTCGCAGTATTTAGCTGACTGCAATAATACAGTTTTCTAAATAGCAAAGAAAATTATGCGGGAGTTGTTTACTCATTGGGGAGAATAATCCAAGCTAGCAATTACACAGAACACAATGCGTATTGATTCACCATTCCTTGATGAGGATAAAACAGCTTAGAACAACTAGCTACTTGTTCAGTCCTAATGGGTTCTAGTTACGGGCAAGAACCCATTTCGCTGCAACTAAATTTCCAAAAACTTTCCCATTACTCAGCTTTCATTGTGTGCCAGTCATTATTTGTGTGTGTATTGCATCAGGCAATTATGTGACCACTGGTAAAAATTTTGGAACATTGCCAAATGATAAGTTGACTAGTAAACGTAGGCTAGTAAAAAGCTTACTAGTTTGTTATAGCTATGCATTTCAAGCTGTCCTCATTTGTACTAGTAAGAATATAGAGCAAGATTCTAGCTTTCTCCATACTGAGGAAGTATAACAGCCTTGCTCATATTTTGTAATTTTTTATTCAACTATAAAATTGAGCTGCTCCGCCCAAGTTTACTCATTCACTTACACTAAGAAATCACACTGGATGCACCACAAACAAATAAACAGTCCTGTTACATTTTCAATATAGGCCTATTTTACTGGAAATACAATATTATTGTAGCATGAATCACTGCAGAAACGTAAAATGTGTAGGGAGATAAAAATCTCACATAGTTAAACTTGTATTACCACTTTTGCTAAAAGCTTAATTTGTAAAAAGTGGGTTCTGCAGTCAAGGCTAGTGTTAACCTATTTGTTTGATAAAAATTTTTTGTCCATCAACAAAATCTTTCCGTAAAATAAAATTACAAAAAAATTGAAAATTTTAGTTTTCATTTTTGTCGTAGAACGGAGTGAGCCTTTTCGATCAAGAGATTGACATGCTGGTTACTAGCTTTATCTAAATGCTTGCTATCCACCAGCTGAATTTGAGATGTCGGCTAAATCTACAACATACAATGTCCAATAGAATTCGCACAACCAATGGAAAGGATTAGTTGTATCAAAATTAAATAAAAAGTTCCATTTGAAATCTTACAATTGTTTTTGGTAACTTGAAAATGGAGTGGTTGGTAAAGCTAACATTCACTGCAGAGCAAACTCATAAAAAGGTCAATGCAAACTGGTATCAAAGACATAGTTGACAATGAGCGAGGCAAAATAATATTTGAAAGCCAAATGCTGGATGATGATTGCTAATTTGTGTAGTCAAATTTAAATTCCATACATACTGCTTATGGTTGTCAAAATTTTTTGACAGTTACCCATACTCTTCATTCAACAACAAAATGTCAGCGATTCATCCAGATAACTTATGGAAGTTAGTGAGACCAGCTGTGTAGACTGCAGTCAATGCTAAAAGTAGATGGAAAAATCTGAAGTCTACTTGCTGCTGAAACAAACATGACAATCACGGCAAATATTTGCTTCAAACATATATACACTGAGCTCAATCATAAGTAGACAAAATAAAATCAATAGAAATAAAAATCGAAGCTTTCGTTTATTTTTACTACAAAAGTTTCAAAGTAACTAAACTTTTTGAAGTAAATAGCACAAAGACAAATGTTTTGGTTGTAAGTTGTTTTTTGGTGATGCCATAGACAGTAGTAAGCCTATTTATATTACATAGTCGACACTGTATATTGAAGTTGGTATGGCAGTAATATTAACTCCCCCTATGTGTAGGATAGTCACTGACAGTCATCAAGACCCCATTGATGAGTCTCATTCAACGGAAGATGGTTTAAACCATAAGCATACTAAATTTTTGCAACTTTGAAAAAATTTATGGCTAAAGCAACCTCATTTTACTGTTTCTTTTTCTGATAATTGATTGTTATGATTTTGCAGTTTATTATATTATTCATATATGCCATGATTGATAGAAATGATGGTGGAGTGAAGTACTTATAGATTGACTCCTTGAAATTGCGTTTGACGGGCCGCTGATTTACACACTGAAACAAGGTCAAGTCTGCCATACAAAAAAGCTGCGAGCCTTGCTTCTCGCTTCATATCGAGGAGCCCAAATTACCAGATTTTGACTGATTTCTCTTAATCCCATAGTTAATCCCCAGTTGGTATCCAAAAGGGCACTAAATTCTGTGAAATTCTTGGAAGAATTCACAAAACGTAATTTTTATTCATTTTCACGAGGTCATTTGACATGAAAGAACTTATTTATACGTTGAAACTGAATCAGTTTTCTTATCAAAATAAAGCTCGGATAGAAAGGTTCTACACAGTGTAGTGGTTAAATTCAGGATGAAGTACTGCTTCAAATCATGATAGAGTCAAGTGGGAAGACTTGAGGCAGCAACTAAACTATTTTAATGCACGATCTTTAAGTTAAGCCACTGACAACTTATTATGACCAGGACTGAGTGTGCAAACATTCTGCCACTGTAACGTTAAAACATCATGTTCAGAAATGGAAGTACTTAAAATCAGTGGAAATATTTAATGTTTTTTAGTTGCCTGATTATATAGAACAATAAAAATGTTCCCAAAACAATAGTGATAATTTTTTTAATAGTCTTCAGCATCAACTAAAGGGTGAACAGTTTATGGTTATGTTAATTGATTAGCTTTAATTTGCTTTCACCAGTATAAAGTTCAGTGAAAGAGCTCAGTAGCTGATTCAGTGGAACAGCTCAGTAGCTGATTCAGGATGCTTTCAGATACCCTACACATTGGGCAGTCACTGAACAGTCGTTGAGGGCTCTTCATTGACTGTCGTTTAACGGAAGTTTTTTGTGCTAAAACCATAGATATGTTTATTTCCCGCAATATCTATGAAAACTGTATATGTAAAACTAGCTCTCTGTGGTTTCATTACAAACAGAAATTAATTACGAGGATGTTATTGCCTGTTATAATTTTTATATACGCTGTAATGCACTGTAACGACTTAGAACGGGTAGAAACAGTGATTACTATGTTGACTCATTGAAATTGTTAGCGAGGTGGTGGCAATACTGTGCCCTCAACAATGCTACCTACCTGGCTTGTTACTTCCATCGTTGAGCCCAAATTGCCCATTGCTGCCACATTTTTTTGCCCTAAACGACAAGGTTTCCAAATGGTCTCGTTTAATCCCATCGTTAAGCCCTATGCATCAAATATCCGAAAGCACCCTCAGTGGAAAAGTTCAGTAGCTGATTATGTCACTGAAGAATTCTTGATTCCCAAAGACCCATGATGACATGCAGAAAAGCTGGGTTGAATCTTATCAGCAGTTAATAGGTCATTTATGCTGGTTTTTCTATTGATTGCTTGATGGAAAAAACCCAAAATTTCCATGTTACTAAGCTATGTATTAATGATCAATTTGCCCGTTAATACATAGTACATACATACATACACATTAATCCATAGCCACCAACGTGGAAACTGGTTTTTCCAGCAAAAATTCAATGTAATATACCAGCATCAATAATATGTTAACCGCTATTTGTAAAATTATCTTCATTAAGGTAAGTTTAGATATTTTTGCAGCTAAGAACAACAATTATATATTTCATCTAATTCTAGTTTTGAAAAATATATAACTGCCGGGCTGCCTATACAAATGTTAACAAAATCTTATGCAAGCAATAACAGATCATTTTTATGCTTGACAAACTCAAAATTCTGTTTCTATAGTTCAAACACTTAAAGAAGATAAGCAAACTCTCACAATATCGACGGAATTAGCAAAGTATTATAAACTTTGCCAAAATGTTTCAGCAATAATTGAAAAAAGTGCTTGTCAAACAGTCTTGGAAACTTTGAAAAAAAGCGTTAGGTATCGAGTATTTTATTTGAAAACTGTTTCAGAACACTGAAACTTTGTCAGTTAACAAACCTTTAAACTTATTATAGCTTTTTCCGGCTAGTTTTAAATAATTAGGTGCTGATTATTTCAATATTTTATTTTATTATAAACCCGTTTAATAACCTGCAATGTAGATTTGCTCTGTACTACTTAGATTTATTAGCTTCACTTGAAAAAATATTTGTCCATGACTTGTAGGCATAGAGTAACAGTGAGAGTGATGCGCTGTAATGGTATCAAAATCTTATACTGAATACACATCAGTAGGTGAAGTTTTACAGTATTCAGCATACGATGAAGTTTTACATTTGCCAGTAAAATTTTATAAATGGAAATTGAACTAAGTTTTAGTCTACTATTCAATTTGTTTCAACATTTTGTAGTTGATGAAAGCTGAGAAACTCTGAACAAAGCTGTAGTGACTTAAAGCGCTTAACTTTCAAGGTGAGCTCAAAAGTGCTATATTATTTAAAAGTCACTAATTATTGTTTTTTGTTTTGATTAATATTAAATAATAGAAAGTGCCTAGCAGCTGAATTCTTTTCTGTAAATTATGCCATAGACCAATCATGCTACTTAAAAATTGTTGTCATTTAACAGAAGCTTTTTACCAAATGTAATAGAGTGATTTGTGAGGACTAATTGGTGAAGTTCAAGTTATAAACTGTTATTTGTACCAACCAGGCTACAGCCAGTACAGAAGTTATGAGATGTATTTTTCTTTATGACATGATCATGCATCTGACAGTTTAACGATGAAATGAATTTGTCATTTTGCTTATAAGTGAAACCATGCCCATCATTCCTTTGATTTACAGACAACAAGATAAACATTGAAGTCTTCAAGTTACCGCGGCAAATTTAGAAATAGCATAAAACATTTGCAACATACTCAATTTTTGATTACGTGTTTTCTTCACTGGAAAACACTGTTGAAACATATCTTTAAATTTTTTTTCGAAAGGGCATATTTTGTTGCAAGATCCCACCAATAATTGAAAAAGGTATGAATAACTTGTGTCTGTTCAACAGCCAGAACGTGATGGGTGTGCAAAGGTTATGACTAATGATTGAGACAAAAATATTAAAGAAAAAAAAAACATTCAAGTGCCAAGGGGAGGAATTAAAATCGGCAAGTAGGTTGATTTCTAGGGCCAGTATCAACTACAGTTTAGAATATAACAGAATACAACAAAGACAGCAACTTTATAAAATCATCTTTAAGTATTTGTGAAAAATCCTGAAGCCTTTGTGGACTTTGCTGAAATTACCTTCTGTGCTATTCTGTCCACATTTTGTCAAACTTACGGATATATAATGCAGTGAAACCAAATGTATGGCAATGAATTGATAGCCATTTAAAAATAATAAGTAATTCACTTTGGCTTAGGGTAAAACCAAAGCATTCTTTAAATTTACCCCACCAGGATATCTGATGTTTGAGAAAATCACTATGGAAAGTAAAAGCTAGTAGATTTGAGAAAAAAGTCAAAATCTACTAGAATATAAAAAATATTTCATTGAAAACCAACAGCAATATAGCGAGTGCTGTGATATTTCCTCTGCAGCCGATAAACGGTAATTGATAAAAACACTTGTGTTAATTATTCAAAATGATGATGAAGATGACAGTAAAAATAAGCATCTGCAGTAGAACATGCAGCAGGAAATTTAAACTGAAGGTAAGCGGTACTCATGTGCGGCTACCAAACAGTATCAGAGTTAGTCAAAATAAAGTGAGTGCAAACCAGCCATTAGGAGTGGCCAGCTCACAATATCACAAATAATAAATCGATCAAAGTCTTAAAGGTGTGTTTACCGTCACTGTCTGCCTGCAGCAATGCGAAAGTTTCAACTAAAATTTTATCCTTGTATTTTACTGTGTTCGTTGGCATATGCGTCGGCCAATGAAGATTTTGCATTCATGCTTGCGGTGATTTTGATTGGCTCCTCCAACATGACAACAAGCCAATTTGGAGGAGCTCTGTGACATTGCCACAAAGCTCTGACATTGACTGACAATGAGTTTTTTATGAGGATTTGCCATTTACACTGGCGTCAAACAGTCTGAGTTGGCAAAAGCGCAGACAAAACGCCCAGTGTACATGCAAATGGACCTTAAGCGTAAGTCTTCTAATACGATGTAACGGCTAACACACAAAACTTGAGATGCTAAACCCTATCGCTTCTCACTTTCAAATTTACTTTTTACTTTGAAGTTGTCAATTAAAGAATCTTTACTGAAACCTATTAAACCCTCACTAACTTTTAGATAGAGCGTGTATTCACCCTTCGAAGTGTAAACATATTTCTTTGGTCAAGTGCCTGCTACAACAATCAAGTAGCTAGACGAGTCAGTTAAACATTGTAAAAATCAATCAGTATTTAATTTGATCGTATAGATGTTGACTTTGAAAGCGATTCTTTGGTATTTTTAAGATTATTAGAGTAATAGCAAGCCATATCAGGTAAATTATGGAAAAAAATGATCCTTTCAACAAAATACTGAGATATATAAGAAATTGATAATGAAAATGCTGTTTTTTCAATGTACTTGGTAATGGGTTCATTTTCTGATATAAATTTTGGGCTGATACAAAAAAACTTATTAGCTCTGTTAAAAAGTTTTTTCACTTGTTATCTTTTGAAAGATAATCAAACTTTCTAATTAAATTACAAATTTCCAATATCATATCATTCAGCATATTCTTTTTGTGTATTTATGATAATTATAATTTATTTCAACAACAATTCACCATCTTTAAACATAATTTATTAAACTAATAGTCTACTTAAGGTGAAAAAAGATTACCATAAGAAATTTTAGCCTACTGTAAAACAGTCAATGTAAATTTATGGAATGGTTAAGCCTCGTTATTGAAACACAAAGCTGGTGATACATTAAACCAGTTCAAGCAGAGGTGATCATCTGGGTGACGCATTGCAGCAAAAGCACGCAATGCTAGCACTTGAGAATAAAAATAAACACAAAAGCTGCCATTTTACAAAAAAAAAACACAAAGCCTAAAACTGCTATCCCAATAAAGTAACTAAGCAATTAGTTTTATAGGAACCAGAGCTACCATTAAAACACATCTTAATGCTCCAAATTATGATCTCTTTTGATCTGACCATATAGCGATCCAAAACAGTATTGATTCCGGTCAATAGAATTGTTGCGCTCAATAAAATAAAGCTATTCTCTAAATTTTGAATTTTTTTCAGCCGAAACAACTGCAAAAATTTTTTTGTTTTGTTTTTGTTAACTATTCGGGACTCTACGTAGAAACTCTGTGTAATAGTTCAGCTCATTCCACACTACTACAAAAAAATATATATTGGCATAGAATTAAAAACTACAAGCATGGTTAGAATAGCTTCATTCTTTTTTAATTCATGATTAGTTCTAATAACTTGTGTATTATGTACAAATCTACTACGAAATCAAATGGTTAGGAATATCTACTTTCTAAATAATCATGGGGATTCTATTCCACAATTGATTGCTTTGGAAAATAAAACTTCCAGTTAGTCATGGAAATTCTATTTTACGCAATTGATTGGTTTGGAAAGTGAAACTTCCAATTAATCATGGAAATTCTATTTTACGCAGTTGATTGGTTTGGAAAGTGAAACTTCCAATTAATCATGGAAATTCTATTTTACGCAGTTGATTGGTTTGGAAAGTGAAACTTCCAATTAATCATGGAAATTCTATTTTACGCAATTGATTGCTTTGGAAAATGAAACTTCCAATTAATCATGGAAATTCTATTCTACGCAGTTGAATGCTTTGGAAAATAAAACTTCCAATTAATCATAGAAGTTCTCTTCTACGCAATTGATTGGTTTGGAAAGTGAAACTTCCAATCAATCATGGACATTCTATTTCCCCCTGATCAAGTGCTTTGGAAACTGAAATTTCCAATTAATCATAAAGTTTTTATTGCAATCACTTAGCTAAGCAACTATAACATCCAAATGATAATGAAGCCTAACATGTCATTGTAATTGATCAGTTGCGAAATATTGTCCCATTACTTATAGAAAGTTTTATGTGGCATTTCATGAGTTATAGGAAACTAAAATATGATTCGATTTCTAATCAATTACCACTAAAACATGTGTATAAAGTTTTAGAAATCCTATTTACATCATTTTGAGCTAAGCTAAAAGTTTACTCTCAGTTTTTGTAAGTTTTTTTGTCAACTACTGAGTGTATAAAGAGCCAAAATTCCCTCAACTGTACCAACAATTATGCCAAATCACGGATAACATTGGTTATCAACTATTTTACAAAGTCATCATAATTTTCACCATAAGACCTACAAAAAAAGACTACTGATTAAAAGAGGCAGTAGAAAAGCCAAACAGAAACCTGTTATGTAACCCGAACATTTCTAAAAGCTGACACGTCAAAACAAACGGTAAATACTAAATGAGAAATGGTCATCCCAAACATTGACTACAGAATTCGTGTACCTTTGAAGTTAGCTGGTAGCTGTATGTTCACCAATGATTGGGCTACTCGATATAATAAACATCAAACGTATCTAACAAAGCCTCTGTAATATTGAACACTTTGTTGCAATAGGAAAATACTTACATTATGGAAGATGTCAACTCATTACCATTTTCTTCAGGTGTTTGATTGGAAGTTGAAACTTGTGGAAACAATAACTAACCAGCAGTACAGATAGATTTTGCGTATCTTTTGCGTATCTCTGTCACAGCTGACAATCATTTTAAAGTCGCGTGAAGGTATCTTTAACTTATATATACCCCTGATCGGGGAAATCCAACCTGGGAAATCCAATTGGAAATCCAATTCATGGGATTATTACTTTCCAAGCTTTTTGGTTTTTCCAATTAAGCACCAATAACAGTTTTCCATGTACACGGGTATTGATGAGCAGTGAAGCTGAACGCATTTATGTAATGAAACCACACAATCTGCCCTTGCCTTAGCATATTTCAGAATATGCATGATCAATAGATCATTCATGCAAAAAATTGTTTTTAGCTCAATACAATTTCCATTAATTAACCCACTACAGCTAAACCTGTCAAATAAAAACACATAAATCTCGGTTAATAAGTGGCATGGTAGAAAACTGAACGATAAATATTTATTAACAAGTACTGCTCTTTTCACTAATATATCTTATTGCACTATGGAAATGAATATGTTTTTATAGTTATTAAAAACATAAATGTCCACTAACTTAGATAAATAATCAAAATTTTTGAAACAGTTTGCTCAATTACTGCTTGTTTTGAGAGAATTCAGTTAATAATCCGCTGGTTAGTCTTCAGTTTGATGCGTGCAGGACATTTAGTCAAGTGGTGGCTATTCTATGCTCACAATAAGCTGCAAGTTTTAAGTGATAGTTTGTGACACTAAATAAACCACACCTTGTATCCAGCTAGATAGTATTAGCATAGAATTCACACTTCAGCATTTCTGGATTGAGGGTTCATTCAGACATCAGAGGTGCCCCGCAATTTGGAAATGCTTATTTTTAGCGAAGTAGCACATATTTTCATAAGAGTATTGGCAGAAAACGCGCATAGATTTTGCAGATGAAAATTTTGTTTGGGACTGTATTAATGTTAGCCAAATCACTCAAGTAAGGCTGGGGTAATGAATGCTGCCTCACTCAGGTAAGGCTGGGGTAATGAATGCTGCCTCACAAAGAGTAACAACTACTGAACAAGTAAAATGAAAATGAGATCAAGCCTTGATCGATATCATCTCTTTCAAAATGACCATTCTTCCGTTCTTAGCGTGTACCATAACTTCAAGTATAACTGTGCAGAGTTGTAAAAAAACTTTCACAGAGTTAAAAATTAAAAAATAAGCTGTTACAGTTATGTGAGAAAAGATCAAATGATTCTAAATGAGTAATTCCTCAGAAGCTACGAACTTCTTTTGTCATTAACCTAAAATATTGTTATAACAGATTTAGAATTCATCCAATAACTGTTTGCTTGAAAGCATATTACACAGAGTACTACCACACAAAGCAGCTATTTGCATACGTATACTATTGGGCCTGAACTAAGATGAGGATTGCAGAATGGTGCCCCGGAAAACACGGATTTCACAAAAATTATTATGCGCTTATTAGAGTTGTCATCTTTAACTGCATATTAGCCTCATTTATGGGCAAAATTTGTGGACAAGTTGCGCCAAGCACATAATTTTGATATATTAAATGATAGCAAAACAACAAGCATGTGAGATATATGGTCATAAATAATTTTGTAGAACCATTACACATTTTTTATTTTTGGAGTTGCCTACCTTATAAAAAAAAGTCTTGCTGCAGCAAGAAATTTTTTATAAAGTAGACAACTCCAAAATTGCCATCGAGTCAATTTCAGATAAATTTAAACAAATATTAACTAGCCCATGTTAGCTTCCACTTTCATAAGATGTTAATCAGCTTACTTTAATGTAGTAAAATTTGTTCTAGCTAAAAATTATTGAATCAGATTTATTGTTTGAGCATAACCACAACGCCGGAAATGCAATTACAGCAATGTCTTTTTCTTCAAAATAAAATTTCTATTCCTCTAAGTTTATTCCTTGTCAATGCTAAAGCAGAAAAACTTTTGTCAACTGAAAACTTAGTCTATTCTTTGGGATACTGACTGTGCAACATCATCTCATGATATCTGCCATAAACAAGTACCATACTTTTTATCCATTTCTCATGCTACGTTTTATATATTCTTGTACACTATGTTATATATCATAGATATTTTTAAGTTTTAAATAGTATTGAGTCTTTGCTGTCAGTTATTTATACTTTGGAAGGTTTACTTATATATACATATATATATATATATATATCTATATATATATATATATATATATATATATATATATATATATATATATATATATATATATATATATATATATATATATATATATATATATATATATATATATATATATATATATATATATATATATATATATATATATACTAAAAGGTAAGATAGTAAAAGATGTTAAAACTACTGGCTGACTACAAGTTGTTTCATGTGCTAGAAAAAAAGATGGAAAAAGAAAATAGTTCTAGACACAATCATCAGGTCGGCTCTCAGCTCTCAGCCGACCTGATGATTGTGTCTAGAACTATTTTCTTTTTCCATCTTTTTTTCTAGCACATGAAACAACTTGTAGTCAGCCAGTAGTTTTAACATCTTTTACTATCTTACCTTTTAGTATCTAGCTCCTCGATTTTTTCTTGTTGAGCACTGTTTTACTTACTTCAGTCTTGACTGGTTTTTCCATCTCTCGGGCAACTAATATTAATAATTAATTATTTATTATTTATTTATTTGATTGTTTCTATTTAGTCTAAGCCCCTGTGCACACCCTGTGCCCCAGTCATACTCATACTTTTACTTATATATATATATATATATATATATATATATATATATATATATATATATATATATATATATAAAACAGATTTTTTGTGCACAAAGTTCAAAATGAACTGAAAACCCTTGTTTTCAGTGAGATTTCGGCTTTTGCGTGTCCATTTTCTGTGCTCTGCGTTTTAGCACAGTCAATACTATTGTAGAGATTTTCAGAGCTGTCTAACTGCTGTGCATTGTATTGGGCGTGATAATTGAGTCATTGTACAATGGAGGTGTCAATAATACAATATAAGCATAAGTATTGTAAAGGATTTGCTCTCCGACCTTTATTGACACTACTAGAGAGATTGTGCTGACAGCAGCATGCTCACTGCTGCCTGCTATAAACATTGTCCAACAGTATTCAAGCAAAATCAGAGACTGGTTGTATCAGCAATTACCAAAATGGCGCCTGCCACACCATTAATATTAATGGTAAAGTTATAGCAATTGTATTTTCCTATATAATATAATTTTTACAATCATGTGCCGGTAACAATCCTCAAAGTTACTATATTGTACAAGCGCCTGAATTCGTTTGCATTAATACATAACAGGTGGTTGGATTTATAAATAAAATTAGGCTGCTCAGATATGGTAATGAGTAGTTAACAACCCCTAGTCAACCTACAAGCTGACTACCAGATACAAGTGAGGTAATTGGCCAAACAGATCAAATAATGGTGACCTATATATACATATGTCTAATGCTGGCAGAAATTACAAAAGTTACAGGGTGAGGTACATTTACTAGCACTGCTAATTAAGAACTAATCAATAATGACAGTTTTCCTCTATTCATACAATTGTAGGGTAGTTGACACTGAAGTCTCTCTCTGGTTTCTTAGAAAGCAGATGCATTTGAAAATTTCTTATAACCTTCTCCGATGCCTATTCTTGTATGGAATATTCTTCTTTTAGATCTCTCAGTGCATTTGCCCTTGGCATATAGGCTCCTGAGGTGTCTGCTTGTATGCTTCATAGGAGTTGTGTCCCAAAGAAAAACAGTCCAAGTAAAACCTGTGGTATATTTTCCCAAGGTTTAGCGATTGGTAGATCTGATTACACTAAGGCGTTGATAATTAGGAGTGTGAAAAAAAGCTGTCAAAGTTAGACAGTAAAGTTTCATAGATATAGGTTTGGGTGGGGGGGGGGGAAGGGGGGGGGGACTGGGTGAGAAGTAAGGTGCACAAATCTATTTACTTATTGTGTAAGTGATTTGAGAAATCAAGAAACTAGGAGACCCGTCGAGGCACTTCCAAGGGGATGTTTGGGCCATGGGAGAAGGAAAGAGGTAAAAATGGCCAGGAGTGTAGGGAAAGGGTGGTGCAGGGAGCTTAGACAAGATGGATGGATACTCAATTCCACCAAACTACTAGAGCCAACTAACATATTATATTATAGCTAAATGATGAATATCAGGCCTTTCCAGATCGATAATGCTCATGTTAAAACAAAAAAACTTTCTCATCTTTTGGTAAATCTAAAATCTATTTTTTGAACTCTAAGATGAATAGTGGCTTTACCATTCAGGGGTTGTCAACCCTCGGATGTTTTAGATTCAAGCGCGTACAATTCCAACAACAATAAGCATTATTGAAAATGTTGAGCTCTTTTTTGTTAACTATGATGGATGGCAAGACAAGAGTGATGACAAAAACTATTTCTAACATTATTAATAACAAAGTAATAAATAATAATGATAAGTCTTGAAGTATGTTGAAAATATTTTTAAAAATTGAATTAAAATAAAATGAAAAGGCACGGTAATCATTATTATTAATATTACTGCCACCCAAATAATATTATTATTAAAATCAACCTAAACTGTTATTGTTGTTGTAAATATTTATCATATTATACTTTTTTTCATTAAAACAATGACTATTTAATTATTATAGCCAAATAACAGTATCAATAATAAAAATTGTTGCAAATCGAAAGATACTAAATAATAATATACATAGCAGTTAGTAATAATTATCAATTGCTTACTAGTGGTTTATGAAAAACAAAAAAAGTTGTCCTCTGGATGAGTCTTCTACCATTCACTGCAATACTAGAAAATATGAGAAGACAACTCTGTATAAAGTAAGCTGACGCTTTGAACATTCATGTATAGAAATTTTGCCAGAAACGATCATCCAAATTGCATTCGGTAGCGCTTTCCCTTACCAACTTTTTCTAGGCATAGGTGTTCTTGATCCGAAAATGTCAATTATAGCTGACTGACATATATTATAGCTTACTGACATATGTTATAGCTAACTGACATATATTACAGCTAACTGACATATATTACAGCTAATTGACATATAGTATAGCTAACTGACATATATTATAGCCAACTCACATATATTATTGCTACTGACATATATTATAGCTAACTGACATATAATATAGCTAACTGACATATACTATAGCTAACTGACATCCATTATAACTAACTGACATATATTATAGCTAACTGACACATATTATAGCTACCTGACATATATATTGTGACGGACGGCGTCAGCACTAACACTACTTTCTATTAACTTATATTATTCCAGCTACATTGTCAGCTCTATGCATACACTCTAGAGACATTTATTCTATGCACACTTATTTTACTTTACCTTAACATTCAATCTTATACGTTTGCCATGTGAGTGCATTCATGCCATTACTTTAGTACCACCTACTCTGTTCTATTGGTACACGCTAGCCAATCACTTGTGCTAGGTGTGGTTTCTTTTGTCCTTGTCTTTTATGTTACGTAACTACTTATATAAATATGGATGTTCTAGTCAATAAAGTCAGAGTCAGTTTGCACACTCTCAGAAGTTTCTTTGTTCTCTAACAATAATAACTTCACTGCGCTAAGTACATGCACGTACAACGAATGCTCTATTACTCGAGTAGTAATAAACAAGCAGATCAGCCTGAACCTCTGCTGGCCGAACCTAGCTCCGACTAGTTCGCCTTCAAAGTTCAGTCACTGACTTGCACTGAAGCAGCATACCGAACCTCTGCTGGCCGAATCTAGCCAAGGCTGATTCGCCTTCAAAGTTTGGGACGCTGACTGGCGCTCAGTAGCAGTTTACGCAACCGGCAGTTCGGCAGCAGCCTGCAATGGTCAACCACTATTGCTAAGGTAGTCTGTCGATCTGTGGGCGGGTTGTATAGCTGCTAGCTATCACACAGTCCGGGCAAAGCTGTGCAGGTAGGCCGAAGCTACCAAAACCGACCAGAGTGAAATCCTGCACAATATTATGGCTAACTGACATATATTATAGCTCACTGACGCATAATCAAGGTAACTGGCAAACGCTCCACAGAAAAGTCAACTGTGATTTCTGATGAAATGACACGTGATGAGAGGGGTTGCAATGTGTTGAAAGGCGTCAAGGAGATGAAGTCTCAGAGGGGTGTTGGAAGGACTAAGCATTTATATAAATGGGAGAACAACTCCAACTTCTCTCTCAATGATTTTAGCATTATAAGGAGACCAGGTTCTAGGTAGACAAAATCAAACAACTGTCCAAGAGCACCCAGGGAGGTGAACAGATTTTAATATTGCTCACATTCCCAGACAACTGAACATGGCTTTGGCAAGCATTATGGCTCATGGTTTCCAATCAGTCTCAAAAAAATCAAAACATAACTTTGTGTTTTCATAGTTAACAGCCATTTGTCTTAAGCACTATGAATGCAAAGGCCCTCAATGGCATACAACTTTTAAATACTAGGATTGCATTGTAAATATCATGAACGTTTTTTTTAGCTGTTCATCACCATCAGTTGACATGCTAGCAAAAAGACCTAACTTTGTGTGTGAAGGCGACTTACAGATTCTATACCCTTGTAATCTCTGTAATCAAGTCATTGTGCAACCTCAACAAACCAGCTGTGGTCACAGGTGAGTTACATACAAAGCTGCGGCGGTCTGAGGTGAGTGAGATACAGAGCTTTAATTGGTCATTGGTATTTGACTGGCAAAATTTCTATATGCTGATATCATGTAAAATAATTTTGAGTTTTTCTTAATTTGACTACAATACTAAAAAGTGGGAGAGTTTCTCAAAAATTTACGATACGTCGATAAAACATGAGGAGTTTTGAAGAGCTCTTGAAAACTGAACTCATTTGATTCATTTTATTAATAACCAGATTCTTGCTACTTGGTGTAATAACTTGATTGAGTGAGTTTAAATTGGTTTGAAGTCATCATAAAAATTAGAAAACAAGCCATCTTTGTAAATATGCTGGTGCCATATATTGGGTTACTAACTATTTTTCAAAATCAATTTACGAATATTATTTTTGTAGGTAAAAAGTAAACAAAAAGTGATAACATTGTTGGTGCTAATAACAGTTGCGTGCACTTAAAATATAACTTACACAAAGTTTATGAGTAAATCGAAGAACTTGAATGATTTGTTGAAAAGCTCAAACTACAAAATGAGAGTGTCACATATTAATTTAGACAATATTGTCGCATACGTACAGCTATGTTTGTTGTTAAAGGGTTTGTAAGAAGTGTATAGATGAGAAGTTTGGAAATGATGATGTCATATCCTGTCCAATAAACCATGACGAACTTGGGAATGAGCTGGCTGAGCTACCTTGCCAGAGCAGTGGTCTTATCCGGTATGACATCACACCAGATCGTGTGTGGAACAGAAAACTACTTAAAGAAAAGTGCATTTGTGACAACATTCGTTTTGGTTGCCATGAAAACCCAACATGGAGAAAATTGAAGGTAAACAAATTTAAAGTTTTAAAAATAGCTCATTGTATTCTATTTAATAATGCTGACAAAATTTTCCAAGTTTCTACTATTCATAAATGGTACTGTATTAGGAAACTAAAATGAAGAGGGCGATTCTTTGTGGTAATTAAATATATAAGCAACAAACATATTGTAATTGATTTCGGTCTGGTTTCCACAAAAGTCTATTAATCGAAAGTATTATACCTCTCTCCAGAGGGACACTGTGCCGGTACGACAGTGACAACTATGATCAGTTACTGCTGGATCAGTTAGCAAGCAACAGAAATATGTGTATATTCATAGATAAATATATTAAATTATTGTTCAAGCACTTCTTTGGTGATAAAAAAAAAACTCTCTCAAAGTCACCCATCGAGCTGCATTTGCTAACATCATAAAAAATAAATTTTTCTTACCTCGAAGCAAGAAAACAGACAAAGTAAAACTTCCATCAGCATTAAAGAACTTTGAGAGTGATCGGTACAGTGAAACCTTGTTTGCCAGAAACTTAAGGTTTGGCAATAAAATACTAGCAACTACAAACAAAACTCATGAGAAAGATTTTTTTTTCTATTTGTTTTATTATACAGGTAAAAACTCGAGTCTGGTATATAAAATATGGATCTCCAACAAAATCATTAATGTGATTCTTTCAAATTCATTACAACTGAATCTCAACGCACAAACCATCTGCCCCTTTCACATTCTATCAATGTTCTACAGAGCCATCTGGTGAGCTGCCAGTATGCGCCAGTGTACTGCAAACAGTTTGAGGAATGTAAGAAATGTGTTGGGAAAAAAGACATGGTTGAGCATGAGAAGACCTGCCCATACTCTTTACAGACATGTGACCTTTGTGGCCAATCATTGAAGCTCAAAGACATCCTGGTAATCTATACTTTTGCCCATATATTTCACCTAATTTTCGATGTGAAGAATAATGATTTGCGCGTAAGCAACCAGTTTTTGCTGCATTTTAACTTAACAATAGCAAGTTCCGCGCTAAAAACGATGCAAAGAAAATCATAAATTACAAAATGGGATTTTCTAACTTTACTATCGTAATAAATATTGTGCCAACACTATATTGTTGTCTTGTTGTTTAATTGATCTGAAAAGATAAAGTAGCTTTTTCATGGGAATCAAATACATTATGATCCCTTCATTTCTATAATAATATTTGGTGAATAATTGTCTTCTCACAAAACATGGGCTTGATCCATATAAACCACTGAACATGGAAAATTTCACAACTTTGATTGAGCTTTAATTATCACTCATTTTAGCTTTACTATTGATTATAGACCTAATACAAAGGCAAAAAGTGTATGTTAGTAGAAAAGAACCAATAAACTGTGTTCAAAAGCGTATCAAGAAAAGTTTACTCTTAAAATATTTTGCTTCAACAAAATGATATCTTTTAGGAGCACAAGAAAAGCTGTGGCATTGCTGAGAGAACGTGCCACACCTGTTTGAAAATCTTTGACCATCCCCATCAGGTACTGCAAATAATCATTATTCTTTTTCAGTTTAAAGAAATGCTTACAAAACTACTCGTGTTTAATTTTTTGGTTCTTTAAATGTCTTCAAGATAGAAAAACTTAGAGCTTTCAAAAATTGTTTGTTATAAAAACTCAAAGCACTGCCTGTTAAATAAGTCTACTATTTGAATTTAAGTTGATGGGTAGAGTTTGTAGCAAAATTTAACTACCAATATTTTATGGTCGTTATTTATACCATGTACTTAAAATACACGAGAAGCGACTCATTTAATAGGAAAAGCTCTGGATATCGAAATGTATTGTGTATTGATGGTATTCCATTATACATCAACAATGCTATTGGTTACATTCTAGTCTGTGCTTCATCAGAAGATTCACAAATCTTGTATGATGGAGGCAGGAAAGTGCTTCTACTACAAATATTGTAAGTTTGAGGCGTCTACAGTAAAAGAGTTGCAGGAACACATGGAGAATGACAAAGACCTGCACATAGAAGCTCTCATAGCTAGAGTGAATGAGCTGGAAGAGGAAAAACTTGTAATAGATGCAGCGGTTTGTACTTTAGTATTATGCAACAGCCTAGCAAGCATTCGACTTTCATACAAATCTTAATTTCTTTAAAGCACTAACAAGTTTTTCAAGTTCAATCTATCAATTCTTTTTGTTGGACATATAGCTTTAAACTGGAGCAGTCTTACTATCTATGAAAACTCTAGTCTAGCCCAATTACACTATTTTGTTGTCTATTTCTGTGAAGTTTTGTAGTACTTGTTGTCCTTGTAGTGACAGTGCACTCTAATAAGCAATTTACCTTTACTCTCAATTACAGGATGCAAGTGTGAAAAAAGCTGTAAAAAAGCGAGTGAATGCATTAGAGGTAAGAACTGGTGTTGAACAAGATGAAGTTTCAGCAATACGCTTGAACTAGGATCTTGTGTTGCTATTCAGGAGTAAATTGTCATGAAAGATCATGCAACTTGAAAGTATGGTTTTTTTGTATGTTTCAAACCAGTTTCAGGATATTTACACTCTGCTACTGTAAAACTTATTTGAGCAATAGCTTTAATGTAACACTTGCTTAGATTTTTTTTATCACTTGCCACTTCGTTATCAAAAAAATATTGAATGTTGTTTTGGAGGAAAGTTTGGAAATGAGATATATTGAAACAATTTTCTATAAAGTTTGTGCACAGCAAAACTCTAGAATTTCGAATGAGCTAAAATGAACGCAGCAACTAATTTAATCGAAATCTTTGTGTTGCAATATTTCTGGTATAGAGTTGAGCTTGGTTTAATAAAAGTTTATTCTGTCAAATAAGAAAACATTTCATTGGTAGAAAATCCTAGCACAACTTGCAAGTGATGTGCGACAGCTGAAACAAAGAGCAGATATATCTGAGGCCAATAAAGGGTACTTAGCTGGAGTCCTAGAAGCCATAATTGCACTTCCAGCAAATGTAAAAGATATCAAGAGTCGGGTGAAAAGAATTGAAGACTTGATGGAAGCTTCAGAGTTGCGTAAGTGAATGCTATTGCAATCAAATAATTTGAAAATTCAACAAAGAGACAAATAGCAATTTCGGTCAATTAAAGTGAATATCGAAAAATTCAAATTTGCAATCAATTGACTTGAATCAGAAAATGCAGAAACCATTGAGTTTCATGGTGGATAAAATTATTGGGAGTTATCTTCCCTCTACAATGAACAATAGTAAGGCAAGCTGTCTATTTGTCAAAATTGTGTCGCAATCTGAGTCAGTCATCAACTATGTTACAATGTTATTACTTAACAAATGATACGCGAACAGATAAAACATCATCATTAATGTATTGTTAGCGTGTTTACTAAATGCTTTTACTGATATTTATTTATCTTTAATTATTTTCATCAGTTTTACTACTAGACAACTGTTCTTTAGCGTATAGGACAGCTCAAGTTGTGCAATTCTTTGATAGTCATAGTGATAGATAATGTTATAATATGCAGTGTTGCACAGCTATGCATAATCTAATAATAAATGATTATGAATACCTTTGCAGACGTATACTTTTCCAGCCGGAACAGTAAAAGTATCAATTAAAAAACTATATATTCATTACGGGAACGTCAACTTATCAGTGGAGAACACAAATCCTAATGTTACAATGGGAAACAAAAACTCGTTGCGAATGTTTTATTCAACGTCTTAATACTGCAATGTGATATTACGTGACAAGAACTCAACAGTTTTTACTAGAGTAGGAATTTAAGCCAAATTACTGTTCAGATGATCTTGCACAACTCCAATCACATTTCCGCATAGGAGTATTTGCCTTTCAGTTTGACCACTTAAACTTTTGATTTTGCTGGTGTTGAACAAAAAACTCAGAACAAAACATCGCTGTTTGATTTCACTGGCCTATTTATATATATTGAGTAAAATGCTTCAATTTATTTCGTCAAACAGTGAGGTTTTGCACCAATATTTTACTATTATCCAACATTGTCATACTAATGTTGATCATTTTTTTTATTAGAAAGACGACTAAGTTCCTTGGAATCACTCACTAAAACAGTCAAGAGCAGTGGTGATGTGCTATCTGGCATGGAAGATCTGGTAAAGGTATAAGCTTATGATATGGCAATGAGCTTATGGTTTTTATTGCTTTTCTTTTTATAGACAAATCTAAAAATCACAGCAGATTTCGTTATGAGACAATTTTTGCACAAAAAGTGGTAAAATAAATTTTTCTTTGTTACTATTACTAAAAAATGCTCGCACTAAAAGTGGTTAATCGTTAATGAACTATGAATTCCAAGTCTCTCAAAATGTAGACATTTAAACTAAAAAAAGAAAAAAAATTTACTAAAAGGCAGTTTCCTACTTGAGCTGTTCTGCAATTACAGAGTGAGCCATTCCTACCGCATGATGGACTGTTCATTTGGATAATTTCCAAGTACAGAGAAACAAAGCAAGAGTCAGTGAACAACGGATGTACCCCTCTTTACAGTAAACCATTCTACACTTCTAGATACGGCTACAAGATGTGTCTAAGGGTAAACCTCCGTACATCTCTGAATGCTGTTGTCTCCGACCATCCTCCTACTGCTGCACTAGCTAGACTCTTTATAATAAATTGATAGAAACCAGTATTTGGGTGCTTTCAGGCGGATCTAAATGGTGACGGTGAAGGAAGAGGGAAATTTCTCAGTCTATTCTTTGTTCTGATGAAAGGAGAATACGATTATCTGCTAGACTTTCCGTTTCAACACCGTATCACTTTGGAACTTCTCTGTCCAGCGAGGGCCACGCTAAATGTTTGTGAAACCTTTCTTGTGAGTTGAATTAAATGATTCTTTATTTACATATTAAAAACCACTTCTTTCTTGACTGTTTAAGACTGAGATGCAACTGATGATGACGCACCTTGGTTGTCCGGTTATCATTGTACAACTTACGTATGTATATTCTTTATGCATGGAATGATTTTTAATTTTGCTCTCTGAGAGTAAATCATTGTTAGAGAAAATCAAAAGTCTAAAACTGCATTGGGAAGACATAACACTCGCTGGTGTTACAATTCAAGTTTCTATTTTTAATTTAATTTTTGAGCAGAACTGGATGAAGAAAATAAAATGTTTAACGGATTTAAAAAAAACTGACTTCTGTCCATTTTTTATATACTTTTTTCGTTAGTTTTACAAGCTTACACTTACATTTATTTTCTAGCTTTCATCAATATTAAATTTTGTTGATAGTATCAGATTTATTTAAAGGTGAATGTGACATTTAAAACTTCTCACAATTTTTTGATTACTCATCATTTATCTTAATCAGCTTACATATAATATTTAGCCAGTTTCATAAATACAAAAAGTTTTAAATATAATTTGCTTGTTACAGCCACCAGCCAATGATATTTCCTTCAGAAAACCAAAAGAAGAAATGAACAGAGCCATAGGTTTTCCCCAGTTTGCTTCACACGCATTGGTTGAATCAGATGACTTCCTGGTCAAAAACAGCATTTACATCAGGGTTAAGGTGTCCTTGGTTGGTGATTCCACATTCTAGAGACTGACATAAAACTTGCCTTACCACTTGGGTCATTTATCTTCCATTAAATGTTTCACACGAAAGTCTTGCTATTTTGACAAAAAAGTTTGGTTTGTGAAAACTTTTAGGATTGTCTCTTTTTTAATTATATGCAAAACCTCTTTGTATTGATCATCTATGTTGCTTCAGCACATTAACCACCCCAATACGCATCTCAGAATCACATTATGCAATGGCTGATGAAATTTATAACATTTTTGCTGACAAAGCAGCTCAGATATGAAAAAAATGCTAGTTTTTCCCACACTTCGACTTCCTCTTTCAAAATCGCTATCCGTAGTGGCAAAACACAAAAAAACTGTAGTTATCCGATGGGGCACTATTGAAAACAGCTATTGGGAATAGTTACCTTTCTAGATCTGAGAAGTTTGTCATTCCTGCTGACCCTGCTTTAATAAAATCAATACTTTCCATTAAATGAGGTGTAAATTATATTGTGGCATGGTTTCAGGATATACAATAACCTCCTCTTATAATCAAAAATGCCTCGAGATATTCTATTCTGACTGATTTTTTAAGGTAACCAATTCACATGATGAAAAATTTTTTACTGAATGCACATATACCATAAAAGTTTTCCCTGTTTTTATGCATTTATCAGGATTTAAAATGTTTTAAAGATAACACAAAACTTCTACATGCTTTATTGCGCTGCCATTGTTACTTGGTCTAAACTTTTTCTGCAGCTCAATGGATAATGTTGTCAGCAAACAGTGTCCAGTTTAAGGAATAAGGATGAATGTATTTTATGAAATTCTGGCCACTCAACTATTTCCATTTCAAATTCAGTTTCTACAACTGTGTATTTGAAAAATATTCAATGTATACAAGCTTTATTGCTCAAAACATTGTCTAGCAATACCAAAGCTACAAGTGATTAAGAAAAAACTGAAAATGTTACTTCATAAACTTGTTCGGATGGCAATTTTTTATTGAAACATTCCTGAATAGAACGTTCCACATAGCCAATTCTTTTCCATCTAAAAATAAAAATGTGATTTTGAACTGTTTAGAAGTAGCTGCTGCGTCCATTGCTCTTTAATTTTGTTATGAAAAATATTATACCTTATGTGATGTTGTTGTGCCAGAGTCCATGTTCATAAACATGTCATTTTTTCTGACAGTTTCTATAGCTTTATAGATCACACAATGAATAATACTTGTGCAATTGGTGCAATAAAGACGAGTAAAGTACCCAAGTTTTATTATGCTTTTGTATATACCTGATATATCTGATCTGCATCTCATTATGAAATGATTTTTTAAATTCTTTTGGTCTGAGGAACAAGCCTGATTGTATTGTGCATATCTGAGTTCAGCTGAGATATTGTATTAAAATTGCCTGACGAAAATGGCTTTGCCTGGTTTCCTTAGAATCCTCCCATGCCTCTTGGCTCCTTTTTATCTCCTATCCCACCCCCCTCTCTCCTGACCACCCCAAACCTTACCCAAGTGTATCACCTACTTATATCAGCTTTCCTCCACCTGTAGTAGATATGCCAATACCTGCAGAGTTGATCAATGCACAAACCTACACACTTGGTATCTTTTGAACACACTCCCCCCTACCCCCACTTCCATCCTCTATACCTATTTTCCTAAATTTGCTCTACTTTCCCAATAAATTGGCAACCGCTCCTGTGACATGACAAACTCCAGTCTCCTATAAAAGTAAACAAGAGGAGAAAATTCTGCGACATCAGAGTTTTTTTCTCTTACAAGGAATAAAACTACAAAGAAAAACAAAAAAATATAAAAAATAACACTAGAGGAAAAAAAACGTTCTGCTCCAAAAAAGCAGATGCCTTGAAGAGAGATTTATGATGCGGATTGAAAAGTGGATGCCTAAAAAAAAAAAGAAAAATCGAACAGGATTGAAGCTGAAAATTTGGCTACCTTAATAACTTGTCTCTGATTGGACCATTTGAGCTGTATATCAACTCTATAAATTTGATCGTGTACATTTTTTTGGTGCTTACATAAGTGTTGTGCCTTCGAATAACAAAATCAAATGTGTGTGCATATCATATACAGAACTTATTTTGAGTTAGTTGAAAACTAGAGTAAACTGTAGGGCTGGATACAATCATTATTCTGCTTGTGATTTGACGGAGTGATTGCTGGAGTCTGAGGGATAAAAGTCGATAGAAACAGGTTAGAGAGACAATAAGAGTATTCCCGATCTATAGTTTATGAACAAAATGCAATTAAAATACTCAGATTGGCAATGAATTTAATAAACAAATAACCATTTTGTTCAGAGTTTGCGAGTAAAAAAATAATAGGTCAATGAATAAACAAACAATCGACAACCATTTATTTACCTTGTTTGTAGGTCCTAAATGAAGCTGAACCATAAATAATCATGGCAAGCGAGTCTTATTTGTTTATTTTCACAAACCGGTCCTGTTGCCCGAAAAGTCTTACAAAATAATTACCAACACTAAAAATATACTAAATAGAAAGGTCCACTTTACAGACTAATTTTGTTTATACCGAAGCTATTCTTGTGTGTTTCTTAATTATTTGAAAGTTGGAGTTATCTCCTTTATGATTTATTTGGTAACCGATAAAACTTATTGAAAAATCATAAGCATATTTTCCGGCAGAATGATCCATACAAAAATTTGTTTAATGTCAGTTGGTCGGTAGAAATTTTCTAAGTGAATTACAAAATACCATTCCCACGGGAATAAAGTAATCGATTTGTGAGGCATGCTTGTAGGTCGTAAAAACTAGTGAATCATCAAATAAAATTATTGCATAACAGTGTGGGTAACGTTTATTTCAAAGCAATTCATTCCCAGTGTTACTATTTTATTATAATTTGTTAATAATCAAATTATATAAAAATATATTGTTTATCTTGATTAATTATTATGATTATGATAAACAATAATACTACATTATAAACTAATTAATCATCATATTTCAAAGTAGAGCTATTTTGTTTAAACAATAAAGATAATTGATATAGTTAATCACGAATGAACTGCTTTGAAATAAATGTTACCAACAAGGAAAGTGTAAACTTGTTTGTTCTTTGACTCACGACCACTATTCGCTACTTCCCTAAAACCACGCTCTAGGTATCAGTGAGGAATCAACAAAACGATAAGCCTCATTACTGAAATACTTTTACATGTGAAAATATTCATGCTCTCTGCAATGCGCACAAAAATTTTATGCCCTTAAAATCTAATCCTCATCGAGAGATACAATTTCTGATTATTATATAATACAGCGTAAAAGCCTGGATCGTTGCTTTGCCACCAACTGATGTTGTGCCCAATTATAAATAATAGCAGTTGTTCATCAATACAACCAGCGAATACACTTTTTGTTGTTCCAAACTATCGTCCCATTTCATCCGTGACAATTGAATTACAAATTCCTATTACTTATTTTTTGTCCTTCATTTGATGAAATCGCTGCGAATACTTGTATTATTTACCAAATAATAATTTTATTAAAATCAAAAATAATAGAGAGACCGCAGCTACCACAACATTAGTCTGCTGGTCATAGGGGTTTGTCAGACTACCGATTCTATCAATATAGTAACTCCGCTCAGTGAAACTATGCATAAAGCTAAATGACTTGATAAATTCCTTCAACATGTATCTGCAAGCAGCATTATTTGTCACCCGGTTGATCTATATTAATCATATCACATAAAAAGTAGAGCAACAAAGGAATCTTAAACTTCCCATCTGTTAGTTAGATATAAAGCTAGTAAATCTATCTTCTTCCAAACTTTATAGATTAGCAAAGTGATGAAAAACTTGAAGCTTCATTCGATGACCATTCTTTTAGACTTATCTTAAAGTGAAGAGTTTTGGAGGGCCTCAACAAACACAACTATAACTGCACTCAATTGACAATCAGCAACAACAGACTGTAGGCAACTGCTGCTTTATTCATCATTCTTGCTGCCGTAACAGTAACTGTCTCTCATTCTGCTTGTGGCCAAACTTTGTTAATACTCAACCTTTTTTCTATACGCAAAGACTCGGTGACAGTCTCACATTCAATGTTTTAGACTGAGTACTCAACAAGTATAGCTAATATCTGTAATAAAAAGGTATAAAACTAACTTTTACCAGAACACAGTTTTGTCCAGCTTTAACAAACACAAAGCAGGTAGTAAGTTATATTCAAGGCAGAGATCTCTCATATAAAGTAATTGAGAGGTTATAGGAGTATATTTTTTCATTTTTTTGTAAAAAAATTTTAAAAGAAAAATTGCATTATGCTGCTTTACTAACTACAATGAAAATTTCAAAGTCGAAAGTGAAAGATTCCCAGCAGCACACAACATTGGCGCTAGCTATAATTAGCGCCGCTTTGGGTGTTTTTGGCAGAGTTTTAGAAATTGTAGAAAGTTTGTTTTCTATCAGTTTCAACCACTTAACCCTAAATTATATTTTCCAATTCAACTGATCTCGTGGTTTTACCATCGGTAGATAGTTGTCTGCTCTTCTTATGGAGCACACAACTCCACAAAGTTGGTCTGATATTTTAATAGACAAATGTGTAACCGAAGGTAACAAGAATGACCGTGTGAGGCTAACTTCTGTTTTTTGCTGTATCGCATAACAATCTATAGGAACTAAGAAATGACAGTTTTTTTTGACACTGATGCTCTTCACGCTTCATTTACCTACCAAATAATCACTCCACAAGCTTTTTGAAAAGGTAGTGTTTATCTGATAGCCTTGAAATTACGGCAGTGAAATTACCTTGCTTGAACAATTTAATCCACACTCATAATAAAATGAAAAATCAAATTCAATATTTGATCTTTTTTATTGAATGATGAATTACTTTCAAAACAGATGAAGTACTTCTAATAAGCTTCATACGTTATAACTTTGTTAATAAACTGAAAATGAGCAAACTTTTTTTATTTTAACTTTATTCATTACATGTTTGCAACTTTATTTCAGGCTCATGCATCACTTCTGTGTTCAAATAAAATTTAGCTTCATACACAGAGATTTTGTTTTTATAAGAATTTTGCGGTAAAAAGCAATAATTTATTTTTGGAAGTTATTATCTGCACTACAGTAATTTCACGGCTATCTGATAAATGTTACCCTTTCGAAAAACCTGTTGTTTGCCAGTTATCTGCTAACCTGATCATTATAAAAAACAACCTAGTGCCTCACTGCGCATCCTATTAAACCTAAATCGCTGAACAGGATGAACTGTGCGGTATTATGATCTTTGCTATAATGATCAGCATTAATTTGTTGAAAATAAAATAAACCACTCTCATTTTTACCAATAAAATAGTGATTCAGCTGTTAGACTTAGGCGGAGTCGTCCAATCGTGCCTTTTTCTACCAAAAGTGATATCTCCTACATTTGGAGAGAGCGTGAGATAGAAAAGACATATGACCAAAAGTTGCTGAATGGTTAATGTGTATACCTTACCAACCATTGGGTCAGTTTCAAACATGTTGTTAGCACACTTGAGTTTATTGACTCTAGAAATAAGTGTATATCATTGTCAAATTTGTTGGAAAACCTCTACGCCTGCAAGAAATTAATTATTAAAGAAGGCTGTAGGCAGTTTTTTGATAAGACATGGATGGATAGTGAATTAAGTTTAGTTTCTACTCAAAGGGAAAGAACCTTTCAGTTAGGTCTAGTGAGTACTCCTAGAATATAAAGAGGCTGATTAGCAAAGTATTCATTACTTTGTCCACATAATTGTCAGATTCCCTGGCAATATAAAATCGCTGCATACTAAGAGCACCAATTGCGACCTTCATAAGACTTTCTACAAAGCGTCCCAGGTCTACAGCACTGAGCACCAAGCTCAGCTTGCAATGTTTAGTTGACTAGATAAGAAGCTGAAACATGCGTCCTCATACAACAACTAAATGAACCACAATATAAGATACAAGAAACAAGACAATAATATGGGTGAAACACAGATAGCTATATTTAAACCATTTAAAAGTGTTTTATTTGCAAGCAAGCGAGTTTCATTTAAAAATGTTTTGCGTTTCTGACTGTAGTGCCGAACGTGTTCAGCATCATCTTCTGCATGGGTCTGTGAGGGAGGTCAGCGTAAGCAATTCGTACTAGACGCTCTACCTCACTAGCGTGCTCCTGGAGCAGGGTTTTGTGCTGTCTGCGTAGGCTGGTGAGCCGGGACATAGCTTCCCTAGGCGTCAGACCAAAACATGCGCGGAAGGCAGTAAAGATACCCAGCAGATGCGGAGGCTTTCTACAGTCTAATGCTTTACCCTGTAGTGCATTTCTCAGGTGTAGTATGGTCGTGTTCTCTGGCCATTTGTTAGTCTCGGCCACTTTCACAAATCTGTTGATGAAGTATTCGATATCTCCTTCTCCGTCGAATCTCGGGGCTTTCAAAGTAGCTGAGGCATTGACTTTGTTAGATCTCATCATGGCTTGCAATGCTTCTGTCAACCTGTCAATGATGTAACTTCTGGGTTGCCAGCGGTTGCTCTACCGGTGCTGCTTGCTCTCTGGTTGGCCATCAATTGCAGATTGAGGAGTAACTCAACTCTGATCTAAGTGATAGTCAGTGCAACTGGATCCCCGGCCGGAATCAGTGATTCCAGTGGCTTTAGCAGATCTAGAGGCCAGTGTAGCTGATATTGTGACAGTATCGGACACTCCGTATTTGTAACAACCGTTATAAAACTTTAGTGTACTTCTGGATCTACACCCCGTGGATAAATCTTTAACGGTAACTGGCCTGCAGTGCATTCGCAGGGCTAGAGGGTAGCGTGAAGGAGCACAGCGTGAGAAGGTACCGTTTATCTCACCGCTGCCACTAATGTAATGGTTTTTTGTCTGGTTTCCACGGATATTCGCTATTCTTGAATATTATGCCTCTCTCCAGAGAGGAAACTGTGCTGCTCGACAGTGACAACTATGTAGTACAACTGAATCATCCGGTATAGTCAGAGCCCAAGCCTCACACAAACAACACAGCGTGTAGTTTGAATAATGGCTTCATTTCTCAACAACCAAAGTTTTAATGTGGCAATCCACTAGGGTTATCGGCAAGAAATGATAAATGAATGCAAAAAATATGAAAAATTCCAGCCCTTTTATATGTAGCTGGCAGGAAGTAATTAGCATAAAATCATACAAGAGTAAAGGGACTGGAAGTAATTAGACCAATGCTATTACATATATAAATAACGTTGTAGTCTTCAGTAGCTTTCCGCCTTTTACTATTTTACCTTTTAGTAGCTAGCCCTTCAAAACGTTTTTGTTGACCAATACCCTGTGCCTCACCGGTCATACTAATTTATATGGCACAGGGTATACATGAGTGCATAGACGAAAACTGAAATAATAAATAATTATTAATATTGGTTACCCGAGAGATGATAAAAAGCAGACAAAACTGGAGCAAGTAAGACAGTGCTCAACAAGAAAATATTGAGGGGCTAGATACTAAAAGGTAAAATAGTAAAAGGTGGAAAGCGACTGAAGACTACAAATACCATGGAGTAATAAGCTGCCAAGTCACTGATACTTCGTAGTTATCCTCTCTTTGGTGTATGTATATATATTAAAATAAACGTTCTGAAATATATCCTCTAGGAATGCGTTACGATCTATCTAAAATCAAGTGTACAGAAACTAACCAGGCGTACAGGTACTGAAGATTAAGTATTCGACTCGTACTACCAACGTAATCTTGAGTGATGCAACGCATTCAGGTATGTGCTAGTACACACATCATTACCAGTTTTCTACCGATTGACTCATCTTAATTAATATATGATTTTAAAGGTGAAACAGTATGTAACTTTGCTTTATTGGAAATAGCCTTTCCTTTTTCTGGCGATATTTTTTTGATAGAACTCTTTCAGAGGTGTGCTTTCATTGGTCCCACCTGACGTATAGGTGCAAGAGAGGCTGACTTGTAGGCAGTATTTTTAACCTCTTGCATTTACAACAGAAACAAAAGTAAAAGCAACAACAACATCAAAAAGAATAGTAAATATAAAAAACCTTAATTATAAGTTATTTGACTAAAAAAACGTTTACAATCATACACTAGATACCCATGTGTGTCAAAATTTTGACGTATTTTTGACTTATTCAAATCTACAGAGGATGGATGTCTACTGAAAGTTTGTTGAAGTTTTGAATACCTTGACCTTTTGAGTGCGCTGATGGCTCAGAGTGAAAATCTTCAATTCTTTGGAGTTTTACAACTACAAATTTTTGATGGTAGAATAATGGAAACTAGAAAATTAGTGGTCTCACCAGAAATTAATTATTATTAATGTTAAACTTGAGCATAATCCATCAAAAGTGCTTTGAAAAAAAATTCAAATAACAAATAATGATAATCAGTATCTCTGTAATAGTAATAATTGTTATATTATTTGTACCATCATCTGCTACTTTTTATAAGATTCAGTAGGCTATGAAAAACCGTACCTACACCGGCTGATATGTCATAAAAACATTCCTTGTGCTAGCAATTAATTTTAGGCCGCGTTATATATGAAATGTAAAAATTCTGGTGACCACACACTCCTGTCAAAAACAATATTTTCCTCATATTGGTGTCGTTTTGATGGAAACTGCTTATGAGTTGCCTCAAATAAAGTTTATTAAGCTGCCAAATCACTGATACTGCATAGTTATTCTCTCTTTGGTGTAGACACCTCTCTGCGTGTTTTTTCAAAGGTTGTTGTAATCAAAGTTTGCCAAATCAAAACTTCAAAGTTTTTAACAAACGGTTTTCAAAAGTCCGTAAAAACTTTGACGCATGGAAATCTAGTAATGAATTTAAAATACTTTATAGCTTGTAAAATGAATGTGAACAAATTTATTGCCTCGGAGGCTTATTTGGTTTGAAATATGTTGTGCGATTTTGTGCATATTCTACTCAGAGAAAAGCAACTTCATTGTATTACAAATCAACAACTTATCTTCTTTCGGACTTTGTCCCTAAACATTCTCTAGCCAAGTTCGTTGCCGATTTCTATTTTGTAACTCGATTGCACAGCTACAAAAGATAAGTATTGGTCGCTCAATCCTTCGGTTCCCAAAAAACGTTGAAGTTTATGTGTAAAATAATATAGATGGAAGCACCAGAGCACAATTTTTTGGTAACAATTCTTTTTGATGCTATATAAAATATACCTCTACCCTGAAATAAAAAACTACCGAGATGAGATGTTTTTTTAAGCGGGGACGTGTGAGTTGGTAAGAAACCAGTAGAAGTGCACACTCCTCTACCAGTCAAACAGGATATTTCAGTGCAATATATAATCAGCCTTTTTTGATGAGTCCATCAATTTTGTTGTTAAAAAGGGAGCTTCTCAGAACAGTTTTTTGTAGTTACTTATGGAAATTATCTGCACTTTGGTAAAAATGAGTCCCCGACAGAAACAAATGTACGGCCAAATATTGCAAATATTCTTTTTCTGTCATTTTCTGTAATATAAATCGCTAAAAACATAATTCCAATCCAGTATAGCATTCAAAGTTCATGTGCTGATAATCTTTTTATGAACTTTGAATTGTTTTTTTTTCTTAAAAAAACTGATTGCTGCTTTGTCTTTTGCAGGTTCTTTCCCCAAATGATATGGCATAGATTCCGCAAAATCCAGGCAATATTCCATTCTAGCAGAAGACAAGCTCAGTAAATCTCTCCGCCAATGGCTGGACCTTTTTACTTGCAACTTGTCTTTTTTCCTTTCCAATCTCATACATAGCCTCCACTCTGCTGTTCCACAATATTTATAACTTTTGACAGTTCATACTCAGTCTTTTTCACGATGTGAGGTTAATTAATATTTTTATTTTTGTTGATTTGTTGATTTGTGTAAGGTGGCTAGAGGTGGAGTCCTATCTCCTACTGCCTAATAAGAGTGTCCTACAGGGTCCCAAGGTTCTGGTTAGCTTCTGGTCTTGATATCTGCGGATACGAGTAAGGGTTTTTCCTGTTCCTGTCCTAAAGCAGGATCCTAGCTGATTTTGGAAGTCCTCTGGTATGGCGGCCATTTTTGACCGGTCCTGAGTCACCATACTGGGTCGGCAGGGGTCAATACCAGCCCTGCAGGGGTCATTACCGGCCCTGCACACTGTGCTACTAGCACAGTAAGGCTTTTCTACCAGCACAGCATCATCCCGATGGCTGTGGGTGAAGCTCTAGCGCACTCCGTCTGGAGGAAGTGTTGCAAACTCTCGGTTTGCCATTGTAATTTACTGAAATCTACCACATTTGAACTAACTATTCTACAGCTCATGCACACATTTTATCCATCTTGTTTTTTTTTACCCTAAGCATCTTATGCAAAATATATGGTCAAAAAATGCATTCTTGATATGTAACCTTTTTAAAAATCGCCCTGAGTGGCACATTTACTAAAAACAGTAACTACTACTACTCGCACTCTGAACTTTATGATGCCTCTTACAGTAGTAGCTTAGCTAATAGTTTATGAATGTGCATCTGTCTTTTTCTTGAGCACGGTAAAGCTTAGTTGAGTGTATGTATTTTGTTTTATTCATCAATCAGATTATAGTTTTCGGGTTATTCACATATTTCTTTGCTTTAAGAAGAAGCATTAGTTGAGTCTGTGTACTAGATTATATACCAGCAGTTGAACACTTTACTTTTGTATGGAAAGGTAAAAGTAGAGCATTGTCTGTGGGATTAAATTGAAGTTAATTAATAACAAAACGCTATTTAATGAATTTTTGTTAACAATCATCAGAGATACAAAAGAAAAGCTGGTAGGTAGAAGCTCAGACATAGAAAAAAGCTTGAGCCACCCCTTTTATACACAGTTGTTCATACGAAAGCTTGCTGTCAACTGCAGTTGCACAGCTCCTATTCTGTTTAATTAAGCATAATCATTAGGGCTGGGATCTAATCGCATTATTTTCACAATTAACGCGATCAATTTCCCCAAAAGATTAGCGCGATTAAAAGCGATTATCTAATTAATCTCCATTAGTATCAATAACATTTTTTCCTTTATAGTGACTTCTTTGTTTCACTTTTTCATAATTGACAATTGCAATTTTGTTTGGATAATTGCACTCTTTCATTATTATTGTTTGTAATGTGGAAGTAAAACACTACTACGTGATTACCGTTAAGGCTCAAACACACTGGAAGCGGCAAGCGCGAAATTCACTAGCGGATCCGCCGTGGCATCCCGCTTGCCAAAAAATATATAGACGATCAAGATATTAAACATGTTTGATATTTCGCTGCGGCAAACACGCTGATTGGTCAGTAACTTGGCTACTTTTATGATAGCGAGCTAACTTTTTCGTTTTTGCATTTCCAAACAGCAGAGAAGTTGTTGCAGCAGGCCAAATGTAATAATAATAAAGATTCTTATTGTTCAATAGAAAAAGTAAACAAACAACTGTTATTAAACTAACTACTACTTATACTTCAATTCATAATGTGTAATATAAAAGAATAATTAATAAATAATAATCAAAAAAATATATAAGTGAAGTTCGCAAAAGACCCTTGCTTTTGTGATTTATCACACACAAATTATTATAAAATAGTCAGAAATAGATAGATATTTTTTTTGCTTATTTTTATTTCACCTGAATTTATAGTGTAGCTATTGTAGTCAGAAATAGATAGATACTTTTGCTCATTTTTATTTTCCATCTGCTTTTGTAGTGTAGATAGAGGTCAACAAGTTATTTTCTCCTCGATTATACACTTTATTGCAACCCTCTCAAATATAAATAAATAATAATAATAAATGGAAACAGTGTTCATAAACAAACGTTATCTGCACTTTGGGAGCAGACAACTCTGACTGAAGTCCCTAGCGGCGTCCACCAGTGTGCTTTGGCACCTCCGTGGCAGGCGGCTTCGTTGGGGGTCAAATTGCCGGGCCGCGCAGATTTCGCTTCGAGTGTGTTTGTGCCTTTCCGCTAGGCAAATAGTTAGTGATGGCCTTCAAGCAGCAGAAACGCTTTGTGAGTCAGTAAAAGTTACAAAACAACTGAACAGTGCACTCAAGCATGCATTTGTGACTGCAAGTCTAAGCGAACAGCTCTCACTCACAAGCTCAACCTAATTTGAATGGAGTATTCAAAAATTATTAAGACAGAGACACAGTGAGCCACGCCACGTATGATTGGTAACATATGATGAGAGTGGCTGTGCAATAATAATAGAGGTGATAATAATTTTTCAATAACAATAAAATAATAAATGAACAAAATAATTTTATAAGCAACAATAGTAACGATATAATACTATTCTATAAGTAATCAATAAAAATGCCAAATTCAATTATTACGATAAATAGTAATATACTACTAGTAGCAACAACTAATATGAGTTGAAAATAATAAGCAATAAGCAGAAACTGAATAAACACAAGTATAAATACATATAGAATCAATGTACTGTGTTTTCCTTCAGGTTTACCTTGTCTATGAGTGAAAATGAATTCCAATTCACCATAATGCAATGACATACTTATAATTTTTAATAGGTGCGGAAAAATCAGAACTATATATTGGAGAACTGGAGCTAATTATAGATATTGCTGGAGATTAATTTTGTGATTAATTAAGATCAATAAATTTGAAAACAAGATTAATCTTGATTAAATTTTTGAACCATGTCACAGCCCTAATAATCATATATGTATAGACTATAAAACATGCATATCATTTGTAGCGAGTAAGACATGTATTAAATTGTTTTTAACAATTAATTACAACAGAAAATAAAAAAATAAAAATAAATCGCTTTTAAAATTAGAATAATTCTTTCAGTTAGTCTATTAAACTGTCAGCGAGTATCTATTTTCTGAAATTGGAGTTGTCTTTCAATCTATGTGCTAGTTCAACTTTATTTCTTGAATGATAATGTAATGGATTCCGGTCTGTTACCACGGACATCCACTAGTCTCGAGTATTCTACCTCTCTCCAGAGGGGACACTGTACTGACCGACAGTGACAACTGTATAGGGCAACCGAATTACCCGGTAAGGCAAGAGCCCATGGCTCAGACAAACAGTACCGAGTAGTGTTTGCTATAGTGGCTTTATTACAAAGCAGTCCTGAGGGTAATTATTCCTCTAGGTGGTTAGCAATATAATAATACATGCTATGGCTCATTGTAATGAATGCACTGATTATCAGTAGGAGCTCTCCTTTTATAGGAGAGCTAAGGAACACAAAACATATAAGAGACAATGTACAGGAAGTAATGCAACCAATGACATCAATTATATAAATACTTAACCAATCACAATGCAATGCAAGATAATACAAGGAGGTGCCAAGTGGCTAAGGGCGGAGTCTTTTCTCCTAACTGTCCAATGACGGCTCCTACAGGGTCCCCAGGCTGTATATAGAATTAGGTCCACTGAGTTGGTACTTTAGGGGTAGACACTTCCTGTTCACGACCTTGACTCAGTTCCTAGACATCTTTACAGATCCTCGTCTAAGGCGGCCATCTTGTGCCGGCCCAGTACAGCTGTACCGGGTCGGTAGAGGTCACTACCGACCCTGCAGGGGTCAATACCGGCCCTGCTTACCATGCTACCGGCACAGTATGACTTCCTACCCAACAGCTATTAACCAAGTGCTGTGGGCAGAAGCCTAGCGCATTGCTTCACAAGGTTCCTAGTGTAAACTACCCGTTTACCACTAGAGTGCACTGAAATCTACCACATACCTCTCTCCATTAAAGTCATAGCCTGGCTTTAATAATAAAATATTAAGAGTAGATATGTGTGGGGGGTAACACTTGTACCCAGGTTATATATTTGATTATGTAACAGATATATATATAACAGAACAAGAGTATATATTTAGTAGCATATATACAATGTCTGGCGTCTCATTTAGTAGAGAGCGCCCCTGAGGCTGGTGGCTTGCTGGCGCAACCGCCCAACCTCGGTAGTGACAAGCCGCGCTTCGGCTTTAGCCACAGTCGTCTGTTCCTCCGACAGAGTCTGGCCGATCAGCAGCCTCCGCAGCTCTCCCAGCTGCTTCTCCAGAGTAGCGACGTGATCCTCTATCTGGGTGGCTAGACGGTCACTGTGTTGCAGGAAGTGCAGTGATGGTCTGGGTACGTCCACCTCTCCTGGCTCAGTACTGGCAACTGCTGGCTCTGGTAGGCAAGTTGCGCTAGGCGGACTAGCCGTCCGTTTGGGTATTTTATACCCGGTGAGGGTTGACGTGAGCTTGCCTCTCTTGTCGTCCTTCCTCTTCGGAGCTTCCCTTTGTACTGGAGAGCCCAGTCGCTTCTTCACAGGCACCTTGGGAGTTGGTTCCCCTTGATGTGTGGGCTGGCATCGCCTGAACTTAGATGCGCTGCTCCATCTCACAAACTCACAGAAGCGGGAGTAGCTCGGCCGATCTACAGTGTATATGATCCCCGTCTTCTGGTAGTGCATATCATTTCCTGGGGCATCGAACTTGCTCTGATGCGAGTATACCGCGTCGCGGCTCTCGCTCGCATAGTGGCACCGACAGTAATGCCGTAGATAGTGCTGCAGGGTGTGCACCCTGAGCTGCCGCATGTTCCTGGCCTGGTAGTTGCACTTGGTGCATGTATAGTCCACGGCCTCCTGTAACAGGTGCTCCACCCGCTCCTCCGTCTCCGAGGTGACCCAGCGCAGCATGCGCCATCTTGTAGGGTTTCGTCTCCCATCCTCCTTCCATGAGGTGGTTGGCTCATCGTCCAACGTAGGGGTGACTGGGGCCGGCACCTTCTCCTCGGTTTCCTCTGCCTTCGCCTCTGCAGTAGGGCTAGGCGCTTGCACCAACCGGATGGTGAGCCTCGGTGTCACGTCCACTTGGGAGCGTGAATCTACAACACAAGGTGCATGATAGATTTTATGCAATGTGTTAATGGGCTGCCTATATTGCAGCGGAGCTTGCTCTACCATAGTGTCATGTATGGGCGAGAGCAGTGGCCCTGGAAGTTCTAGCGCCGACAGAACCTTCCGTATCTTGCTCCTAGGAGAACGCCGTTCCTTATTTAAGGAAAGCCAGCGCCGTTTCTCCTCTTCCCACTGTACCGTGGGGGTGCAAGCAACATCCCGTGCCGGGGTGTGGTGCACTGTGCTGTGTGGCACTAAGGTTGGTGGTGAAGACGTCGTGGGACGCTCACCCTTAGCTGCCACCACAGGCTTCTTCCTTCGGTAGGCTCTACAAGGGTAATTACTGCCTTGTAACCTCTCAGTCCCTCTTGACTGAATCTCTGGAGGACCCCGGGCCGGTACAGGGTTGCCCCGGGCCGGTATAGAGGTGCTCCGGGCCGGTAGGGAGTCATCCCGGGCCGGCAGGCAGGCAGCATCAAGTGGTGGGCACTTGATCTCCTGCTCTTTTTTATCTACTGCCCTTCTGAGGGTGTCAGCAGTCCCAACTCGTGGGAGAGCGCATTCTCTACTGTCACCAGCGCATGGTAAGTCTAGAGGTATAGGTTTAGCATAGCCAGGTGGGCTGCCACTCCGTAGTGCTAACGGATCTCGTGGCGTGCAGTTTTCAATCAACCATTTCGAAAACGCTGCGTTTAATTGCTCACCTTCTGTTTCTTTCTTAGCCAGCTGGATCTCCTTTTCCTCAGCTTTCCCTTTCTCAGGCTTGGTGAACAGCTCTGCCGTGGGCATGGTCTCCAGCTCTAGCTGGGCAGGTGGGTAGTCGTCTAAATCCAGTAGCAGATCCTCTGCGTCGCTCAATTCTAGACAGTGGTTGGGCATCTTGTAAACAGGTGTTACTTGGTCGATGACTTTCGCGGGTATGAGTGGCTTCTTTGAGCTGCAGCGTTGTCCACAACTCTGACTCACTCTGTCTGGCTCCACAGGAAGTGTTTGGGTACTGGGGGTTTTTGGCCGCTTCTCCAACTTCTTCCGACGGTCTGCTACAGTGATTCTGTTCACTGGAGGTTGTCGGGGAGCTCCTGGGGATTCTTTTGAAACCAAGCGTGATGTGGTCCGCACCTCCCTTGCAGCCTTTTTGGGTCTGTTTACTGCTTTCCTTGCCTTTCCTCTAGGCGGGTGGTGGGAATTCCCATCTATGCACAGTTGAGCGCTCTCATAGCCTGCTTCTGTGTGGTGTTTGCTTGCTTCATCTCTGCATCTTTTAACAGAGGGTTGATAGTCAAAGGGCAGCTGCCTCTCTCCAGCAGCAGGGCTCCCTTCTCCCCAGCGCAGGGGCGTAGCCAGCGGGGGGGAAAACACTGTTTGGCCTATAGCTCCTACAGTTGTTGTCCGATCCGGCTCAAATCTTCTGCCATCTACCTGTGGCGGGGGGCTCTTCACAGCCTGATACATTCCACCTGTAGTTCTCTTTACAGCGGGTGGTTGTGTGGGGACGTCCTCCTCTTCAGGGGTGTAAGGGGGGTTCTCCGTCAGTTCTGCCTGCGTTAGACGGACACTATCATCAAGTGGCCGCCCGTGCTTGTCCGTGCAAGGCAACACATGTCCGTCAATGATGACATGGGAGTCTGGAAACCTTAGGGCACACTCGTGTAAGGTGAGAAACGGCATGCCAATTATGGCATCTTCATTGATGTCACTAATGACGAAGTTTACGCTCGTTCTCAGCTTACGAAGCTGCAAGCTTACTTGCAGGGTACCGTAAAAGGGAATCCTAGACCCGTCAGCCATGAGTCCATGTGCCTCGCTGCGTTGCAGCGTGTCTTTCACTGACTGTGGCAATTGCTGGTACAGATGCCTCGACAGCAAGTTGGTTGTGCAGCCTGTGTCTATCAACAGGGAGGCTGGTCTACCGGCTAACCTTCCAGCCAGGAAGTAGCTGGCCTGGTAAGGTCGCTCCAGCGGTGGCGCTGCCATTTGTGTTCTCCTGGGGGGTTGTCCACTCTTCTTCAGAGTTACAGGACTGTAAGGGGGTTGACGAACAATTCGGCTACTGTCAGTCTGTGTTCTCCTGGGGGGTTGTCCACTCTTCTTCAGAGTTGCAGGACTAATGGGGGCTTGTCGAGCTGTCCGGCTGTCCTCAGCGGGCATCTGTGCTCTCTTGGGGGGTTGTCCACTCTTCTTCAGAGTTCCAGGACTGTACGGGGTGTCAGGAGTTGTCCAGCTGCAGTCAGCGGGTATTGACGCTCTCTTGGGGGGTTGTCCACTCTTCTTCAGAGTTCCAGGACTGTACGGGGCATCAGGAGTTGTTTGGCTTGTCCAGCTGTGGTTGGTTGCTGTCGGTTGTATCTTGGGAGGTTGTCCACCCTTCTTCAGAGTTCCAGGACTATAAGGGGTTGTGGGTGTGGTCCGGCTTGCCCAGCTGCAGTCAGCTGCCGGTGGCGCTACTGCGGGCGCCGGCCGTTTCCCGTCTGTCTGGGGTTGTTTGCAAAGTGAACTGCGCGCTGAGTTCGGGGGCAGGTACTCATCATGTGACCTGGTTGTCCGCCGCCCCAGCAGCGTGTTGCAGGCTCTGCCTCCAACTGTGGAGCGGGAGCCGCCTGTCTTGCCGCTCTCAGCGACTGTAGCTCTTCTGTCAGTAGCTTTAGGCTGTCCATGACTGTTGTCATAGGATCTGGTATGGCAGGTGTAGGGGTGTGGTGTGTCTGCTGTACGGCAGTAGCGGTGGAGACACGTCGAGACGGGCCCTTGGCAACCGTCCTCATCCATTCCTCTTCCTCCTCGTCGGCATCCTCTTCCAACATCCGTACATGAGCCTGGCGCTCTTCAAACGGTGTCTTTATCTGCATATACTCGTTGCTAGCCCTGACTGCTTCTGCAATGTCAATGGGCTGCATGGCCAACAAGTGTCTTTGCAGGTAAGCATTTCCAACTGTGGTGCTGAAGATATCCAGCATCATCCTCTGCATGGGTCGGTGAGGTAGATCTGCATACGCAACGCGCACTAGGCGCTCTACTTCACTTGCATGCTCTTGGAGCGACGTCTTGTGTTGGCGGCGTAGGCTGGTCAGCCGGGACATAGCTTCCCTGGGTGTTAGCCCAAAACGTGCTCGTAGTGCAGCAAAGATACCCTGCAGTTGTGGAGGCTTTCCACAGTCCAATGCTTTACCTCGTAATGCATCCCTTAGGTATAACATGGCCGTGTTCTCTGGCCACTCATTCATTTCGGCTACCTCAATGAATCGGCTGATGAAGTACTCAACGTCTCCTTCGCCGTCGAACTTCGGAGCCTTTAGCCTAGCTGGTGCATTGTCTTGGTTGGGCCTCGTCATAGCCGTCAATGCTTCGGTCAATCTATCAATGGCTGTAGCTTCTGGGTTGCCAGCGGGTGCTCGACCAGCGCTGCGTGCTCTCTGGGTGGCCATTCTTTGCAGATAGAGGAGTGATCTCAACTCAAATCTAAGAAATGGTCAGTACAACTGGATCCCGGGCCGGTATAGGTTAGATCCGGGTCGGTAGCTGTGTTTCCAGTGGCTCTAGCAGATCTAGGGGTTGGTCCAATGGATACTGTGGCAGTATCTGGCACTCCGTCGGTTGTAACAACCGTTACGAAACTTCTTGTACTGCTGCAGGGCGGAGCGAAGCTCTACGGGCCTACAGGCAGTAGTGTAGTGACACTGTAAATGGATACAGTGCCGGGGTCACTGTTACCAGCTGAGTAGCACTCCAAGCTGAGTAACCTCTGGTAGCTGAGTCTGTATAGCTGATACACGACTCTCTCTTTTTTTCGCACAGTGCCGGTATCTCTATGTCCAGGTCGGAGCGAACTCTACGAGCCTGTAGGAGATACGGTAGCGTCTGTACTGGACTGCTGCAAACGGAGCAAGCTCTACGGTTGATGCAGACAGCCTTTAGTAGTGGATACTGTGCCGGGATAGCTGCTGCAGTTCGGAGCGCACTCAAACGAACCTGCAGAGAAATCCGGTAGTATCTTGCGTCAATTGCTCTTCCGATCTACTACTTCGGTAGATCAATTTCTCCTCCTCTCTCCAGATCTACACCCGGTAGATCACTTCTCTTTCCTCAGTGGTAGCTGGCCTGCAGTGCATTCGCAGGGCCAGAGGGTAGCGTGAAAGAGCACAGCGTGGGAAGGTACCGTTTATCCCACCGCTGCCACCAATGTAATGGATTCCGGTCTGTTACCACGGACATCCACTAGTCTCGAGTATTCTACCTCTCTCCAGAGGGGACACTGTACTGACCGACAGTGACAACTGTATAGGGCAACCGAATTACCCGGTAAGGCAAGAGCCCATGGCTCAGACAAACAGTACCGAGTAGTGTTTGCTATAGTGGCTTTATTACAAAGCAGTCCTGAGGGTAATTATTCCTCTAGGTGTTTAGCAATATAAGAATACATGCTATGGCTCATTGTAATGAATGCACAGAGTAACAGTAGGAGCTCTCCTTTTATAGGAGAGCTAAGGAACACAAAACATATAAGAGACAATGCACAGGAAGTAATTCAACCAATGACATTAATTATATAAATACTCAACCAATCACAATGCAATGCAAGATAATACAAGGAGGTGCCAAGTGGCTAAGGGCGGAGTCCTTTCTCCTAACTGTCCAATGACGGCTCCTACAGGGTTCCCAGGCTGTATATAGAATTAGGTCCACTAAGTTGGTACTTTAGGGGTAGGCACTTCCTGTTTACGACCTTGACTAAGTTCCTGGACATCTTTACAGATCCTCGTCTAAGGCGGCCATCTTGTGCCGGCCCAGTACAGCTGTACCGGGTCGGTAGAGGTCACTACCGACCCTGCAGGGGTCAATACCGGCCCTGCTTACTATGCTACCGGCACAGTAGGACTTCCTACCCAACAGCTATTAACCAAATGCTGTGGGCAGAAGTCTAGCGCATTGCTTCGCAAGGTTTCTAGTGTAAACTACCTGTTTACTACTAGAGTGCACTGAAATCTACCACAATATGTTTTTTTGTATGTTTGCCACCAGCTTTAGGATATTTGCACTCTGGTATTGTAAAATGTATTTGAACAATAGCTTTAATGTAACACTTGCTTAGTTTTTTTGTATCACTTGCCACTTTGTTATTAAAAAAGTATTAAATGTCGTTTTTGAGGTAAGTTTAGAAATGAGACCTCTTAAAACAGTCTTCTACAAAGTTTGTGCACAGCAAAACTCCAAAATTTTGAATGAGCTAAAATGAACTCCGCAAATAATTAAATCGAAATCTTTGTTTGCAATATTTTTGGTATAGAGTTGAGCTTTGTTTAATAAAAGTTTATTCTGTCAAATAAGAAAACATTTCATTGGTAGAAAATCCTAGCACAACTTGCAAGTGATGTGCGACAGCTGAAACAAAGAACAGATATATCTGAGGCCAATAAACGGTACTTAGCTGGAGTCCTAGAAGCCATAATTGCACTTCCAGAAAATATTAAAGATATCAAGAGTCGAGTGGCAAGAGTTGAAGACTTGATGGAAGTTTCAGAGTTGCGTAAGTGACTGCTATTGCAATCAAATATTTTGAAAATTCAATAAAGAGACAAAAACCATTGCGGTCAATTGAGGTGGAAATTGAAAAATTCATATTTGCAATCAATTGACTTGAATCAGAAAATGCAGAAACCATTGAGTTTCATGGTGGATAAAATTATTGGGAGTTATCTTCCCTCTACAATGAACAATAGTGAGGCAAGCTGTCTATTTGTCAAAAGTGTGTCGCAATCTGAGTCAGTCATCAACTATGTTACAGTGTTATTACTTAGCAAGTGATATGTGAACAGATAAAAAGTCATCATTAATATATTGTTAGCGTGTTTACTAAATGCTTTTACTGATATTTATTTATCTTTAATTATTTTCATCAGTTTTACTACTTGAAAACTATTCTTTAGCGTATAGGACAGCTCAAATTGTGCAATTTTTTGATGATCATAGTGATAGATAATGTTATAACATGCAGTGTTGCACAGCTATGCATAATCTAATAATAAATGATTATGAATACCTTTGCAGACGTATACTTTTCCAGCCGGAACAGTAAAAGTATCAATTAAAAAACTATATATTCATTACGGAAACGTCAACTTATCAGCGGAGAACACAAATCCTATTGTTACAATGGGAAACAAAAACTCGTTGCGAACGTTTTATTCAAAGTCTTAATACTGCAATGTGATATTACGTGACAAGAACTCAACAGTTTTTACTAGAGAATGAATTTAAGCCACATCACTGTTCAGACGATTTCTCACAACTCCAATCATGTTTCCGCATAGGAGTATTTGCTTTTCAGTTTGACTACTTAAACTTTGGATTTTACTGGTGTTGAAAAAAACACTCAGAACAAAACATCGCTGTTTGATTTCAGTGGTATATTTATATATATTGAGTAAAATGCTTCAATTTATTTTGTCAAACAGTGAGGTTTTGCACCAATCTTTTACTATTATCCAACATTGTCATACTAATGTTGGTCATTTTTTTCATTAGAAAGACGAGTAAAATCCTTGGAATCACTCACTAAAACAGTCAAGAGCAGTGGTGATGTGCTATCTGGCATGGAAGATCTGGTAAAGGTATAAGCTTATGATATGGCAATGAGCTCATGGTTTTTATTGCTTTTCTTTTTATAGACAAATCTAAAAATCACAGCAGATCTCATGATGAGAAAATTTTTGCACAAAAAGTGGTAAAATATATCTTTATTTATTACTAGCACTAAAAAATGATCATTACTAAAAGTGTTTAATCGTTAATGAACTATGAATCCCAAATATCTCAAAATGTACATACTTAAACTAAAAAGATTGAAAGGTTTTCACAGTTTCCTACTTGAGCTCTTTCGCGATTACAGAGTGAGCTGTTCCTACCCCACAATGGACTGTTCATTTGGAAAATTTCCAAGTACAGAGAAACAAAGCAAGAGTCAGTGAAAAACGGATGTACCCCTCTTTACAGTGAACCATTCTACAGTTCTAGATACGGCTACAAGATGTGTCTAAGGGTAAGCCTCCGTACATCTCTGAATGCTTTTGTCTCTGACCATCTTACTGTAGTGGATTTTGGGGGACCAATCAAAGATCCACCAAAAACACCTCACTCCAGAGGTCAACTTCCAAGCGGGGGAGTATGCCAACTCCACAATCGTATTCAGAGCCCACTGCTCAAACGCACAAGACAGTGTCTCAATGAGTATATCATAATGTATTATACAACAACAACCCAGTGTAGTATAAGACCGGCAATGTATTATGCTGTTTGGTGCAATCACAAGTAAAATCCCAATACAAGTATAAAGGTTAGTCTTTGCCTTTTATAGGCAGGTAGCAAAAAACATAGGCCCAAATAAGGGGCAAAAAATCAGCAGTAACAGGAAGTGATTGTACGAATAGAAAAGTAAGATATAAATAACACAATGCAGTATCGACTAGGATAGGGTTAAATGTATAAGGCGTCCAGAAGTAGGGGGCAGAACTTTTCGGTCAGTAATGCTGAATCACGGTGGTGCAATAGGTAGCCCAAGTTCCTAGCTGTTATGGCTTGTGTTCCCTGTCTTTTGTCCTTCCGGTGGTAGCTAGGCAGCAGAGTTGGGCTCCTGCATCTTTTGGTACTACTTTGGGTCCACAGGCTATATAGCCTTTCTTCCCTCCCCGACCGGTTATAGGGTCAGTAGTGTCATTGCAGGGTCGGCAGTGAATGCTGCATGGCCGGTAGTGCTTCTATCGGTGCTTTTACTTGTTTTCTGGCTGTGCCAGACTCAGTTGACGTGCGCCTGACACCCAGCTGTTGTCAAGGGGACCTTGCGCACATGTAGTGGTCATGAAAATCCCCCACATTAATACTGGTTCACTAGCTAGACTCTTTATAATAAATCGATAGAAACCAGTATTTGGGTGCTTTCAGGCTGACCTCAATGGTGACGGTGAAGGAAGAGGGAAATTTCTCAGTCTATTCTTTGTTCTGATGAAAGGAGAATATGATTATCTGCTAGACTTTCCGTTTCAATACCGTATCACTTTGGAACTTCTCTGTCCAGCGAGGGCCACGCTAAATGTGTGTGAAACCTTTCTTGTGAGTTGAATTAAATGGTTCTTTATCTACATATTAAAAATCACTTCTTTCTTGACTGTGTGAGATTGAGATACGAATGATGGTGATGCACCTTGGTTGTCCGGTTATCATTGTACAACTTACGTATCTGTGTATTTTTGTGCATGGAATGATTTTTAACTCTGCTCAGTCAGAGCAAACTATTGTGATTATTATACGCGCTGATGTTACAATTCAAGTTTCAGTTTTTAATTTAAGTTTTACCTAAAACTAGATAAAGAAAATAAAATGTTTTAACAAATTTAAAAAAAACTTACTTCTGCTCGTGTTTTATATATGATTTTTTTATTAGTTTTAAAAGCTTACACTTACATGTACTTTTTAGCCTTCATCAATATTAAATTTTATCGATAGTATCAGATTTATTTGATGGCAAATGTGACATTTACTGAAACTTCTTATAATTTTATGATTACTCATCGTTTATCTTAACCAGCTTACATATAATATTTAGCCAGTTTTATAAATACAAAAAACTTTAAATAGAATTTGCTTGTTACAGCCACCAGCCAATGATATTTCCTTCAGAAGACCAGAAGAAGAAATGAACAGAGCCATAGGTTTTCCCCAGTTTGCTTCACATGCATTGGTGGAATCAGATGGCTTCCTGGTCCAAGACAGCATTTACATCAGGGTTAAGGTGTCCTTGGTTGGTGATTCAACATTCTAGAGACTGACATAAAACTTGCCTTACCACTTGGGTCATTTATCTTCGATTGAATGTTCTGCATGAAAGTCGTGATATTTTGACAAAAAGTTTGGTATTTGAAAACATTGAGGATTGTCTCTTTTTTAATTATATGCAAAACCTCTTTGTATTGATTATCTATGTTGCTTTAGCGCATTAACCACCCCACTACGCATCTCAGAATTTCATTACGCAATGGCTGATAAGCTTTATCGAACTTTCACTAACAAAGAAACAAAAAACTGTTATGCAGCGGCTTTTCTCCCACTTCGACTTCCTCTTTCAAAATCGCTTTCCGTAATGGCAAAACACAAGAAAAACTGTGTTTATCCGATGGCGCACTATTAAAAACAGCTATTGGGAATAGTTACCTTTCTCAATCTGAGAAGTTTGTCATTCCTGCTGGCCCTGCGTTAATTAAAACAAATACTTTCCATTAAATGAGGTGTAAATTATATTGTGGCTTGGTCTCATAAGATACAATAACCTCCTCTTATATTCAAAAATGCCTCGAGATATTCTATTCCGTCCGCTTTTTTAAGGTAACAAATTCACATGATGTGAAATTTTCTACTGAATGCTCATACACCATACGGGTTTTCCTGTTTCTATACATTTATCAGGATTTAAATTTTTTTTAAAGATAACACAAAACTTCTACATGCTTTATTGCGCTGCCATTGTTACTTGGTACAAACTTTTTCTGCAGCTCAATGGATAATGTTGTCGGCAAACAGTGTCCAGTTTAAGGAATAATGATGAATGTATTCTATGAAATTCTGGATAACTTAGCCACTAAAATGTTTCCATTTCAAATTCAGTTTTTACAACTGTGTATTTGAAAATATTCAATGTATACGAGCTTTATTGCTCAAAACAGTGTCTAGCAATACCAAAGCTACAAATGATTAAAAAAAACTGAAAATTTTACTTCATAAACTTGTTCGTATGGCAATTTTTTATTGAAACATTCCTGAATAGAACGTTCCACATAGCCAATTCTTTTCCATCTAAAAATAAAAATGTGATTTTGAACTGTTTAGAAGTATCTGCTGAGTCCATTGCTCTTTAATTTTGTCGTAGCAACTTTTATACTTTATGTGATGTTGTTGTGCCAGTGTCCATGTTCATAAACGTGTCATTTTTTCTGACAGTTTCTATAGCGTTATTGATCACACAATGAATACTACTTGTGCAATGGGTGCAATAAAGACGAGTAAAGTACCCAAGTTTTATTATGCTTTTGTATATACTTTATATATCAGATCTGCATATAACTATGAAATGATTTTTTAAATTCTTTTGGTCTGAGGAACAAGCCTGGTTGTATTGTGCATATCTGAGTTCAACTGACATATTGTAATAAAATTGCCTGACGAAAATGGCTTTACCTGGCGTCCCTGGAATCCCCCATGCCCCTTGGCAACTTTTTTTTATCTCCTATCCCACACCCCTCTCTCCTGCCCCCCCCCCAAACCTTACCCAAGTGCATCACCGACTTAGAGCAGCTTTCCTTTACCTGTAGTAAATATACCAATACCTTCAGAGTTGATCAATGTACAAACCTACACACTTGGTACCCTTTGAACACTCCCCCCTCCCCCCACTTCCATCCTCTAGACCTATTTTCCTAAATTTGCTCTACTTTTCCAATAAATTGACAACCGCTCCTGTGATATGACAAGACTCCAGTCTCCTATAAAAGTAGACAAGAGGAGAAAATTCTGCAACATCAGAGTTGTTTTCTCTTACAAGGAATAAAACTACAAAGAAAAACGAAAAAAATATAAAAAAATAACACTAGCGGAAAAAAAACGTTCTACTCCAAAAAGCAGATGCCTCGAAGAGAAATTTATGATGCGGATTGAAAAGTGGATGCCTTAAAAAGAGAAAGAAGAACCGAACAGGATTGAAGCTGAAAATTTGGCTACCTTAATAACTTGTCTGTGATTGGACCATTTGAGCTGTATATCAACTCTATAAATTTGAACTTGTACATTTTTTGGTGCCTCCATAAGTGTTGTGCCTTTAAATAACAAAATCAAATGTGTGCGCATATTATATACATGACTTAGTTTGAGTTAGTTGAAAACTAGAGTAAACTGTAGGGCTGGATACAATCATAATTCTGCTTGTGAATTGACGGAGTGACCGCCAGAGTCTGAGGGATAAAAGTGGGTAAAAATGGGATAAAGAGACACTAAGAGTATTCCAGATCTATGATTGAAAAACAAAATGCAATAAAAATAATCAGATTGGCAATGAATTTAATAAACAAATAACCATTTTGTTCAGAGTTTTCGGGTAAAAAAAATAGGTCAATGAATAAACAGACAATCAGCAACCATTTATTTACCTTGTTTGCAGGTCCTAAATGAAGTTGAACCATAAATAAATCACGGCAAGCGAGTCTTATTTGTTTATTTTCACAAACCGATCCTGTTGCTCTAAAAATCTTACAAAATAATTACCAACACTGAAAATATACTAAATAGAAAGGTCCACGTTACAGACTAATTTTGTTTATACCGACGCTATTCTTGTTTGCGTTTTGATTACTTGACACTTGGAGTTATCTCCTTTATGATTTAATTGGTAACCGATAAAGTTTATTGAAAAATCATAAGTATACATAAAAAACTTTGTTTAATGCCAATTGGTCGGTAGCAATTTTCTAAGTGAATTACAAAATACCATTCCAACGGGAATAAAGTAATTGATTTGTGAGGTGTTCTAGTAGGTCGTAAACACTAGTGAATCATCACAGAAAATTATTACATAACAGTGTGGGTAACGTTTATTTCAAAGCAATTCATTCCCAGCATTACCATTTGATTATAATTTGTTAATAATACAAATTATATAAAAAATATGTTGTTTATCTTAATTAATTATTATGATTATGATATACAATAAGACTACATTATAAATTAATTAATCATCATCATACAAAGTGGAGCTAATTTGTTTAAACAATAAAGATAATTGATATAGTTAATCACGAATGAACTGTTTTGCAATAAATGTTACCAACAAGGAAAGTGTAAACTTGTTTGTTCTTTGACTCACTGCCACTATTCGCTACTTCCCTAAGACCACGCTCTAGGTACCAGTGAGGAATCAACAACACGTTTAGCCTCATTGATGAAATACTTTCACATGTAAAAATATTTATGCTCTTTGCAATGCACTCGAGAATTTTACGCCCTCACAAACTAATCCACATCGAAAGATACAATTTATGATTGTTATATAATACAGTGTAAAAGCCTGGATCGACGCATTTGCGAGAAAAATAAATCATAAATCATAAATGTTCAATGGTAACTGGCCTGCAGTGTATTCGCAGGGCTAGAGGGTAGCTTGAAAGAGCACACCGTGAGAAGGTACCGTTTATCTTACCGCTGCCACCAATGTAATGGATTTTTGTCTGGTTTCCACGGATATCCGCTATTCTTGAATATTATGCCTCTCTCCAGAGAGGAAACTGTGCTGCTCGACAGTGACAACTATGTAATACAACCGAATCATCCGGTATAGGCAGGGCCCAAGGCTTACACAAACAACACAGTGTGCAGTTTGAATACCGGCTTTATTTCTCAACAACCAAAGTTTTAATGTGGCAATCCACTAGGGTTATCGGCAAGACATGATAAATGAATGCAAAGAATATGAAAAATTCCAGCCCTTTTATATGTAACTGGCAGGAAGTAATTAGCATAAAATCATACAAGAATAAAGGGACTGGAAGTAGTTAGACCGATGCTATTACATATATAAATAACGTTGTAGCCTTCAGTAGCTTTCCGCCTTTTACTATTTTACCTTTTAGTAGCTAGCCCGTCCAAACTTTTTTGTGGAGCAATACCCTGTGCCTCACCAGTCATACTAATTTATATGGCACAGGGTATACATGAGTGCATAGAAGAAAACTGAAAAAATAAAATAAATAATTAGTAATGTTGGGTACCCGAGAGATGATAAAAAGCAGACAAAACTGAAGCAAGTAATACAGTGCTCAACAAGAAAATATTGAGGGGCTAGATACTAAAAGGTAAAATATTAAAAGGAGGAAAGCGACTGAAGACTACAAATACCATGGTGTAATAAACTGCCAAATCATTGATTCTGCGTAGTTATCCTCTCTTTGGTGTATGTATATATATTAAAATAAACGTTCTGAAATATATCCTCTAGGAATGCGTTATGATCTATCTAAAATCAAGTGTACAGAAACTAATCAGGAGTACAGGTACTGAAGATTTTGTATTCGACTCGTACTACCAACATAATCTTGAGTGATGCAACGCATTCAGGTATGTGCTAGTACACACATCATTACCAGTTTTCTACCGATTGACTCATCTTGATTAATATATGATTTTAAAGGTGAAACAGTATGTAACTTTGCTTTAATGGAATTAGCTTTTCCTTTTTCTGGCGATATTTTTTTGATAGAACACTTTCAGAGGTGTGCTTTCATTGGTCCCACCTGACGTATAGGTGCAAGAGAGGCTGGCTTGTAGGCAGTATTTTTAACCTCTTGCATTTACAACAGAAACAAAAGTAAAAGCAACAACAACATCCATAGCAATAGTAAATATAAAAAACCTTAATTATAAATTATTTGACTAAAAAAAAGTTTAAAATCATACACTATATACCCATGTGTGTCAAAATTTTGACGTATTTTTGACTTATTCAAATCTACAGAGGATGGTTGTCTACTGAAAGTTCGTTGAAGTTTTGAATACCTTGACCTTTTGAGTGCGCTGATGGCTCAGAGTGAAAATCTCCAATTCTTTGAAGATTTACAACTACGGATTTTTGATGGTAGAATAATGGAAACTAAAAAATTAGTGGTCTCACCAGAAATTAATTATTATTGATGTTAAACTTGAGCATAATCCATCAGAAGTGCTTTGAAAAAAAATTCAAATAACAAATAATGATAATCAGTATCTCTGTAATAGTAATAATTGTTATATTATTTGTACCATCATCTGCTACTTTTTATAAGATTCAGTAGACTATGAAAAACCGTACCTACACCGGCTGATATGTCATAAAAACATTCCTTGTGCTAGCAATTAATTTTAGGCCGCATTATATATGAAATGTAAAAGTTCTGGTGACCACACACCCCTGTCAAAAACAATATTTTCCTCATATTGGTGTCGTTTTGATAAAAACTGGTTATGAGTTGCCAAATAGAGTTTATTAAGCTGCGAAATCACTGATACTGCGTAGTTATCCTCTCTTTGGTGTAGACAACTCTGCGTGTTCATTCAAAGGTTGTTGTAATCAAAGTTTGCCAAATCAAAACTTCAAAGTTTTTAACAAACTGTTTTCAAAAGCCCGTAAAAACTTTGACGCATGGAAATCTAGTAATGAAATTGAAATACTTTATAGCTTGTAAAATGAATGTGAACAAATTTATTGCCTCGGAGGCTTATTTGGTTTGAAATATGTTGTGCGATTTTGTGCATATTCTGCTCAAAGACAAGCAACTTCATTGTATAACAAATCAACAACTTATCTTCTTTCGAACTTGGTCCCTAAACATTCTCCAGCCAAGTTCGTTGCCGATTTCTTTTTTGTAACTCGATTGCACAGCTACAAAAGATAAGTGTTGGTCGCTCAATCCTTCGGTTCCCCCAAAAAATGTTGAAGTTTATGTGTAAAATGATATAGATGGAAGCACCAGGGCGCAATTTTTTGGTAACAATTCTTTTTTGATGCTATTTAAAACATACCTTTAGCCTGAAATAAAAAACTTCCGAGATGAGATGCCTTTTAATTGGAGACATGTGAGTTGGTAAGAAGCCAGTAGAAGTGCACACTCCTCTACCAGTCAAACAGGATATTTCAGTGCAATATATAATCAGCCTTTTCTGATGAGTCCATCAATTTTGTTGTTAAAAAAGCAGCTTCTCAGAACAGTTTTTTGTAGTCAATTATTGAAATTATCTGCCCTTTAGTAAAAATGAGTCCTGACAGAAACAAATGTATGGCCAAATATTGCACATATTATTTTTCTGTCATTTTCTGTAATATAAGTCGCTAACAACATAATTCCAATCCAGTATAGCATTCAAAGTTCATGTGCTGATAATCTTTCTATGAACTTTGAATTGTTTTTTTTCATAAAAAACTGATACCTGCTTTGTCTTTTGCAGGTTCTTTCCCAAATGATATGGCATAGATTCCGCAAAATCCAGGCAATATTCAATTCTAGCAGAAGACAAGCTCAGTAAATCTCTCCGCCAATGGCGGGACCTTTTTACTTGCAACTTGTCTTTTTTCCTTCCCACTCTCATACATAGCCTTCACTCTGCTGTTTCACAATATTTATAATTTTTGACAATGTATAGTCAATCTTTTTCACGATGTGAGGTTAATTAATCTTTTTATTTTTGTTGATTTGTTGCTATAGAACCTTCAACACAGTCTATAACAATTCATGGTGTAGTTGTGTATTCAAGCTATAATCTATGTAATTTCCATCATAGCAAAGTAGCTGCTAAAAATGATCTGCAGCAGCTGAATTAAAATGTTGACTTCTTCCAAAGATTGATGGCTCATAATCACTGGTGTATTCTTTGATTGCCTGTCTAATGGGGCTCTGTACCCGACATATATTATTTGCACCTACTAAATTGTTGTTAGGTAGTCTTTCATGTGTGGAAAAACCTGGAATAACAAGTATGAATGTTTTGCTTTATGATGATTCCTATTTTGCTAAGAAGTTGTGCGTTCATGCGAATAGAGTAGACAACTCTATACCGTTTGATAATAAACTAAACGGACAGCTAATGAAATGCCATGAAATGAGCAGCAATACAGAGAAAGTCGATCAGAGTATTATGTCTCTACTAAAGCCATTAATTTGTTTAAATGAATTTGAGATGTAGACTAACAATGCAAGGAATTGGCATTATTAGTGCGAACTAAAATGTATTGCTATGTTACTGGTCTTTCATGGGGAGTTGTGCTTACAAAAAGAATACAACTACAAAGTGTTGTCCAGCCAAAGGGAGTAACAAGAAAATAATGATTAGAAACACGCAGGACCAAATAGGTCTACATTTTATTCACAGAGTAGGACAACAGTGGTTGATATGCTATGCTACATACTCATGTACTAGTGTACAAGAACCCTGGTGGTCCTGTAAATCAGCACAGCTTAGCACACCGAATAGCGGTCCTGCGCAAAGGACCATTGACCTGAACACACGAGTGTTCTGCTAAGCATTGTGCTGTAGATACAAAATGGTCCTGCTAACACAGGATAGGCTGCAATAACTAACCAATCATGCAATGTGTAAGGTTTAAATGAAATGAAAGCCAAGTGGCTAGAGGTGGAGTCCTGTCTCCTACTGTCTAATAAGAGTGTCCTATAGGGTCCCAAGGTTCTGGTTAGCTTGTGGTCTTGATATCTGCGGATACGAGTAAGGGTTTTTCCTGTTCCTGTCCTAAAGCAGGATCCTAGCTGATTTTGGAAGTCCTCTGGTATGGCGGCCATTTTTGACCGGTCCTGAGTCACCATACTGGGTCAGCAGGGGTCAATACCAGCCCTGCAGGAGTCACTACCGGCCCTGCACACTGTGCCACTAGCACAGTAAGGCTTTTCTACCAGCACAGCATCATCCTGATGGCTGTGGGTGAAGCTCTAGCCCACTCCGTCTGGAGGAAGTGTTGCAAACTCTTGGTTTGCTATTGTAATTTACTAAAATCTACCACATTTGGACTAACTATTCTACAGCTCATGCACATATTTTATCCATCTTGTTATTTTTTACCCTAAGCATTTTATGCAAAATATATGGTCAAAAAATGCATTCTTGATATGTAACCTTTTTAAAAATCGCCCTGAGTGGCACATCTACTAAAACAATATCTACTACCACTCGCACTCTGAACTTTATGATCCCTCTTACAGTAGTAGCTTAGCTAATAGTTTATGAATGTGCATCTGCCTTTTTCTTGAGCACGGTAAAGCTTAGTTGAGTGTATGTATTTTGTTTTATTCATCAATCAGATTATAGTTTTCGGGTTATTCACATATTTCACTGCTTTAAGAAGAAGCATTAGTTGAGTCTGTGTACTAGATTATATACCAGCAATTGAACACTTTACTTTTGTATGGAAAGGTAAAAGTAGAGCATTGTCTGTGGGATTAAATTGAAGTTAATTAATAACAAAACGCTATTTAATGAATTTTTGTTAACAATCATCAGGAGATACAAAAGAAAAGCTGGTAGGTAGCAGCTCAGACATAGAAAAAAGCTTGAGCTACCCCTTTTATACCCAGTTGTTCATACGAAAGCTTGCTGTCAACTGCAGTTGCACAGCTCCCATTCTGTTTAATTAAGCATAATCATTAGGGCTGGGATCTAATCGCATTATTTTCACGATTAACGCGATCAATTTCCCCAAAAGATTAGCACGATTAAAAGCGATTATCTAATTAATCTCCATTAGTATCAATAACATTTTTTCCTTTATAGTGACTTCTTTGTTTCACTTTTTCATAATTGACAATTGCAATTTTGTTTGGATAATTGCACTCTTTCATTATTATTGTTTGTAATGTGGAAGTAAAACACTACTGCGTGATTACCGTTAAGGCTCAAACACACTTGAAGCGGCAAGCGCGAAATTCACTAGCGAATCCGCCGTGGCATCCCGCTTGCCAGAAAATATATAGACGATCAAGATATTAAACATGTTTGATATTTCGCTGCGGCAAACACGCTGATTGGTCAGTAACTTGGCTACTTTTATGATAGCGAGCTAAATTTTTTTCGTTTTTGCATTTCCAAACAGCAGAGAAATTGTTGCAGCAGGCCAAATGTAAGAATAATAAAGACTATTATTGTTCAATAGAAAAAATAAACAAACAACTATTATTAAACTAACTACTACTTATACTTCAATTCATAATGTGTAATATAAAATAATAATTAATAAATAATAATCAAAAAAATATATAAGTGAAGTTCGCCAAAGACCCTTGCTTTTGTGATTTATCACACACAAATTATTATAAAATAGTCAGAAATAGATAGATATTTTTTTTGCTTATTTTTATTTCACCTGAATTTATAGTGTAGCTATTGTAGTCAGAAATAGATAGATATTTTTGCTCATTTTTATTTTCCATCTGCTTTTGTAGTGTAGATAGAGGTCAACAAGTTATTTTCTCCTCGATTATATACTTTATTGCAAACCTCTCAAATATAAATAAATAATAATAATAAATGGAAGCAGTGTTCATAAACAAACGTTATCTGCACTTTGGGAGCAGACAACTCCGACTGAAGTCCCTAGCGGCGTCCGCCAGTGTGCTTTGGCACCTCCGTGGCAGGCGGCTTCGTTGGGGGTCAAATTGCCGCGCCGCGCAGATTTCGCTTCGAGGGTGTTTGTGCCTTTACGCTAGGCAAATGATGGCCTTCAAGCAGCAGACACGCTTTGTGAGTCAGTAAAAGTTACAAAACAACTGAGCAGTGCACTCAAGCATGCATTTGTGACTGCAAGTCTAAGCGAACAGCTCTCACTCACAAGCTCAACCTAATTGAATGGAGTATTCAAAAATTATTAAGACAGAGACACAGTGAGCCACGCCACGTATGATTGGTAACATATGATGAGAGTGGCTGTGCAATAATAATAGAGGTGATAATAATTTTTCAATAACAATAAAATAAAAAATGAACAAAATAATTTTATAGGCAACAATAGTAACAATATAGTACTATTCCATAAGTAATCAATAAAAATGCCAAATTCAATTATTATGATAAATAGTAATATACTACTAGTAGCAACAACTAATATGAGTTGAAAATAATAAGCAATAAGCAGAAACTGAATAAACACAAGTATAAATACATATAGAATCAATGTACTATGTTTTCCTTCAGGTTTACCTTGTCTATGAGTGAAAATGAATTCCAATTCACCATAATGCTATGACATGCTTATAATTTTTAATAGGTGCGGAAAAATCAGAACTATATATTGGAGAACTGGAGCTAATTATAGATATTGCTGGATATTAATTTTCTGATTAATTAAGATCAATAAATTTGAAAACAAGATTAATCTTGATTAAATTTTTGAACCATGTCACAGCCCTAATAATCAGATATGTATATACTATAAAACATGCATATCATTTGTAGCGAGTAAGACATGTATTAAATTGTTTTTAACAATTAATTACAACAGAAAATAAAGAAATTAAAAATAATTCGCTTTTAAAATTAAAAAAATACTTTCGGTTAGTATATTAAACTGTCAGTGAGTATCTATTTTCTGAAATTGGAGTTGTCTTTCAATCTATGTGTTAGTTCAACTTTATTTCTTGAATGATAATACTTTCAGTAAGTTTCTGTTTATTACAATGGGATAGCTAGTTTTTTGTGAAAAACGTACAGCGAGCGTACAGCGAGCATACAGCGAAAGTACAGCGAAAGTGCAGCAAACGAGCACCGAACGTACAGCAAACGTACAGTGAAGTGTGACCAAGCTTACAACATGACTGTTGCGAAGCACTACTTAACAATTTAATAATATCTTCACCAGAACAATCAAACTCAATATTTACAGCAAAATTATTGATTTTCATTTGTTTGCTAGTGTAAAAGCAGGAAACCAAAATTGTGGCATTATTCATCTGTAATAATTTCTAATCACTGAAAAGCTTACAATGAACAAGTTGAGTACAGTTGATACAGTGCAATTTAACTTAAATTGACTGCGTGTCAGCTCATGTTTGCTAACATACTTCAAAGTTTGATACTGCATTGCATGTAAGTAGAGAGATCTGCTCTTAAATTACTACTCATACTGCATTGCATGTAAGTAGAGAGATCTGCTCTTACATTACTACTCATACTGCATTGCATGTAAGTAGAGAGATCTGCTCTTACATTACTACTCATACTGCATTGCATGTAAGTAGAGAGATCTGCTCTTACATTACTACTCATACTGCATTGCATGTAAGTAGAGAGATCTGCTCTTACATTACTACTCATGTAGTTGTATCTTCTGGTTTGGTTGATCAAACGCTAGAAATAGAACACAACTTGCTAGAGCTATTAAAGTATAAATACATTTTTGCCACAAACACAAAAAAACTTGGTGAAATTCTTTACATGTAGTTAGTCATGGGTGCAGAAATTAAATTGCTACACTCCACTTAAGCATCCATGGTGCATTATCATGAAATGACTTGAGGTATTCCATTCATTCATTACAGAGAATATTCATATGTGAGTAGTATACTTGTAACGCTTGTGGACACCGATGTAATTTTGATAGCAGCGGTGGTGGAAATGCCACACTCAACTATATAATTTCATTGTTGGAAGTTGATTTTGTCACCCTAGAATAACAACATTATGCTGTTTTCTCACTTTTATTATTCAACCCGACTTTTTGAAGGTTTATCTGCTCACAACTTCAGGCGGTGTGACAACTCCTTGTTCGAGCAAGCTTCTACAGAAAGTCAAACAAAGCTACAAGCTGAGTGGTGATTAAAGCCATTGCAAAAATACTTCTATGTTGATTAACAACAACAAAGCCTATTTAGAGTAAACAATAAATTGAAAGGATTGCGTCATTCATTTTTCAACAATGTAACTATTACATACCAATTGGTGATGATAACAAATGATATTGATTATTATAGATTATTATTGATGATAATCAAGGAACGATATGCTTCGAGTTTAATGTATTTTGTTGAGTGAACTGTCCGATTGAAGTGAATTAATTGCCGACCATTTGAATAACAAGCAAGTTTTCGAAGTGAGCCTGTGCCACATTGTCCAGTCTATCTCTAACAGACTCAGGCTCATTGATCACTTAGGCTTTCCATGAAAGAGAGCACTAATGAAAGCAAATAAACTTGCACTCATGTAATACCAGCTGATGCTAGGGTGTTAATTCAGACCACCATTAAAAAATTTTGGGCTTTTTTGATTAATTTAGTGCGAAAAATAAAAACATTTCGTTAAAAAATACTGGAGCTTATGAGTTAGTGGCTTAAACTTTGAGTAGGGTTGGTTTGCTGTTTTATCGATAGATTTTCATCACAAGTATAATGTTCCTATCGCTTTTCTTATATTTAATAACAATAAATTACCGATATCCCGGTTGTGTGTGTATATCTTATGACTTTGGTTACAACAAATTAGTTTTCCTGTTACAATTTATCTTGAAACAACGTTCATTTCTTTATCACTTACTATCTAACACTTTAGCCTCTGTCGCTTATGAAAGTATTACAACTTCACACTTCCTAACTGCAACCAGCCTCTTACAGTGAAGGGCAGACAACTTTATTATGTCTGTGGTGCAAAGTGTGTTTTCCTCTCATTATTTGTGTGGCCATACAATAATGAATACTGTAGATGGAAATTAAGTTTACTGAGTCATAAATTACATTTTTGCAGTGTCACTCCACTCACTCACTTCTGCTAAGAGTGCACTTTTGGTAGATGCATCAACTAAAAGCATACAACGTGGCTATAACACATAGAAATATATCAGCTGCTAGCCACAAATACATCTGAAATAATCTTATTTGTTGGTTTGCGAGCAGGATTGGCTAACCCTGGTATATTACATGGTTTGGTTTGGAGTTATGTACTCTTTGATATACTAATAGGTTGAGTCATGGGAACTTTCAGCACGTTCTGGATATTTTCATTACTCAGCATTCTTTGAGCCAGGTTGGCAAGTACTGCGCACATTAACATCAGGCTATCACGTGACTATTGATTGAAGCTGTTGGCTGTTTACCAGCATGCATAAGTAGGTTAGTTAGGATTATCCTAAACCCAAATCCTGGTTAAAAGAAATTAGATCTTTTTGTTGTATGTGGCACATGTATTGCACCAATATGAAGAAATGTTTTGAAGAAGATTATATCACTTTCTTCAGTGACTAAAAGTTGACTCGCTCAATTCCGCTATCATGTTTGAGACATAGTGTACCGCTACAGTCGAGGCTGTGTGAAGTGTTTTGATAACCTAGATGTTGTTGCCTGTAGCTGATGCAAGCGTTAACCCCAGGAGGGGGTGGGGGAGGGGCTCCCCATAAAGTACCTCACCATGGTGAATGGGGATTTTCAGAATTACCACAGCCCCTATTATCTGCGCCCCTTTTCCACCAGCAGCAATTTTCACCAACGCAACTCCTTTAACACTAGTCAGTCAACACAACATCCTCTTTCACACTTGAAAAACTTTGACGTTATTACACAAAAGACAAAACTTTTAGTTATTATATTTATTCTTACACCTTTAACACCAATATATTAGTCCTTAACAACAATACCCCTTGCAAACCTTTACAACTTTCTTGAACCTTTTCACACTTCATGTTAAGCTGACGCCTTTTCACACTTCATGTTAAGCTGACGCCTTTTCACACTTCATGTTAAGCCGACAAACTGGCAGCTACTTTTCAATTTGACCCACTGCAGGTGAGAAATGAATTCATTATTGCGGATACTTTATAGAGAGTGGCCCCCCTCTTAGAGCCAGCTAGCGAACTATTGTGCGCATTTACATCATGCCATGACAGTGATTAATGATTAAAGGACCAGTTCAGTTTTGAAGGCCATTTTCAATGGAGGTTATCTCTGCTTCAATAACGGCTTAGCAAATTATAATTTCATATGTAGATACCCTCACATCTTGACTACTGACACAGAAAGATTTAGCCACCTACATAGCCTGAGACCAGAGCTATAGCCACTTTTCTAAGGTCTGTTTTTTGCATAAAAACACGGAGTTGTCCCCTTTTTGGTGCGGTTAGAAAACTTTTTTATCAGATCCACAATGCGATGAGGTGTATCCGGGGACATAGTGTTTCCGGTTTAAAATGTTCGTTTTTGCCACCTACAATCAATGTTCCAGAAACTGCAAAGTATTTTACATGTAAAAGCTTCTGACTGTCTACTCACACTACACCTTATCTGAATGCACCAACTAAGGATGGGAGAAAACACGGCTGGGAATTGGGAAAGCCTCCTAAAACTAACGATGGAACAGTTGACTTTAACAAAGCACACCATGATCATCATTTATCATAGAAGATTCAAGATAGGGTACCAAGAAGCTTTCGTGTCTTCTTGACAGACAGCGAGGCTAGCTGTAGTTCTGCTTCTTCTGCCACTGCTTCTGTTCCAAGCAGTACAGAGAGGCCCTGTCGAAGGTTGTACACCAGGCAGGTGCACTGTTTGAAAAATGGCAGGCCAGCTACAGACAAAGCACCATGAAACAGACAAACCAACAGCTGCTGCAGCAGCAGTGGATGATTTTCACGAAGAAGCACAGTTTGAATGTAGGTGTGTATAGCAGTGTGTACAAGTCAATGATCTGTGTAGTAGTCGGGTATTGTTTTATGTAGTATGACTTTTGCAGGAAGGAAGGACTCACACCAAAAATTTAAAAGCTTTAATTATTATTATTTTTTCAAGTTTAATATTATTATTTATTATTATAAAAAAATATTTAGTAGTAGTACTAATAATAAATGACAATGTTATGGAGTCATCATCATTGATGATCATCAAACCACCACTGATTATTATTGTTTACTCTAAATAAATATATATAATAATAACAGCAAGCAATGCATGTTTTTCCTTTGATTTGAGCTTCCTATTATTATATTATTATTATCGTTACCACTGATGTTGTTATTCTTTTCAGATCAACAAGCTATTTTTGCTGTTTAGATTATATAATTTTAGATAATCTCAACAAATAAGCAAAATATAATCAAGGAGTAAGAGGGGTTTAAAGTTTGAATATTACTATTAATAATTATACCGTCAAATATTAATAATTTATGATATTATTATTATTTTAGAATAATATTCTATCATAAACTCAGAGAAAAATTATGCTTCTGTGAGTGTGACATTATCAATCAAACTCAAGTTAGCGATAAACTATTATTATTACCAGTTCCCAGGTTTAAAGATGATGAATTTTTATAACTGACATTATGTTATTGTTGGTGATTTTGCTAGGCAGAAGCTGCATTGATATCATCATCAATAACAGAAGATATCAAACAAGCTCGCTTCTTTTTAAAATAATTTTCTCAAATCAAATTTACTCTGTCCTCAGCACTTTGCGTTCTGTAATACCCACAAACAGATAATATATCTGCAATTAACACCATTTCATAGCTCACATTTGTTATGCTCAGATAACGGTATTAGCTCTCCGAAAAAATCTACCTGTACCTGCCAGTGACCAATTTTATTAACCAATGATTTTTGTAAACTAAACATCAGTCACCAATGTTCCTGCTTTGTGTTTCGATTTTTTACTGAGCTTCTAAAGCTATGAAACAACAGAAGTTTAGCTATGCCAAACTCTTTTTGATAATGAAGTGTCACTAGCTCCACAACTTATCAGCTCACAATATTTCTTGTGATGTACTTTGAATCCCTTGCTTGTGACCAGCTCCCATTTCATCAATATATGTATATAATTTATAATATGTATCTACTACAGGTGTGGTTGCAACTGCCAAGAAATGCCTACTCGACTGGAGTCCAGGTTCTGCGCAGATGTCCCCTAGCACAACACACATATCAAGGGACATGAAACCGGTCAATGTTTTTTGAAGTGTGAGGAGATTCAACATGTGATATCGGCTGTCAACTGCCGATGCATTGACCAGATGAGACATTATGGTCACAGTGGCGATACACTCAACTTTCGTCATATGACAACACGCAACTATCGCTATCATGCCTATAGGTGAGAAAGTATGATAAGAACGGATTACTAGAGCATAAAAGATGTTGAGTGCCCCATTAATAATCAGGCATGCTGATGTCATTAGCTCAAAAGTGTTATATTTGTAACGTTTCCCCCACAATTATTGAAATTAATCGAGTGATCTAATTTTATTTTTTGGTCACGATTTAAATTGGAAAACGATTCAAGTCATGCCTAAATTCAACTTTTCATAGCAGACTTCATACAAAACAATAAATAGGTGCATCTCAGGTTTCTTTTAGCATGGCCAGAGACAGAAACATTGCAGAAAATTCTAATCGTAAAAATCCCCAAAATAAAAAAATATTTTGAGCGTTCATATCATTTCAATTGTTTCTGCATGATGGATTAACCTCTACTTCTTGCATTAATCTATAAGTGAGGTATCACAGTATTGCTGGAAGTAGCAATCAGCAGAAGTAAATATCCGCTTTTGTTGCAGATTTCATGTGAACTACATCTACGGCTACCTGGGCAAGCACATTCGAAACTTGGTTCCATCATATGTGGTTTTGAGAATTCGGGAGCTGTACCCAGAAGAGAACGGTGTGTATGGGGTTTAAACGCGTAGATGAGGAGACATGACACGAGATTGATGGAACCGAGAGTGAATTTTGGTGTAAGTTCTTAGATTCCCATTGTTAAAAGTTTTCGGTAAACAAAAAATTATCTCGTACAAGCCATTACTATTTTATCATTAACAAATTTACCCCCCAGACAAATGAAAGAAAATGCAAACCTGCAGTTGAGGTACTCACTACTTTTTATGTAAAGAGCCACTGTACATGTGTGTGCTCCACATCAACCAAGACTTTTTGTACGGTTGTTGGTCCTGGAGATTTCAAGCCCTTACAAAAAAAACCTTCAAAATATGATGGAGTAAGCGCATATCGTAACATGCAGTGGCTAATTTCTATTTTGTAGGAAACTGGAAGATTCTGGTTCCATGAAACTTTCATCTCGGACGGCGCCGAATCCATAGGACGAATTATGCTTATCGTGATCATCTGACGAGATCCTTCAGTTGAGAGAGCCATTTCAAGGAGACTGAACAAATCATATGTGCTGACCGGACTCGGATCTTATTGAAATACAAAGATACAATAATATATATGTACTACAAAATTTTATTATATATGATGGTTATATTAAAAAAATTTTTTGTCTATAGTAAAAAAAATGCTGCCAAACACACTCATTGGTCACTGTTGTACAAGCATTTCCGGTTCTCAACTCGTCACTGCTGCAGTTACTTTGAGTATGAAGTTGTCTTCCACATGGTGTAAAAAGATATTCTAGTGATATGCAAAATTTGCATTATATACGTGATATGAACTGTCTTACTTTCCCTACATGTGAGACCCAAGCGCAGCGTAATAATCTTTGGAATATATCTTTTATCTAGCCTTCAGCTTTGCATTTACAAACATGCAACATTATTTCGCAATGCAAAATCTTGCGAATTAAAAATTCAACAAATGGGAATAGCAGCATGTCTACAACTTGGTGATTCTTATCAGAAGCGCTTGTATTTCAAATAGTCTGCTTCTGATTTCTGTAAGTCCTGTGGCTTCTCTCTCCCTTTTGAGATCCTCACACCAGTACACTAAAATCAATAACAAATATGAAATAATCTAATAACTGACATCCTAAAATCATTGCCTGTCTTCAGCCGAACAATATCCTCGACAAAGCATAAATTTTACAAACCACTAATATTGGCCTGACAAAATACTACAAGGCAAATCAAAATGTAACTCAAGTGTTCAGCGATTTGGTCATCCAGTGGCTTTGGGTCATCTTTTCCTTGAATAATTGACACTGGCCCAATGATATTTTTGCTATGAGTGAAGTGTTATAGAACTCACTCGTCCGACTTCTGGGTAAGGAGGTTGTGGCTGGGCTGCTCGCCTGATTATATCTGCCAGAATGGTTTCTCTAAATGTGTAGGCGGGTATATCTTGAACCATCGGTAGTCCTTGGCAGCCTTTGACCAACTTAGTCTCAGCTTGGGAGTTCCATCGTTCTCTGTAAAAATCTCTGTTAGTTGATATCTCAATTTTGATTCGTTAAGCCTGGTTCACATACATCGTAGATGGCTCGCAAGTGATCGCGGATCCCTCGTGCGACGGATCTGCGATGTATGTAAACCTGGATTTCCTGTGGCTCGTAAGACGTCGTAGAGGCTCGTAGAACAGTTCAGCTGAACAAACTTTCGTGCGACCGTGGTACGATAGAGAGTAAATTTTCTTACTTTCTTTTTCAAAAACCACATTCAGGGCAAGGTTACTCATGTAAAAATGACTGCCATCAAAAAACTATAATAAATAAAATTATTATTGTTTAATTATAAATATTGATTATTATTTATTATTAATTTTCTGAGTGAAATATTGTGAAAATTGATTTAAATGTACAAATATATATATTATCATTAAATTTTTATATAATAGCATGATTAGCATATTATTATAAATTGAGGTTCAAAATTTTATATCAAGAGATGGTAAAAAATTATAATGCACCATTGAACAACAGTTAAAAATTTAAATAAAAATATGGAATAACATTTAATGATAATATGAGCAAAAATGTAATAAATTTTTTTATAACTGGTAAAAATAATAAATTATTTGGTGTAATTGAACAACGATAATTAATTTAGTATGCATATAGTCGTTGGTCAGTGAAGAAGTGTTTCGAGATTTTATCACCTCCCAGTCAAGAGAGTGATTATACCTCTTGCGATCGTGGGTTTGCCAAGTTTATGTGAACATGTATCGCGGATCCGTCGCACGAGGGATCAGCGATGACTTGCGAGCCATCTACGATGTATGTGAACCAGGCTTTACATTTTAGCATCAATTTCTATAACAAGTTGATTTTACCTGGTTTTTAAAAATTGACTGTGTTACACAAAGTATCCCACAGAACCATACACACATTGGCACCTATAAAAATGCTTTTGTGGTTATTTCAGTTCTGATCAAACAGGGCCTCAAATTGTACTGCTGTCCCATTGGCACGAATGTAATTATGATCTTTTATTGCATTACAGCAGTCATGTGATAGCCCACTCACCTTTCAAACATTCTCGGTGGGCATTCTCGTCGTGATCAATAACGGCCAATTGAATCCTTCCTGAGTAGCTTGCAGGGTCGAAGTCTTTTCTTTAGACACATATGTTAGAAGCATGGAGTGGAAATTCTCCAGCTTTCCAGTGTGTTGACCATGGGTTGTCATGCTCAGCTGGTTGAGAAAATGTTCACTATGCAGGTGTTCCATCAAAACCTGATGTACTGGGTCACCGGGTTCTAAATATGGCAGAAAGTCATGCTCCTCACTAAAATGAGAACCATGACATTTTATCATTATAACAGACATACACACCAGCTTCCACGCTGATCGTTCTCATGATGATACTACTGAAACTGCCAATGCCCAGTCTGGTGTGCTGAATAATACGACCTGTCTGTCAACAGGCACGTTTGGAACTGCCATGCATTGAGGATGAAACTCAAACAATCTACCCCACACGCATTTGCCCTACTTCACAAAACAAAAAAAACACTTTTTCTGAAATTTAGCGATAAAATTCTGAGGAATAAATAAAAATGGGACATTGTTGAATTGATATCTAATATTGTATAATATATAAGAAAATCTAATAATAAACACATATATTTGTTTTTTTTTTAAATATTATTATATCTGTCTGTAGGCTACTTCAAGAAAAGTAATAAAGGCCAAAATTGCACTCTACATTACAAAAGGATAAAAAAATGCCATGCAGTAGGGTAACAACAAAATTGTCTCCCCTTTGGAATCAGCAGGTCTGCCAGTGCATTCAAGAAATAATTCTGCACTAGTAGAATTAGAAACAGCGTTTGTCAGTGAGCTATGATGAATAATTAATAAAGTAAAATTATTTATTAGCAACTAATAAAATGTGTTATTATCGTAGTCTAATAAATAAAAATTATTTCATAAAATTGATTTTTCATCTGTTGTTGCACAACTATTAATAACTATTATTATTGCTAACAACAATAGCAGTAATTTTATTATTATTTTAGCTCGTTATTATTCATTGTTAGTTATTACTATGGTTATGAAACTTTCCCTACAAAAAACTGCAATATTATATTTATGTAATAACAATTATAATAATAATGTTTCTTGAAACAAAAAGGTGTAATTAATTATTATTACTGCAGTGATTCTGAAAATCATTATTATGTTATTATTATTACTATAAAATAATTATTATTATTAATAATTAAATGAAAATAATAATATATTAATAATTAATAATATTAATTAAACATAAATAAATAAAATATTATTACTTAGATTATTTATTTATACGTTATAATAATATTATTATGGTAGCAGTCCACTAACTAACTAAAAACAACCTCATCATCATGATCTGATAATAATTATTATTATTATATTATTACTATTCATTAATTAATTAATTAATTATTGTAATGGTTATTTTTATTATTATTAGTAGTACTACTACCAGTAGTAGAGTAGTAGTAGATAGATAATTATTATTATGATAATAATTATTATTATAAATAATAATAATAAGATGATGATAGATAGATAGTAGAAGATTGATAGTTACAGTAACAGTAGTTAGTATTATAATTATAGTAGTTAGTTAGTAGATAATACTCACCCGAGGAACCAAGAGTTGGAAAATTCGAGCTGTTTAGGAGGTATCCTGTGATATAGGGATGTCTATCCTTTCTACTATTACATCCCCAAAAAAGCGGATCGGCATTGTAATTATTTATTATTTGTAGTAGTAAAAAGCACTGCTCGAAAAAGCCGCAGTCTTCTCTAATCTTGTATCTCGCAGAGTCGTGTCCCAGAATCCTAACGTTTTTCCTTATGTAAGAGTGGAGGAGGCATCGTCCCTCAAAAGTTTAAACATTCTCACCTCCCAATGACTCTCAGTTTAAAGTCATGCGCAGAACACATCCGGATCAAATTTGACCTATATCGGCTGTAGCTAAATAGGTCACATGTTTTGGGGCTCAAAACTCCAAAAGTGGGGCCCAGGCAATTGTTGTATATTGATCAACATGCACCTATCATGTAAAACTAGTGATTGAGCATCAGTTAAAAATAACTGGACTGGTCCTTTAAAGCTGTTGGAGTCTTGCCAACAAGTTTATTGCTGGTTAGTTATCAACCTGTAAAAGCAAGTTAGTTAGAATTAGACTCAAAGTAAATCTAGTTGAAAAATTGATTATGTTCTTCTGCGTATGTAGCAAGTATCATGCCCCCATTGACAAACATTTTGAAGTAGTATGAGATCACTTTCTTCAGTGACAATAACTTGATCTGCTTGATCTCACTCTCTTGTTTGGTACACAGGACGTACGTCTAGAACACAAGCTGCATGTGGTGCATTATTTAACAGCTTCAATAATTTCGTTTGCAGCTCAAACAAACCTTTGCTTTTTATTTTTTATAAGCCACCTTGCAGTATCTCGCTGACTGCAATAAAACAGTTCTCTAAATGACAAAGAAAATTATATGGGAGTTTTTTACTCATTGGAGAGAATAATCCGAGCTAGCAATTACACAGAACACAATGCCTATTGATTCGCCGTTCCTTGACGAGTATAGAACAGCTGAGAATAAATAGCTACTTGTTCAGTTCTATTGCAAATCTTTTCTGTCAACAACATTTCTGTAAGCCTTTATATTTACTTGGGCTGTAGTTACGAACAAGAACCCGTTTCGTTATAACTAAATTTCCAAAAACTTTCCCATTACTCAGCTTTCATTTTGTGCCAGTCATTATTTGCGTGTGTATTGCTTCAGGCAATCAGGTGACCACTGGTGACACTTTTGGAACATTGCCAAATGATAAGTTGACTACTAAAAATAGGCTACTAAAACAACTGACTAGTTTGTTATAGCTATGCATTTTAAACTGTCTTCATTTGTACTAGTAAGAATATAGTGCAAGATTCTAGCTTTCTCCATACTGAGGAAGTATAACTGCATTGCTAGTATTTTCTAATTTTTTATTCAGCTACCAAATTGACCTGCTCCAACCAATATTACTCATTCACTCGCACTAGGAAATCACACTGCACGCACCACAAACAAATATACAGTCCTGTTACATAGTTTTATTTCCAATCTATGCCTATTTTACTGGAAATAAAATATTATTATAGCAGGAAACACTGCAGAAACGTAAAATGTGTAGGGAGATAAAAATCTCACATAGTTAAACTTGTATTACCACTTTTGCTGAAAGCTTCATTTGTAAAAAGTGGGTTCTGCAGTCAAGGCCAGTGTTAACCTATTTGTTTGATAAAAATGTTGTGTCCATCAAAAAAATCTTTCCGTAAAATAAAATTAAAAAAAATTGATGTTTTCAGCTTTCTTGTTTGTCATAGAACAGAGTGAGCCTTTTCATTCAAGTGATTGGCATGCTGGTTGGGTAATGCAGTTGGTGACTTTATCTAAATGCTTGCTATCCAGCAGCTGAACTTGATATGTCGGCTGACTCTAGAACATGCAACATCCAATCAAGTTCATCCAAGTAATAGACAAGATTAGTAGTAGCAAAATAAAAGAAAATAAAAGCTTTCATTTAAAACTAACAATTGTTTCTGATAACTTGAAAATGGAGTGGTTGGTAAAGCTAACATTCACTGCAGAGCAAACTCAAAAGAAGGCCAATGCGAACTGGTATCAAAGACGTAGATGACAATGGGTAAGGCAAAATATTATTCCAAAGTCAAATGCTGGTTGATCATTGCTAGTTGATGTAGTTTAACTGAAAATTTAAATTTCATACATACCGCTTAAGGTTGTGAATGTTTCTTGACAGTTACCCACACACTTCATTCAACAACATAATGTCTGTGATCCATCTAGGTAACTTATAGAAGTTAGTGAGACCAACTGTGTAGGCTGCAGTCATGCTAAAAGTAGATAGAAAAATCTGAAGTCCACTTGCTGCTGAACAAACATGACAATTACAGCAAACATTCTCTTCAAACATAAATGCACTGAGTTCAATCATGAGTGGAAAAAATAAAATCTACAGAAATAACTTTCGTTTATTTTTACCACAACATCTTTGAAGTTGCTAAACTTTTTAAAGTAAATAGCACAAAGACAATATGTTTGATTATGATTCGTTATTTTGGTGATGCCATAGGCAGGAGCAAACCTACTTTATATTACATTGTCGACACGATATATTGAAGTTAGCATGGCATTGATATTAACTCCCCCTATGTGTAGGATAGTCACTGGCAGTCATTAAGACCCCATTGATGAGTGTCATTGAAAGGAAGTTCTTTTGTGGTTTAAACAATAAGCATACTAAATTTTTGCACTGATAATTGAATATTATGATTTTGCAGTTTATTACACCATACGTATATGCCGTAATGAATAGCTATGATTTAAAACTGGTTGAGTACTTATAGATTGACTCCTTGAAATTTCGTTTGACGGCCGCTGATTTACACACTGAAACAAGGTCAAGTCTGCAGTACAACAACGCTATGAGCCTTGCTTATTGCTTCACATCAATGAGCCAAATTACCCACTGCTCCATATTTTTGGCATTCATCGGCAAGTTTTTTGAATGATTTATTTTAATCTCATAGTTATTCCCCAGATGCAAGGTATCCAACAGTGCACTAAATTCTGTGAAATTCTCGGAAGCATCCAGAAAACTAAATTTACATTCATTTTCAAGAGTTCATTTGACGTGAAAGAACTTATTTATACGTTGGAATTGAATCAATTGTCTTAAAAAAATAAACCTCGGATACAAAGAGTCTACACATTGTAGTTGTTAAATTCAGGATGAAGTACTGCTGCTACTCATGATACTTATGTAGGAAGACTTGAGGCAGCAACCAAAGCATTTTAATGAACGATCTATAAGTTAAGCCACTGACAATCTATTATCACCCGGGCTGAGTGTGCAAACATTCTGCGACTATAGCCTTAATAGACCATGTTCAGAAATATAAATAGTTAAAAACAGTGGAAATATTCAATGTTTTTTGAACATATATGACAATAATTGTTGCCTGATTATATAGAACCATAAAAATGTTCCCAAAACAATGGTGAGAATCTTTTGAATAATCTTCAGCATTTACTAAAGGGTAACTAGTTTATGGTTATGTTAATTTATTAGCTTCAATTTGCTTTCACCAGTAAAAAGTTCAATGGAAAAGCTCAGTAGCTGATTCAGGGAACACCAAAATGGAAGTTTTGGGTTTTTTCCAGCGTGTAATCAATGTAAAAGCTCAGTCTATTGACCGCTATTAATACACTGGACTTTATAGAGGTAGGTGCACATAGTGTTAGCTAAGAAAAACAATTATATATTTCATCTAATTCCAGTTTCGAAAAAACATAACTGCCGGGCTGCACATAAAAATGTTAACAAAAACTTATGCGAACAATAACAGACCACTTTTATGCTCGAAAAACTCAAAATTCTGTTTCTGTAGTTCAAATAGTTAAATAAGTAAGCAAACTCTGACAATATTGACTGAATTAGCAAAATACGATGAATTTTGGCCAATGTTTTTGCTATAATTGAAAAACGTGCGTGTGAAACAGTCTTTGAAACTTTAAAAAGAGTGTTAAATATTGAGTATTTTATTTGAAAACTGTTTCAGAACACCAAAACTTTGCCAGTTAACAAATATTTTAACTTATTATAGCTTTTTCACAATAGTTTAAATAATAAGTTGCTTATTTTTTCAATATTATATTTTATTATAAAGCCGTTTAATAACCTGCAAATTTGGGTATATTTATTCTGTACTACTTGAATCTATAAGCTTCACTTAATAAAATGTAGTTTATAAAAGCTGAGAAACTCTGAACAAAGCTGTAGTGACTTACAGTGCTTTACTTTCCAGGTGAGCTCAAAAGAGATTTATCTTGAAGGTAAGTTTCCTGCAGCCAGTACAAAAGTTATGAGATATATTTTTCTTAATGACATGGTCATGCATCTGATAGTTTAATGATGAAATAAATTAGTCATTTTGTAGCCAGTGCAAACTGATTTTTCAAATCAGCATTGGGACATTAAAAGTTATATCATGGCATAGAATTATATCTTGCCTTAACAATAGTGGTAAACCTTTTTGTCCTTCACTGATAGTTACTGAGAAAATGAGTTTTAAAAATGACCCTCTCTGCACAAAAATTATATTGTTTCATGTTCGCACAGAGGAGAGTTTTATGCCTCATTATTGATACATTAGAGTGAAATCCGTGACGTATGATCATGCGTGCGTTATTAATTTGCAGTCACAACTAATTACTTCATCGTAACAATATATGTATAAAAAAAAATGTTTTCATTTAAAAAGGGAATTATTAAATCTATTTTCATACCTTCAGATGTAAATGATCTATAACAAATAGTATATCAATAGGTCGGTAATCTGATAGGCTAGTGATATAAAATTGACTAAAATCATGAGAGCCAACGGCGCATTGGCAAAATGCTCATTTACAATGTGGTTTCCAAACATTTTTTTAAGAACAAGGCTATGTAACAAGTGCAGTGATTGGTTAATCTGGTTTGGCAAAGTGTATTCTATTAAACCATATTAAAATTTTGCCTCTAGCAGCCTGTGGTCCCAAGTTATTAAACATTTAGCTATTTGATAATATTTGAAAACTGAAAAAACCGTGTGCTACAAACTTATATAGCGATGCTTACAGCCCGTTAACGCTACGCAACTATGTGATTTGTGGACGCTACATTTTGCTTACAAGTAAAACCATGCCCATCACTTCTTTGATTTATAAACAACAAGATAAGCATTGAAGTCTTCAAATTATTGTGGCAAATGTAGAAATGACATGAAGCGTTTGCAACATACTCAATTTTTGATTACGTGTTTCCTTCACTGAAAAACACTGTTGAAAAACATCTTCAAACTTTTTTCGGAGGGGCGTATTTTGTTGCAAGATACCACGCATAACTGAAAAAAGTATAAATAACTGGGGTCTGTTCAACAGCCAGAACCTGATGGGTGTGCAAGGGCTATGACTAAAAATTGAGACAAAAATATAAAAAAGTAGATTCAAGTGCCAAGGGCAGGAATCGAAATCGGCGAGTAGGTTGAGTTTCTAGAGCCAAGATCAACTACAGTTTAGAATATAACAGAATACAACAACGTCAGTAACTTTATAAATCATTTTTGAGTATTTGTGAAAAATCCTAAAACCATTGTGGATTTTGCTGAAATTACCCTCTACGCTATCCTGTCCACATTTTGTCAAACTTACGTATAGATAATGCAGTGAAACCAATTGTATGGCAATGAATTGATATCCATTTAAAAATAATAAATAATTCACTTTGGCTTAGGGTAAAACCAAAGCATTCTTTAAAGTTACCCAACCAGGATATTTGATGTTTGAGAGGATCACTATGGAAAGTAAAAGCTAGTAGATTTGAGAAAAAAAGCTAAAATCTACAACAATACAAAAAGTATTTCATTGAAAACCAACAGCAATATAGCGCTGTGACATTTCCTCTGTGGCCGATAAACGGTAATTGATAAAAACACTTGTATTAATTATTCAAAATGACGAGGAAAATGACAGTAAAAGTAAACAGTTGCAGTAGAGCAAGCAGCAGGAAAGGTAGACTGCAGGAGTGCGGTACCCATGTGCGGCTACTAAACAGTATCAGAGTTAGTCAAAATAAATGAGTGCAAACCAGCCATTATGAGTAGTCAGCTCACAATATCACAAATGATAAAGCAATCAAAGTCCTAAAGGTGTGTTTACATGTCTGCTCTTTTACAGATACTGTCTGTCTGCGGCAATACAAAAGTTTTTAACTAAAATTCTACACTCGTGTTTCACTGTGTTCGCTAGTATATGGGTCAGCCAATGAAGATTTGGCACTTATGTTTGTGGTAATTTTGATCAGCTCCTGCAACAAGACAACAAGCCGATTTGACGGAGCTCTGTGACATTGCCACAAAGCTCCGATTTTGACCTACAGTGACTTTTCATGGCATCTTACCATTTACACTGGGCCTCAAACAGTCTGAGTTGGCAAAAGCGCAGACAAAACGCCCAGTATAAATGGACCTTAAGAGTAAGTCCTTTAATACAATGTAACAGCTAACACACAATGCTTCAGATGCCAAACCCAATGGCTTCTTCACTTTGAAATTGTCAATTAAGGAATCTTCACTGAGACCAATCGACCACCCACAAACATTTTGATAGAGCGTTTATTCACCCTTAGAAGTATAAAATTATTTATTTGGCCGAGTGCTTGCTACAACAATCAAGTAGCCATACGAGTTGCAAAAATCAATCAGTACTTGCTTCCTAAATTTAATTTAATCTTACAGATGTTGGCTTTGAAAATAATTTTTACAATATTTTTTAAGATTATTGGAATAATAACAAGCCATATCATATAAATTGTGAATAAAAAAATGGTCCCTTCAACAAAATACTGAGATATATAAGAAATGAATAATGAAGATGCTGTTTTCGCAATGTACTTGTATTGGATTCATCGTCTGATATAATACTTGCGCTGATACAAAAAACTTATCAGCTGTGTTAAAAAAATTGTTCACTTTTATCCAGATGCAGCTATGGGTTTTAATAGTTTAAGTAAAAATCAAACATTCACCTTTGCATTTGTTTCATTGTTTCACTCAAGCACACAATGTTTATATTGTGTACGTAAAACATCAACTTGAACAACTATTTGTTATCCTCTGACAGATAATCAAAATTTCTGATTAAATTACAAGTTTCTAATATTATATCATTCATCATATTCTTTTTTGTGTATTTATGATAATTATAATTTATTTTAACTACAATTCGGCATCTTTAAACTTATTTTATTAAACTAATAATCTACTCACGGTAAAAAAAATTACCATAACAAATTTCAGCCTACTGTAAAACAGTCAAGGCAAAATTACGGAATGGTTGAGCCTCGTTATTGAAACTCAAAGCAAGTTCAAGCATAGGTGATCATCTGGGTCACGCATTACAGCAAAAGCATACAATGCTAGCACTTCAGAATAAAAATAAATGCGAAAGCTGCCATTCTAGAAAAAAAAATACACAAAGCCTAAAACTGCTATCCTAATAAAACAACTAAGGTATTAGTTTTATAGGAACCAGAGCTACCATTAGAGCGCATCTTAATGCTCCAAGTTATGATCTTTTTTGATCTGACCATATAGCGATCCAAAACAGTACTGGTTCTGGTCAATAGAATTGTCGCTCTCAATAAAATAAAGCTATCTCTAAATTTTGAACTTTTTTCAGGCCAAGCAACTACAAGAATTTTTTTTGTTTCTATTTTTGCTAACAATTTGGTACTTTACGTCGAAAAATTGTGTAATAGTTCAGCTCATTGCAAATTACTACAAATAAATGTATATTTGATATAGAACTAAAAACTACTAGCATGGTTAGAAGTAGCTTCATTCTTTTTAATTCATGATTAGTTCTAATCACTTGGGTATAATGTACAAATCTACTGGGAAATTGAATGGTTAGGAAAGCCTACCTTATAATTAATCATGTAGATTCTATCCCACAATTGATAGATTTGGAAAATGAAACTTCCAGTTAATCATGGAAATTCTATTCTACGCAATTGATTGCTTTGGAAAATGAAACTTCCAGTTAATCATGGAAATTCTATTCTACGCAATCGATTGCTTTGGAAAATGAAACTTCCAGTTAATCATGGAAATTCTATTCTACGCAATTGATTGCTTTGGAAAATGAAACTTCCAATTAATCATGGAAATTCTATTCTACGCAATTGATTGCTTTGGAAAATGAAACTTCCAATTAATCATGGAAATTCTATTCTACGCAATTGATTGCTTTGGAAAATGAAACTTCCAGTGAATCATGAAATTTCTATTGCTGATTTTTGGAAAATGAAATATCCAAGCTAAGCTGCTACTACATCCAAACGATAATGAACCCTAACATGTCATTGTAATTGATCAGTTGAGAAACATTGTCCCATTACTTTTAGAAAGTTTTATGTGGCATTTCATGAGTTAGGAAACTAAAATTTGATTCAATTCCTAATAAATCACTACTAAAACATGTATATAAAGTTTTAGGAATCCTTTTTACATCATTTTGAGCTAAGCTAAAAGTTTACTCCTCAGTTTTCGGGAGTGTCTCTGTCAACTACTTAGTGTATTAAGAGCCAATAGCCCCTCAACTGTACCGATAATTATGCCAAATCACGGAAAACATTGGTTATCAACTATTTTACAAAGTCATTATAATTTTTGCCATAAGACCTACAAAAAAGACTACTGATTAAAAGAGGCAGTAGAAAAGCCAAATAGAAACTTGTTGTGTAACACAAACATTTCTAAAAGCTGACACGTCAAAACAAACAGTAAATATTAAATGAGAAATAGTCATCCCATACATTGAACACAGAATTCCTGTACCCTTAAAGTTAGCTGGTAGCTGGTATGTTTACCTATGATTGAGCTACATGATATAATAAACAACAAAGATTTCTATCAGAGCCTCTCCAATATTGAGCACTTTGTTGCAATAGGAAAATACTTACTCTCTGGAAGATGTGAAACTTGCACAAACAATACATCACCAGCAGTTCATGAAATACACTCACAGGTCCACCGCTTCTCGAATGGTTTATTGTCCACACTAGAAGCTATTATAAACATGAGCGGGGCGGGTTTTCCCACCACTCACTGAATATCCTTACTTGAAAAAATGTTCACTATTTCATTTTATTAACGTAATTTGATAAAACTACTCGTCATTTGTTTGTTTTTTTGTTGAAAAAGTTACTGCAGTAAAGTTTTGCAACAAATTTTGAAGCACATGTTTAATAAAGTCAGAAAACATTAGGAAATTTACGAGCTGCTATGAACTTTTTTCCAGCAGGGGTCCCCAGCAGTTGACAATGCGCATTGAAAGCAATGGCCCTATTGAAAGAAAAGTTTTACGTACTTCACAAACTTTCATAATCAGAGTGAACTAATGACTGTTAATAGATTTTAAGTTGACAAAACGGACAGTATTCTGCATATGCACTTTTTTTCATTTTATATTTTTGAACAGTAAAAAAAACCTCAAATATTTGAATTTTTTTCTCTGGTAGGACTCTTTGGGACCAAGCACTAATGTAAACTCAAATATTTTCTGATCAACATACTCAAACAAGCGTACAGTTGGGTTAGGTTTGATTGCTATCAGTCAAATAGACTGGGCTAAGTTCATATGAATATAGCACCTCGTTAATTTGCTTTTACATGTATAACAGTTAGACATCACTTTTCTCAGCATTCTCAGCAAACTTCAGCTATATCTTTTTAAAGTTATCTTTCAAAAACAAAGTTGACTTAAACAACATAGTGCACTAATTACTCGCATTTTCTCCACCGATAGCTGTATTGCAATTACTGTACGTTGAACTTTTCAAAACATGAAGTGCTACAAAGCTGTCATTATCGATGTTAGATCGATTGATGGTAGCTTTTTTGACTGACGTAATTAGCAGTATAGTGACCGCACTTTTCTATGTTTGGTATAAAGTGATTGTTGATAAACTATTGTGAAAGCTGATAAAAGCTATAGATCACCGCCCAGTCAACTAACATTGTGTTGACACCTTAGCTTTTGAGTTGATAGAGCGACCATATCTGTGTGGAAACCACATCATGGTGTACTGCAAATTTGTTGTTTGACATCAACTGGCTGGCTGCCAATCAAAGCGCCGAACAATGAAATAGTTAGATAGAAAAGTAAAAGGCTTTCCATAAGAACAACTGCTATACCATCAGATTTTTGTTCTGAACCACTGATTTATCGTTGCCATTGCCAGTAATTCTGTCATCTGATGCTGTTAGACAAATCTTTCAATGAAAATCCGGTATGTACGTCTCGCCGAACCAATCGAACTGGCCGAACCCACCAAACAATGGTATTATCTTCTCTTGGTGAAAGTAACTCTATGACACTAGCGAGCGAAGAAAAAACCCTAAGCTCACCAAAATTTCGAATCACCAAATTCATACTACTGCCTTAAATGTAAAACCATAATAATTAATATTTATTACCACTCATAACAGCTATTGTAGCATTTCCTTATTATTCTAAAATAATATAAAAAAATATGAATAATAATATTATTAATATTAGTTAATAAATAAAAGGTAACAGCAATGGCATTGTTGTTACTTTAGTTAACAATAGCATTTAATTTAATCATGACTAGAAAAACAGCCAATGTTTTCAAAATCACAATTTATAACAATAAACAGTACTAAAATTATGTAGTATCACTTATTTTACCATATATTTATTATTATTGGAAAGCATTGATCATCATTAAAACAATAACGAATATGGTTAACATCACTAATAATAAAACGGGCACTTTTCCAAAAAACGCACAGTTGGAAAATGGGCTTATTGGAAAATGCGGGTATTGAAAAATGGAATGCCCTGTTTTTGTCTTACAAATAAAGATTGTCGTTATCTTATGATTACTGGGTGACATTTATTTCAAAGCAGCTCATTTGGGTCACGAATAAAATAAACCTCATTAATACAATTATTATCAGTAAGCGTTTTTTAATTATTAAACAGCACAAAGCTGCTGTCATATTGTTCTAAATAAAGATCAATAATTTATTCATAATATTACTGATCTTATTATCAAAATAATAAATATTTTTGTCAATAATGTGGTGAAATTATCTTGTCACATAAATGCCATGAATCCACAACGATATGTATCATTATATTATCTGTAGCCCAATATAGTTTATGATTTAATACTGCTGCAAGCGCCTTGCTAACTGCTTGATACTGAAAAAGGCAATATTTTTGTAAACTATAATAATTGTTATATATGGAGTTGTCACCTCCATTTCATCTACGACCTAAATGAGTTGCTTTAAAATAAACGTCACCATGATTAATGTTATAATTTGTTTGTTCGGTGGGTTCGGCCAGTTCGGTTGGTTCGGCGAGATGTACATACCGATGAAAATCTTATGATTTCTGTGTAGGTTTTGTGTTAGATGATACCCATTATTACTACATATGGATTGTAAGGGACGCATACCTAACTATGACCTCTGGAAGTGTCAAGCTATAAAGCAAAGCCTACAATAATCAGCTAAGCAGAGCGCTAGTATCTACAGTAGGAAACATTTTAAAATGAAATTAACTTTCAACAAACTGAACTTGTTTGGAAAGGCTAAAAACTTTTTATTGAGTCAAGTTTAAAAGCATCTTGTTATAACTGAACTTCAAACTGGATATCTGATGCTTCAATGTGTGAATGAAACCAGTGTGGGAAATAGTTTCAGTCAGTGCATCTAATATAATAAGGTAATGAAAGCTTGTGAACTGTCAATGGATGCAATAATACGTATAGACAGCACCAGTTACAAGTTGGAAAAAGTAGTTAGGAGAGTGAAATTTTGTAAAACAAAATGCGGAATAAAAATTTGGCGGTTTGTTGAACTGAAAATACAGTCATACCAAAATGATGAATTAAGTTTAATGATCAATAAATGACCTTGAAAAACACTGCTTTCCTTACTGATTAGGAGTGATGTGAACTTAAGTTTAAGATAAATCATCGACAACACTGGTCAAAGTATCAGAGATAGTCAAAATGCTCATTTGACTCCTAAAACTCCAAACCATAAAATGTGTATTGACAAAAAAAATTGTCACTCTGGGGGCTGACAACTTTGAGGGAATTCTATCCCAAGGTTTTTGATGATACAGAAAATGCTTTGAACAAAAGAGTACTAACAGAAACAAGAAAACTGTGTATTGTAATGATAGTGCAGATAAAGAAAAACATTTTGAGTAAAAAAACTTTCTTTGCAAAAATTATTTCAGCCAAAATCTACAAAATAAAAACAAAACAGGAGAAGACAACTCTGTCATTTAAGTCACTGAATTTTAGGAATACTACTTTCCAAGGTTTTTGGAATCCCCAATAACCATTTTCCAAGTTGTACATGTATTCATGAGCAGTGAAGCTGAACGTTATTATGAACAGAGCTACACAACAGAGAAAAACATGCAACTTGTGCAAAATATTTATTACCGGGGAAACTCCAAAAATAATTATTGCGGTCTTATATGGAACAATTGACAAAACCTGGAAATTCCCGTGATTAATTGGGGTTTCCCCGATGTTTGAACACTTTTTCAGACGGCGCGTTTTTCTCTATTATGCCCTTGCTGTAGCATATTTCAGAATATGCATGAACTATAGATCATTCATGCAAAAAGTTTATTTTTAGCTTAGTACAATTTCCATTAATTAACCCACTCCACCTAAACCTGTAAAATAAAAACACATAAATCTAGGTAAATAAGTGGCATGGTAGAAAACTGAACAATAAATATTTATGGACGAATGCTGCTCTTTTCACTAATATATCTTATTGCAGTATGTGTTTTTTTAGTTGTTAAAAACGTAAATGTCCACTAACATTAGATAAATAATCATAATTTTTAAAACAGTTTGCTCAATTACTGCTAGTTTCGATAGAATTCAGTCAATAATCCGCTGGTTAGTCTTCAGTTTGATGTGCAGGACATTTAGCTATTCCATGCTAACATTAAGCTGCAAGTTTTATGTAATAGTTTGTGACACTAACTAAACGACACCCTGTAGCCAGCTAAATAGTATTAGCATAGAATTCACACTTCAGCATTTCTGGATTGAGCGTTCATTCAGACAGCAAAAGTGCCCTGCAATTTGGAAATGCTTATTTTTAGCGAAGTAGCACATATTTTCATAAGAGTATTGGCAGGAAATGTGCATAGATTTTGCGGATGAAAATTTGAGACTGTATTAATGTTAGCCAAAGCACTCAGCTAAGGCTGGGGTAATGAATGCTGCCTCACTCAAGTAAGGCTGGGGTAATGAATGCTGCGTCACTCAAGTAAGGCTGGGGTAATGAATGCTGCCTCACTCAAGTAAGGCTGGGGTAATGAATGCTGCCTCACTCAAGTAAGGCTGGGGTAATGAATGCTGCCTCACTCAAGTAAGGCTGGGGTAATGAATGCTGCCTCACTCAAGTAAGGCTGGGGTAATGAATGCTGCCTCACTCAAGTAAGGCTGGGGTAATGAATGCTGCCTCACAAAGAGTAACAACTACTGAACAAGTAAAATGAAAATGAGATCAAGCCTTGACCGATATCATCTCCTTCAAAATGACCATTCTTCCGTTCTTAGCATGCACCATAAGTTCAAGTATAACTGTGCAGAGTTGTAAAAAAAGTTCACAGAGTTAAAACTTAAAAAATAGGCTGTTGCAGTTATGTGAGAAAAGATCAAATGATTCTAAATGGGTAACTCCTGAGAAGCTACGAACTTCTTTTGTCATTAACCTAAAATATTGTTATAACACATTTAGAATTCATCCAATAACTGTTTGCTTGAACGCATATTACACAGTACTACCACACAAAGCAGGTGTTTGCATACGTATACTATTGGGCCTGAACTAAGATGAGGATTGCAGAATGGTGCCCCGGAAAACACGGATTTCACAAAAATTATTATGCGTTTATTAGAGTTGTCATCTTTAACTGCATATTAGCCTCATTTATGGGAAAAATTTGTGGACAAGTTGCACCAAGCAATTTTGATATATTAAAGGGCAGCAAAACAACAAGCATGTGAGATATACATATGGTCATAAATAATTTTGTAGAACCATTACACATTTTTTATTTTTGGAGTTGCCTACTTTATAAAAAAGTCTTGCTGCAGCAAGAAATTTTTTTTATAAAGTAGACAACTCCAAATTGCCATATAGTCGATGTCAAATAAATTTAAACAAATATTAACTAGCCTATGTTAACTTCCACTTTCATAAGATGCTAATCAGTTTACTTTAATGTAGTAAAGTTTGTTCTAGCTAAAAATTTATGAATCGGATGTATTGTTTGAGCATAACCACAACGCCAGAAATGCAATTACAGCAATGTTTTTTTCTTCAAAATAAAATTTCTATTCCTCTAAGTTTATTCCTTGTCAATGCTAAAGCAGAAAAAACCTTTGTCAACTGAAAACTTAGTCTACTCTTTGGGATACTGGCTGTGCAACATCATCTCGTGATATCTGCCATAAGCAAGTACCATACGTTTTAATCACTTTTCATACTAAGTTTTATATATTCTTGTACACTATATCATATATCATAAATATTTTTAAGTTTTAAATAGTATTGAGTCTTTGCTGTCAATTATTTATACTTTGGAAGTTTTACTTATGTATATATAGAAAACAAATTTCTTGTGTACAAAGTTCAAAATGAACTGAAAATCCTTGTTTTCAGTGAGATTTCAGCTCTTTTGTGTCCATTTTCCGTGCTATGCATTTTCTCACAATCGATACAACTGTAGAGATTTTCAGTGCTGTCTAACTGCTGTGCATTGTATTGGGCATGATAATTGAGTCATTGTACAATAGAGGTGTCAATAATACAATATAAGCATAAGTATTGTAAAGGATTTGCTCTCCGACCTTTACCGACACTACTAGAGAGATTGTGCTGACAGCAGCATGCTCGCTGCTGCCTACTATAAACACTGTCCAACAGTATTTAAGCAAAATCAGAGACTGGTTGTATCAGCAATTACCAAAATGGCAGCCTGCCACACCATTAATATTAATGGTAAAGTTATAGCAATTGTATTTTCCTATATAATATAATTTTTACAATCATCAAAGTTACTATATCGTACAAGCGCCTGAAGTCCTTTGCCTTAATACATAACAGGTGGTTGGATTTATAAACAAAACTAGGCTGCTCAGATATGCTAATGAGTAGTTAACAACCTCTAGTCAACCTACAAGCTGACTACCAGATACAAGTGAGGTAATTGGCCAAACAGATAAAATAATGGTGACCTATATATATACATATGTCTAATAATGGCAGAAATTAAAAAAATTACAGGGTGAGGTACATTTACTAGCACTGCTAATTAAGAACAATTTAGTCTAATCAATAATGACAGTTTTCCTCTATTCATACAATTGTAGGGTATTTGAAACTAAAGTCTCTCTCTGGTTTCTTAGAAAGCAGGTGTATTTGAAAATTTCTTATAACCTTCTCCAATGCCTATTCTTGTATGGAATTTTTTTATTTAAATCTCTCAGTGCATTTGCCCTTGGCATATAGGCTCCTGAGGTGTCTACTTGTCCGCTTCATAGGAGTTGTGTCCCAAAGAAAGATAGCCCAAGTAAAACCGGTGGCATATTTTCCCAAGGTTTAGCGATTGGTAGATCTAATTACACTAAGGCGTTGATAATTAAGGATTGTGAAAAAAAGCTGTCAAAGTTAGACAGTTTCATAGATATAGGTTTGGGTGGGGGGGGGGGGAAGGGGGGGGGGACTGGGTGAGAAGTAAGGTGCACAAATCTATTTACTTATTGTGTAAGTGATTTGAGAAATCAAGAAACTAGGAGACCTGTCGAGGCACTTCCAATGGGGGTGTTTGGGCCATGGGGGAAGGAGGGGGGTGAAAATGGCCAAGAGTGTAGGGAAAGGGTGGTGCAGGGAGCGTAGACAAGATGGTTGGATACTTAATTCCACCAAACTATTAAAGCCAAGTAACATATTATATTATAGCTAAATGATAAATGTTAGGCCTTTTTAGATCGATAATGCTCATGTTAAAACAAAAAAATTTCCCATCTTTTGGCAAATCTAAAATCTATTTTTCGAACTCTAAGATGAATAGTGGCCTTACCATTCAGGGGTTGTCAACCCTCGGATGTTTTAGATTCAAGCGCATACAATTCCAACTATAATAAGCATTATTGAAAATGTTGAGCACTTTTTTGTTAACTACAATGGATAACAAGACAAGAGTGATGACAAAAACTGTTTCTAACATTAATAATAACAACGTAATAAATAATAATGATAAGTGTTGAAGCATGTTGAAAATATTTTTAAAAATCGAGTTAAAATAAAATGAAAAGGCACGGTAATCATTATTATTAATATTACTGCCACTCAAATGACATTATTATTAAAATCAACCTAAACTGTTATTGCTGTTGTAAATATTTATCATATTATACTTTTTTTCATTAAAACAACGACTGTTTAATTGTTATAGCCAAATAACAGTATCGACAATAAAAATTGTTACAAATTGAAAAATAGTAATTAATAATATACATAGCAGTTAGTAATAATAATCAAAATGATTGTTTACGGGTGGTTTATGAAAAACAAAAAAAAGTTGTTCTCTGGACGAGTCTGCTACCATTCACTGCGATACTAGAAAATATAAGAAGACAACTCTGTATGAAGTAAGCTGATGCTTTGAACGTTCATGCATAGAAATTGTGCCAGAAAGGATCATCCAAATTGCATTCGGAAGCGCTTTCCCGTACCAACTTTTTCAAGGCATGGATGCTCTTGATCCGAAAATGTCAATTATAGCTAACTGACATATATCATAGCTAACTGACATATATTATAGCTAACTGACATATAGTATAGCTAACTGACATATATTATAGCTAAGTGACATATATTATAGCTAACTGACATATATTATAGCTAACTGACATATATTATAGCTAACTGACATATATTATAGCTTACTGACATATATTATAGCTAACTGACATAAATTCTAGCTAACTGACATGTATTATAGCCAACTGATGTTTATTATAGCTGACTGACATATATTATAGCTAACTGGCATATATTATAGCTTACTGACGCATAATCAAGTTAACTGGCAAATGCTCCACAGAAGGTCAACTGGGATTTCTGATAAAATGATACGTGACGAGAGGGTTAGCAATGGATTGAAAGGTGTCAAGGACATGGAGGTCTCAGAGGGGTGTTGGAAGGAGTAAGCATTTATATAAATGGGAAAACAACTCCAACTTCTCTCTCAAATGATTTTAGCATTATAAGGAGACCAGGTTCTAGGTAGACAAAATGGAACAACTGTCCAAGAGCACCCAGGGAGGTGAACAGATTTTGATATTGCTCACATTCCCAGACAACTGAACATGGCTTTGGCAAGCATTATGTCTCATGGTTTCCAATCAGTCTCAAAAAAACAAAGCATAACTTTGTGTTTTCATAGTTAACAGCCATTTTTCTTAAGCACTATGAATGCAATGGCCTTCAATGGCATACAACTTTTAAATACTAGGATTGCATTGTAAATATTATGAACGTTTTTTTAGCTGTTCATCACCATCGGTTGACATGCTCACAAAAAGACCTAACTTTGTGGGTGAAGGCGACTTACAGATTCTATACCCGTGTGATCTCTGTAATCAAGTCATTGTGCAACCTCAGCAGACCAGCTGTGGTCACAGGTGAGTGACATACAGAGCAGCTGTGGTCACAGGTGAGTGATATACAGAGCAGCTGTGGTCACAGGTGAGTGCAACAGAGAGCAACTGTGGTCACAGGTGAGTGAAACACAGACCAGCTGTGGTCACAGGTGCGTGAAATACAGAGCAGCTGTGGTGTAAGGTGAGTGAAACACAGACCAGTTGTGGTTACAGGTGAGTGACATACAGAGCAGCTGTGGTCACAGGTGAGTGAAACACAGCGCAGCTGTGGTCACAGGTGCGTGAAACACAGAGCAGCTGTGGTGTAAGGTGAGTGAAACACATACCAGCTGTGGTGTAAGGTGAGTGAAACACAGAGCAGCTGTGGTTACAGGTACGTGAAACACAGAGCAGCTGTGGTGTAAGGTGAGTGAGATACAGAGCTGTAATTGGACATTGGTATTTGACTGGCAGAATTTATATATGCTCATATCATGTAAAATAATTCTGAGTTTTTTTTATTTGACTACAATACTAAAAGTTGGAAAATTTTCTCAAAAACTTCCGATACGTCAATAAAACATGAGCGACTTTGAAGAAGTTTCGAAAACTGAACTCATTTGATTCATTTTATTAATTACCAGATTCTTGCTACTTGGTGTAATAACTTGATGGAGTGAGTTGAAATTGGTTTGAAGTCATCATAAAAATTAGGAAACAAGCCATCTTCATAAATAGCTTGCTGTCAAATATCGGATTACTAACCATTCTTCAAAATGAATCTACGAATATTATTTTTGTAGGTAAAATCTAAATAAAAAATTATAACACTGTTGGTGCTAATAACAGTTGTGTGCACTTAAAATATAACTTATACAAAGTTTATGAGTAAATCGAAGAACTTGAATTATTTGTTAAAAACCTCAAACCACAAAATGAAAATGTCACATATTAAGTTAGACAATATTGTCGCATACGTACAGCTATGTTTGCTGTTAAAGGGTTTGTAAGAAGTGTATAGATGACAAGTTTGGGAGTGATGATGTCATATCCTGTCCAATAAACCATGATGAACTTGAGAATGAGCTGGCTGAGCTACCTTGCCAGAGCAGCGGTCTTACCCGTGATGACATCACACCAGATCATGTGTGGAACAAGAAACTACTGAAAGAAAAGTGTGCTTGTGACAACATTCATTTTGGTTGCCATGAAAACCCAACATGGAAAAATTTGAAGGTAAAAAAGTTTCTGCATTCCATAAATGGTACTGTATTATGATACCAAAATGAAGAGCATTATTCTTTGTGGTAAATATATAAACAACAAGCATTGTAATAGATTTCGGTCTGCTTTACGCAAAATTCCACTATCTCTCTCGCTGTGCCGTATGACAGTGAAAACTACTGATCAGTTACTGCCGGATCACTTAGCAAGCAACAGAAAATAGTGTATATCCATGGATAAATATAAAAAAAATTATTGTTTAAGCAATTCTTTGGTGACGAAACAAACTATTTCAAATTTACCGGTGTTTGCTAATATGTTGAACAAATAATTTGTTTTACCTCTAAGCATGAAAACAGACAAAGTAGATTTTCCATCAGCATTAAAGAACTTTGAGAGTGATCGATACAGTGGAACCTTGTTTGCCAGAAACTTAAGATTTGGTAATACAATACTAGCAACTACAAAACAAAATTCATGACGAAGAATTTTTTTCTATTTGTTTTATTAAGCAGGTAAAAAACTCGAGTCTGATATATAAAATGTGGGTCTTCAATAACATCATTGATGTGATTGTTTTAAATTCATTGCAACTGAATCTCAACGCACAAACCATCTGCCCCTTTCACATTCTATCAATGTTCTACAGAGCCATCTGGTGAACTGCCAGTATGCGCCGGTGTACTGCAAGCAGTTTAAAGAATGTAAAAAATGCGTTGGGAAAAAAGACATGGTTGAGCATGAGAAGACCTGCCCATACTCTTCACAGACATGTGACCTTTGTGGCCAATCATTGAAGCTCAAAGACATCCTGGTAGTCTATACTTTTACCCATACATTTTACCTAATTGTCTATGTCTATGTGAAGAATAATGATTTGTGCGTAAGCAACCAGTTTTTACTGAATTTTAACTTAACAATAACAAGTTCCGCGCTAAAGATGATGCAAAAAAAAATCATGAATTACAAAATGGCGTTCTCTAATTTTACTATCGTAATAAATATTGTGCCAACACTATATTGTTGTCATGTTGTTTAATCAATCTGAAAAGAGAATATAGCTTTTTCATAGGAATCAAATATATTATGATCGCTTCATTTCTATATTAATATTTGGTGAATAATTGTCTTCTCACAAAACATGGACTTGATCCATATAAACCACTAAACATGGAAAATTTGACAACTTTGATTGAGCTTTAATTATCACTTATTTTAGCTTTACTATTGATTATAGACCTAATACAAAGGCAAAAAGTGTATGTTAGTAGAAAAGAATCAATAGACCATGTTCAAAAGTGTATCTAGAAAAGTTTACACTTGAAATATTTGCTTCAACAAAATGATATCTTTTAGGAGCACAAGAAAAGCTGTGGCATTGCTGAGAGAACGTGCCACACCTGTTTGAAAATCTTTGATCATCCCCATCAGGTACTGCAAATAATCATTAGTATTTTTCAGTTTAAAGAAATGCTTACAAAACTATTAGTATTTTAATTTTTTGTTTCTTTAAATGTCTTCAAGGTAGAAAAACTTTGAGCTTTCAAAAATTATTTGTTATAAAAACTCAAAGCATTGCCTGTTAAATAAGTCTACTATTTGAATTTAAGTTGATGGGTAGAGTTTGTAGCAAAATTTAACTACCAATATTTTATGGTTGTTATTTATACCATGTACTTAAAATACACGAGAAGCGACTCATTTAATAGGAAAAGCTCTGGATTTCAAAATGTATTGTGTATTGATGGTATTCCATTATACATCAACAATGCTGTTGGTTAAATTGTAGTCTGTGATTCATCAGAAAACTCACAAATCTTGTATGATGGAGGCAGGAAAGTGCTTCTATTACAAATATTGTAAGTTTGAGGCTTCTACAATAAAAGAGTTGCAGGAACACATGGAGAGTGACAAAGACCTGCACATAAAAGCTCTCATAGCTAGAGTGAACGAACTGGAAGAGGAAAAACTTGTAATAGATGCAGCGGTTTGTACTTCAGTATTATGCAACAGCCTAGTAAGCATTCGACTTTCATACAAATCTTAATTTCTTTAAAGCACTAACAAGCTTTTCAAATTAAATCTGTCAATTCTTTTTGTTGGATATATAGGTTTTAAACTGGAGCAGTCTTACTATCTATGAAACTCTAGCCTTGCCCAATTACAATATTTTGTTGTCTATTTCTGTGAAGTTTTGTAGTACTTGTTGTCCTTGTAGTGACAGTGCAGTCTAATAAGCAATTTACCTTTACTCTCATTTACAGAATGCAAGTGTGAGAAAGGCTGTACGAAAGCGAGTGAATTCATTAGAGGTAAGCACTGGTGCTAAACAAGATGAAGTTTCAGCAATACGCTAGAACTAGGATCTTGTGTTGCTATTCAGGAGTAAATTGTCATGAAAGATCATGCATCTTGAAAATATGTTTTTTTGTATGTTTGCCACCAGCTTTAGGATATTTGCACTCTGGTATTGTAAAATGTATTTGAACAATAGCTTTAATGTAACACTTGCTTAGTTTTTTTGTATCACTTGCCACTTTGTTATTAACAAAATATTAAATGTCATTTTTGAAAAAAGTTTAGAAATGAGACCTCTTAAAACAGTCTTCTACAAAGTTTGTGCACAGCAAAACTCCAAAATTTTGAATGAGCTTAAATGAACGCCGCAAATAATCAAATCGAAATCTTTGTTTGCAATGTTTTTGGTATAGAGTTGAGCTTTGTTTAATAAAAGTTTATTCTATCAAATAAACAAACATTTCATTGGTAGAAAATGCTAGCACAACTTGCAAGTGATGTGCGACAGCTGAAACAAAGGACAGATATATCTGAGGCCAATAAACGGTACTTAGCTGGAGTCCTAAAAGCCATAATTGCACTTCCAGCAAATATTAAAGATATAAAGAGTCGAGTGGCAAGAGTTGAAGACTTGATGGAAGCTTCAGAGTTGCGTAAGTGACTGTTATAGCAATCAAATATTTTGAAAATTCAACAAAGAGACAAAATCAATTTCGGTTAATTAAAGTGTATATTGAAAAATTCAAATTTGCAATCAATTGACTTGAATCAGAAAATGCAGAAACCATTGAGTTTTGTGGTGGATAAAATTATTGGGAGTTATCTTCCCTCTACAATGAACAATAGTGAGGCAAGCTGTCTATTTGTCAAAAGTGTGTCGCAATCTGAGTCAGTCATCAATTATGTTACAGTGTTATTACTTAACAAGTGATATGCAAACAGATAAAAAAAAATCATCATTAATATATTGTTAGCGTGTTTACTAAATGATTTTACTGATATTTATTTATCTTTAATTATTTTCATCAGTTTTACTACTTGAAAACTATTCTTTAGCGTATAGGACTGCTCAAGTTGTGCAATTCTTTGATAGCCATAGTGAGAGTTATGTTATAATATGCAGTGTTGCACAGCTATGCATAATCTAATAATATATGATTATTATACTTGGCATATTTATACTTTTCCAGCCGGAACAGTAAAGGTATCTATTAAATAACTATATATTCATTACGGGAAAGTCAACTTATCAGCGGAGAACACAAATCCTAATGTTACAATAGGAAACAAAAACTCGTTGCCAACGTTTTATTCAAAGTCCTAATACTGCAATGTGATATTACGTGACATGAACTCAACAGTTTTTACTAGAGAATGAATTTAAGCCACATCACTGTTCAGACGATTTCTCACAGCTCCAATCATGTTTCCGCATAGGCGTATTTGCTTTTCAGTTTGACTACTTAAACTTTGGATTTTACTGGTGTTGAAAAAAACACTCAGAACAAAACGTCTCTGTTTGATTTCAGTGGTATATTTATATATATTGAGTAAAATGCTTCAATTTATTTTGTCAAACAGTGAGGTTTTGCACCAATCTTTTACTATTATCCAACATTGTCCTACTAAGGTTGGTAATTTATTTTATTAGAAAGACGAGTAAAATCCTTGGAATCACTCACTAAAACAGTCAAGAGCAGTGGGGATGTGCTATCTGGCATGGAAGATCTGGTAAAGGTATAAGCTTGTTATGTACACATGATACGCAATGAGCTTACGGTTTTTATTGCTTTTCTTTTTATAGACAAATCTAAAAATCACAGCAGATCTCATGATGAAAAAATTTTTGCACAAAAAGTGGTAAAATAAATTTTTATTTATTACTAGCACTAAAGAATGATCATTACTAAAAGTGTTTAATCGTTAATGAACTATGAATCCCAAATATCTCAAAATGTACATATTTAAACTAAAAAAAATGAAAGGTTTTCACAGTTTCCTACTTGAGCTCTTTCGCGATTACAGAGTGAGCTGTTCCTACCCCACGATGGACTGTTCATTTGGAAAATTTCCAAGTACAGAGAAACAAAGCAAGAGTCAGTGAAAAACGGATGTACCCCTCTTTACAGTAAACCATTCTACACTTCTAGATACGGCTACAAGATGTGTCTAAGGGTAAGCCTCCGTACATCTCTAAATGCTGTTGTCTCTGACATCCTCCTACTGCTTCACTAGCTAGACTCTTTATAATAACTCAATAGAAACCAGTATTTTGATGCTTTCAGGCGGATCTAAATGGTGACGGTGAAGGAAGAGGGAAATTTCTCAGTCTATTCTTTGTTCTGATGAAAGGAGAATATGATTATCTGCTAGAGTTTCCGTTTCAACACCGTATCACTTTGGAACTTCTCTGTCCAACGAGGGTCACACTAAATGTGCGTGAAACCTTTCTTGTGAGTTGAATTAAATGGTTCTTTATCTACATACTAAAAATAACTTCTTTCTTGACTGTGTGAGATTGAGATACGAATGATGGTGAAGCACTTTGGCTGTCCGGTTAATTAAGTCAGCTTACGTATCTGTGTATTTTTGTGCAAACTATTGTGACAGAAAGTCAAAAGTCTAAAAATGCATTGGAAAGACATAACACGCGCTGGGGTTACAATTCAAGTTTCAACTTTTAATTTAAGTTTTACGTAAAACTGGATAAAGAAAATAAAATGTTTTAACAAATTTAAAAAAAAACTTACTTCTGCTCGTGTTTTATATATAATTTTTTTATTAGTTTTAAAAGCTTACACTTACATGTACTTTTTAGCCTTCATCAATATTAAATTTTATCGATAGTATCAGATTTATTTGATGGCAAATGTGACATTTACTGAAACTTCTTATAATCTTTTGATTACTCATCGTTTATTTTAACCACCTTACATAAAATATTTAGCCAGTATCATAAATACAAAAAGTTTTAAACAGAATTTGCTTGTTACAGCCACCAGCCAATGATATTTCTTTCAAAAAAGCAGAAGAAGAAATGAACAGAGCCATAGGTTTTACCCAGTTTGCTTCACACACATTGGTGGAATCAGATGACTTCCTGGTCCAAGACAGCATTTACATCAGGGTTAAGGTGTCCTTGGTTGGTGATTCCACATTCTAGAGAATGACACAAAACTTGCCTTACCGCTTGGGTCATTTATCTTCGATTAAATGTTTCACACGAAAGTCTTGCTATTTTGACAAAAAAGTTTGGTATGTGAAAACTTTGAGGATTGTCTCTTTTTTAATTTTATGCAAAACCTCTTTGTATTGATTATCTATGTTGCTTCAGCGCATTAACCACCCCACTACGCAGCTCAGAATCACATTATGCAATGGCTGATAAGCTTTATCGAACTTTCACTAACAAAGCTGCTAAGAAACAAAAAACTGTTATGCAGCGGTTTTTCTCCCACTTCGACTTCCTCTTTCAAAATCGCTATCAGTAATGGCAAAACACAAAAAAACTGTAGTTATCCGATGGCGCACTATTAAAAACATCTATTGGGAATAGTTATTTTTCTCAATCTGAGAAGTTTGTCATTGCTGCTGACCCTGCTTTGATTAAAACAAATACTTTCCATTAAATGAAGTGGAAATTATATTGTGGCATGGTTTCAGGATATACAATAACCTCCTCTTATAATCAAAAATGCCTCAAGATATTCTATTCCGTCAGCTTTTTTAAGGTAACAAATTCACATGATGTGAAATTTTCTACTGAATGCTCATACACCATAAAAGGTTTTTCCTGTTTCTATGCATTTATCAGGATTTAAATTTTTTTAAAGATAATACAAAAAATTTCTACATGCTTTATTGCGCGGCCATTGTTACTTGGTACAAACTTTTTCTGCAGCTCAATGGATAATGTTGTCGGCAAACAGTGTCCAGTTTAAGGAATAAGGATGAATGTATTTCATGAAATTCTGGCCACTCAACTATTTCCATTTCAAATTCAGTTTCTACAACGGTGTATTTGAAGAAAATTCAATGTATACAAGCTTTATTGCTCAAAATAGTATCTAGCAATACCAAAGCTACCAGTGATTAAAAGAAAACTCAAAATTTTACCTCATAAATTTGTGCGTATGGCAATTTTTCATTGAAACATTCCTGAATAGAACGTTCCACATAGCCAATTCTTTCCCAGCAAAAAATAAAAATGTGATTTTGAACTGTTTAGAAGTAGCTGCTGAGTCCATCGCTTTTTACATTTGTCATGACAACTTTTATACTTTATGTGAGGTTGTTGTGCCAGTGTCCATGTTCATAAACGTGCCATTTTTTCTGACAGTTTCTATCTATAGCTTTATTGATTACACAATTAATAATACTTGTGAAATGGATGCAATAAAAAACGAGCAAAATACTCAAGTTTTTCGATGCTTTGTATTTATAAGCGCTATTTTATATATCAGTTCTGCATCTAATAATGAATTGTTCATGACTTTTTGAACTTTTTTAGTGTGAGGCACAAGCCTGATTGTTTTGTTCGTATATCTGCGTATCTACAATATATAATGCAGTACAAAATTATATGTCCTGCATAGTAGTGTGTATATATATACTTATATTTACTAGTTTGTGATATGTTTTTCTTATTGCGTTCACTAATTTATTGAAGGTAAATGAATTATTTTTGATATAAGCTGTTATAGGTTTTTTAAAACCTCAAGTGTGTAATGTATGGAAAAATTATGATAAACGAATAATAAAAATTTCTTTGTAATTTATGCTGTAAATTATAAATAATTATTAACCAATGTTTGACAAGTGCATTGGTGAATCAGCAGACATCCTGGTCTCACTCGACCAATCATTGCATGCACAATAAAATCTGTACATGGAACAGCTGGATTGAAGCCCAGTTTGTTCAATACCCTTACCCTCGTTCACTGATGATATTAGTCAATATAATCTGTTTGTGACCAATTAAAAACAACAACATTATGGGCAATTTTCTATTAGTGATACAAGCACATTAAAAAGGGCTTTCAACACTGATTCTAATGATGTTGTCAGTTTGGAGCATTGGTGCTACTATAAAGATATATTTGGCATTTTATATGGGGCTTAACTGGAGTTGTACCCTCATGACACCTTTTAGCCAATGCTAACTCCACAGGGCATAAATAGGTGAATTACAATACATTTAACTGGTGACTCCCCAGCCTACACAGTCTACAAAGAGTGGCCTTGTGATTGTGATGAGACGAGTTATAAATAGATAAGCTCTCTGTCCCCTCTGAAGGCTATCATCAGCAAGTTATGCATACAGGCACAATAATTATAACATGACATACTTGGTTTCTTTGCCAGTTTTAGATTTGGTACTAAGGTTCATAAGCATTGTTACTTACAGCGGAAACGTTAATGTTTTAAAAACCTGCTTAGAATAACTAAAAAATTGCTAAAGCCAAGTCAGCTCAAGTTTTTCGTCGACTTTTCACATATGAACTTTTGCATTGGAAAAATAGTTGATTCTGTGCACTAGATTACATACCGGCAACTGAACAATTTACTTTTGTATGGAAAGGTAAAAGTAGAGCATTGCCTGTAGGATTAACTTAAAGGTAATTAATAACAAAAAGTTATCTAATTAATTTTTGTTAACAATCATCAGAGGTACAAAAGAACAGCTGGTAGGTCAAAGTTCATACATAGAAAAAAGCTTAAGCCACCCCTTTTATACACATTTTTTCATATGAAATCTTGCTGTCAACTGCAGTAGCACAGCTCCCTTTCTGATTACATAAGCATAATCATATATGTATAGACTATAAAACATGCAAACCATTTGTAGTGATTAAGATATGTATCACATTGTTTTAAGGAAGCCAAACAATAAATTATAAAAGAAAATGAAAAAATTAAATCTATTTCACATTTAAAATTGAAATAATACTTTCAGTTGGTCTATCAAACTGTCAGAGAGTATCTATTATCTGAAATGGGAGTTGTCTTTCCATCTATGCGTTATTTCAATTTTATTTCTTGAATGATATTATTTTCAATAAGTTTTGGTTTACTACAACGGAATAGCTAGTTTTATGTGAAAAAACGTACGCAGAGAGTACAGCGAGCGTACAACAATGAACGTGCAGCAAACGTACAGTGAAGTTTGACCAAGCTTACAACATGTCTGTTGCCAAGCACTACTTAACAATTTAATAATGTTCTCACCAGAACAATCAAACTCAATATTTACAGCAAAATTATTGATTTTCATTTTTTTTGTTAGTGCAAAACGCAGGGAAGCACAACTGTTGCATTATCTATACGTAATAATTTCTAATCACTAAACAGTTTACAATGAGCGGGTTGAGTTTTGGATACAACAAAATGTAGCTAGAGTTGCCTACATGCCAGTTCATGTTACTAACATACTTTCAAGTCTCATACTGCATTGAAAGTAGTCGTATTTTTTGGTTTGGATTATCATGCGCTAGAAATATAACACAACTTGCTAGAGCTACTAAGTTATAAAATACATTTTCGTCACAAACACAGAAAAAAAAACGAAGGGCGTTGTTGAAATTATTTACACTTGGTTAGTTATTGGTGCAGAAATTATTATATTTATTCGTACCCCTTTAACACCAATATATTAGCCCTTAACAACAATAGCCTTTTCACACCTTTACAACTTTCTTGAACCTTTTCACACTTCATGTTAAGCTGACTCCACTTTCACACTTCATGTTAAGCTGACTCCACTTTCACACTTCATGTTAAGCTGACTCCACTTTCACTCTTCATGTTAAGCTGATCCAATTTCACACTGGTGTCGACTTTTCAATTTTGACCCATTACTATTGAGAACTGAAACCATTATTGCTGGGTACTTTATAGAGAGTGGCCCCCCTCCTTGCGCTAACTAGCAAATTACTAAACGCATTTACATCATGCCATCATGGCGTCTTGCCAACAAGTTTATTGCTGGTTAGTTATCAGCCTGTAAAAGAGGGTTAGTTAGGATCAGACTCAAAATAAATCTGGTTGAAAGAAATTGATTATTTGTTTTGTGTATGTAACAGGTATCATGCCCCCATTAAAAACATTTTGAAGTAGTATGAGATCACTTTCTTCAGTGACAACAACTTGATCTGCTTGATCTCACTCTGTTGTTTATTACACAGGATGTACGTTTAGAATTCAAGCTGCATGTGGTGTGTTATTTAACAGCTTCAATATTTGTTCGTGGCTCAAGCAAACCTTTGTGCACTTACTTTTTATTTTTTTTATAAACTACTTCGCAGTATCTAGCTAACTGCAATAAAACAGTTCTCTAAATAGCAAAGAAAATCATGTGGGAGTTGTCTACTCATTGGGGAGAATAATCCAAACTAGCAATTACACATGACACAATGCGTATTGATTCACCGTTCCTTGATGAGGATAAAACAGCTTAGAACAACTAGCTGCCGGTTCAGTCCTAATGCAAATCTTTTCCATCAACAACATTTCTGTAAGTCTTCATATTTACTTGGGCTGTAGTTATGAACAAGAACCCATTTTGTTGCAATTAAATTTCCAAAAACTTTCCCATTACTCAGCTTTCATTGTGTGCCAGTCATTATTGAGTGTGTATTGCATCAGGCAATCACGTGACCACTGATAAGGATTTTAAAACATTGCCAAATGATAAGTTGACTAGTAAACGTAGGCTAGTAAAAAGCTTACTAGTTTGTTATAGCTATGCATTTTAAACTGTCTTCATTTATACTAGTAAGAATATAGAGCAAGAGTCTAGCATTCTCCATACTGAGGAAGTATAACTGCCTTGCTCGTATTTTGTAATTTTTTATTCAACTATAAAATTGGATTTCTCTGACCAAATTTACTCACTCACTTACACTAACACAGCGCACTGCATGCCCCACAAACAAATAAACAGTCCCGTTACATAATTTTACTTCCAATCCCAGCCTATTTTACTGGAAATACAATATTATTGTGGCAATAAACACTGCAGAAACGTAAATTGTGTACATAGATGAAAATCTCAAGTGCTTGAATTTCTAATACCACTTTTTCTAGTAGTTTCATTTGTGAAAAGTGGGTTCTGCAGTGCAGGGCAGTGTTAGCCTGTCTAAATGATAAAAATTTTGTGTCCATCAACAAAATCTTTCCGTAAAATACAATTAGAAAATATTTATGTTTGTAGTTATCGAGTTCTCAGGGACAGAATAAGTTTTTTCAATCAAGAGATTGACAAATGCTTATTAGGAAACGTCGTTGCTGGAGTTACATGAATGCTTTTTCATCAGCCAGTTGAATTTGAGATGATCGCTGACTCTAGAACATACAACACCCAATCAAGTTCACTCAAGCAATGGAATGTATTAGTTGTAGCAAAAAAAGACAAAAGCTTTCATTTAAAACTAATAATTGTTTCTGATAACTTGAGAATGGAGTGATTGGTAAAGCTAGCCTTCACTGCAGAGCAAACTCATAAAAATGCAAATTGGTAAAAAAGATGTAGATGACAATCGCTGAGGCAAAGTATTATTCCAAAGGCAAATGGTGCTTGATCACTACCAGTTGATATAAACCAATGAACAATCTAAACTTCATCAGCCTACAAACCACTTACGGTTGTTGAAATTTCCTGACAGCTGCCCATACTGTTCAGTCAACCACACAATGTCAGTGATCCCCGTCTAGGTAACTTATAGAAGTTAGTGAAACCTGTGTCCGTGATTCATCAGAAAACTCACAAATCTTGTATGAGGGCAGAAAAGTGCTTCTACTACAAATATTGTCAGTTTGAGGCGTCTACAGTAAAAGAGTTGCAGGAACACATGGAGAATGACAAAGACCTGCACATAAAAGCTCTCATAACTAGAGTGAATGAGCTGGAAGAGGAAAGACATTTAATAGAGGCAGCGGTTTGTACTTTGGTATTATATAACAGCCTAGTAAGCATTCAACTTTCATAGAAATCTTAATTTCCTTAAAGCACTAACCAGTTTTTCAAGTTAAATCTGTCAATTCTTTTTGTTGGATATACAGGTTTTAAACTGGAGCAGTCTTAGTATCTATGAAACTCTAGTCTAGCCCAACTACAATATTTTGTTGTCTATTTCTGTGAAGTAGTGTAGTACATGTAGTCCTTGTAGTGACAGTGCAGTCTAATAAGCAATTTACGTTTACTGTCATTTACAGAATGCTAGCGCGAAAAAAGCTGTACAAAAGCGAGTGAATGCATTAGAGGTAAGCACTGGTATTAAACAAGATGAAATTTCAGCAATACGCTTGAACTAGGATCATGCGCCGCTAATTCACGAGTAAATTGTCATGAAAGATCATGCAGCTTGAAAATATGTTTTTTTTGTATGTTTCAAACCAGTTTAAGGATATTTACACTCTGGTATTGTAAAACTTATTTGAGCAATGGCTTTAATGTAACACTTGCTTAGTTTTTTTTATCACTTGCCACTTCGTTATTAAAAAAATATTAAATGTCGTTTTTGAGGTAAGTTTGGAAATGAGACCTCTTAAAACAGTCTTCTACAAAGTTTGTGCACAGCGAAACTCCAAAATTTCGAATAAGCTAAAATGAAGGCAGCAACTAATTAAATCGAAATCTTTGCGTTGCAATATTTCTGGGATAGAGTTGAGCTTTGTTAAATAAAAGTCTATTCTGTCAAATAAACAAACGTTTCATTGGTAGAAACTTCTGGCACAACTTGCAAGTGATGTGCGACAGCTGAAACAAAGAACAGATATATCTGAGGCCAATAAAGAGTACTTAGCTGGAGTCCTAGAAGCCATAACTGCACTTCCTGCAAATGTTAAAGATATCAAGAGTCGAGTGGCAAGAGTTGAAGACTTGATGGAAGTTTCAGAGTTGCGTAAGTGACTGCTATTGCAATCAAATAATTTGAAAATTCAACAAAAAAACAAATAGCAATTTCGGTCAATTAAAGTGAATATCGAAAAATTCAAATTTGCAATCAATTGAATTAAATCAGAAAATGCAGAAACCATTGAGTTTTGTGATGGATAAAATTATTGGGAGTTATCTTCCCTCTCGAATGAACAATACTGAGGCAAGCTGTCTACTTGTCAAAAGTGTGTCGCAATCTGAGTCAGTCATCAACTATGTTACAGTGTTATTACTTAACAAATGATATGCGAACAGATAAAAATTCCTCATTAATATATTATTAGCGTGTTTACTAAATGTTTTTATTTATATTTATTTATCTTTAATTATTTTCAGCAGTTTTACTACTTGACAACTGTTTTTTAGCGTATAGGACAGCTCAAATTGTGCAATTTTTTGATGATCATAGTGATAGATAATATTATAATATGCAGTGTTGCACAGCTATGCATAATCTAATAATATATGATTATACTTGGCATACTTATACTTTTCCAGACGGAACAGTAAAAGTATCCATTAAAAAACTATAGATTCATTACAGGAACGTCAACTTATCAGTGGAGAACACAAATTCTTATGTTACAATGGGAAACAAAAACTCGTTGCGAACGTTTTATTCAAAGTCCTAATACTGCAATGTGATATTACGTGACAAGAACTCAACAGTTTTTACTAGAGAATGAATTTAAGCCACATCACTGTTCAGACGATTTCTCACAACTCCAATCATGTTTCTGCATAGGCGTATTTGCTTTTCAGTTTGACTACTTAAACTTTGGATTTTACTGGTGTTGAAAAAACACTCAGAACAAAACATCGCTGTTTGATTTCAGTGGCATATTTATATATATTGAGTAAAATGCTTCAATTTATTTTGTCAAAAAGTGAGGTTTTGCACCAATCTTTTACTATTATCCAACATTGTCATACTAATGTTGGTAATTTATTTTATTAGAAAGACGAGTAAAATCCTTGGAATCACTCACTAAAACAGTCAAGAGCAGTGGGGATGTGCTATCTGGCATGGAAGATCTGGTAAAGGTATAAGCTTGTTATGTACACATGATACGCAATGAGCTTACGGTTTTTATTGCTTTTCTTTTTATAGACAAATCTAAAAATCACAGCAGATCTCATGATGAGAAAATTTTTGCACAAAAAGTGGTAAAATAAATTTTTATTTATTACTAGCACTAAAAAATGATCATTACTAAAAGTGTTTAATCGTTAATGAACTATGAATCCCAAGTATCTCAAAATGTACATATTTAAACTAAGAAAAATGAAAGGTTTTCACAGTTTCCTACTTGAGCTCTTTCGCGATTACAGAGTGAGCTGTTCCTACCCCACAATGGACTGTTCATTTGGAAAATTTCCAAGTACAGAGAAACAAAGCAAGAGTCAGTGAAAAACGGACGTACCCCTCTTTACAGTGAACCATTCTACACATCTAGATACGGCTACAAGATGTGTCTAAGGGTAAGCCTCCGTACATCTCTAAATGCTTTTGTCTCTGACCATCTTACTGTAGTGGATTTTGGGGGGCCAATTAAAGATCCACCAACAACACCTCACTCCAGAGGTCAACTTCCAAACGGGGGAGTATGCTAACTCCACAACCGTATTCAGAGCCCACGGCTCAAACGCACAAGACAGTGTCTCAATCAGTATATCATAATGTATTACACAACAACAGTCCCAGTGTAGTATAAGACCGGCAATGTATTATGCTGCTTGGTACAATCACAAGCAGGATCTCAATACAAGTACAATGAATGGTGAACAGTCTTTGCCTTTTATAGGCGGAGTAGCAAAAAACATAAACAGAGATAAGGGGTAAAAAATCAGCAGTAACAGGAAGTTATTGCACGAATAGAAAAATGAGATAAAAATAACACAATGCAGTATCGGCTAGGATAGGGTTAAATGTATAAGGCACCCAGAAGTAAGGGGCAGAACTTCTCAGTCAATAATGCTGAATCACGGTGGTGCAATAGGTAGCTCAAGTTCCTAGCTGTTAATGCTTGTGTTCCTTGTCTTTTGTCCTTCCGTTGGTAGCTAGGCAGCAAAGTTGGTCTCCTGCATCTTTTGGCACTACTTTGGGTCCACAGGCTATAGCCCTTCTTCCTTACCCGACCCGGTATAGGGTCGGTAGTGACACTGCAGAGCCGGTAGTGCATGCTGCAGGGCCGGCAGTGAATGCTGCAGGGCCGATAGTGCTTCTGCAGGGCCGGTAGTGCTTCTACCGACTTTCTTACTTGTTTTCTGGCTGTGCCAGACTCATTCTAGGTGTGCCTGACACTCAGCAGTTGTCAGGGAGGACCCTGTGCACATGTAGTGGTCATGAAACTCCCCCATCTTAATGCTGTTGTCTCTGACCATCCTCCTACTGCTGCACTAGCTAGACTCTTTATAATAAATCAATAGAAACCAGTATTTGGGTGCTTTCAGGCTGACCTCAATGGTGACGGTGAAGGAAGAGGGAAATTTCTCAGTCTATTCTTTGTTCTGATTCAAGGAGAATATGATTATCTGCTAGACTTTCCGTTTCAACACCGTATCACTTTGGAACTTCTCTGTCCAGCGAGGGTCACGCTAAATGTGCGTGAAACCTTTCTTGTGAGTTGAATTAAATGATTCTTTATTTACATATTAAAAACCACTTCTTTCTTGACTGTTTAAGACTGAGATGCAACTGATGATGACGCACCTTGGTTGTCTGGTTATCATTGTACAACTTACGTATGTATATTCTTTATGCATGGAATGATTTTTAATTTTGCTCTGTGAGAGTAAATCATTGTTACAGAAAGTCAAAAGTCTAAAACTGCATTGGGAAGACATAACATGAGCTGGTGTTACAATTCAAGTTTCAATTTTTAACTTAATTTTTGAGCAGAACTGGATGAAGAAAATAAAATGTTTAACGAATTTAAAAAAAACTTACTTCTGTCCATTTTTTATATGCTTTTTTTGTTAGTTTTACAAGCTTACACTTACATTTATTTTCTAGCTTTCATCAATATTAAACTTTATTGATATCAGATTTATTTAAAGGTGAATGTGACATTTAAAACTTCTCACAATTTTTTGATTACTCATCATTTATCTTAATCAGCTTACATATAATATTTAGCCAGTTTCATAAATACAAAAAGTTTTAAATATAATTTGCTTGTTACAGCCACCAGCCAATGATATTTCCTTCAGAAAACCAAAAGAAGAAATGAACAGAGCCATAGGTTTTCCCCAGTTTGCTTCACACACATTGGTTGAATCAGATGACTTCCTGGTCAAAAACAGCATTTACATCAGGGTTAAGGTGTCCTTGGTTGGTGATTCAACATTCTAGAGACTGACATAAAACTTGCCTTACCACTTGGGTCATTTATCTTCTATTGGATATTCCACATGAAAGTCTTGCTATTTTGACAAAAAAGTTTGGTTTGTGAAAACTTTTAGGATTGTCTCTTTTTTAATTATATGCAAAACCTCTTTGTATTGATCATTTATGTTGCTTCAGCGCATTAACCACCCCAATACGCATCTCAGAATCACATTATGCAATGGCTGATGAAATTTATAACATTTTTGCTGACAAAGCAGCTCAGATATGAAAAAAATGTTAGTTTTTCCCACACTTCGACTTCCTCTTTCAAAATCGCTATCCGTAGTGGCAAAACACAAAAAAACTGTATTTATCCGATGGGGCACTATTGAAAACAGCTATTGGGAATAGTTACCTTTCTCGATCTGAGAAGTTTGTCATTCCTGCTGGCCCTGCTTTAATAAAATCAATACTTTCCATTAAACGAGGTGTAAATTATATTGCGGCATGGTTTCAGGATATACAATAACCTCCTCTTATAATCAAAAATACCTCGAGATATTCTATTCTAACTGATTTTTTAAGGTAACCAATTCACATGATGTGAAATTTTTTACTGAATGCACATATACCATAAAGGTTTTCCCTGTTTTTATGCATTTATCAGGATTTAAATTTTGTTTAAAGATAACACAAAACTTCTACATGCTTTATTGCGCTGCCATTGTTACTTGGTCCAAACTTTCTCTGCAGCTCAATGGATAATGTTGTCAGCAAACAATGTCCAGTTTAAGGAATAAGGATGAATGTATTTTATGAAATTCTGGCCACTCAACTATTTCCATTTCAAATTCAGTTTCTACAACGGTGTATTTGAAAAATATTCAATGTATACAAGCTTTATTGCTCAAAACATTGTCTAGCAACCCAACAAGCAAATAACATCCAGGGGACATTTCACAACATTGTCTTAATGAAACATTGGCACAAATTGTTTTCCGAATATTGTTGCAACGTTTTGAGATAACGTTTCAGGAAAATGTTTGGCGAAAATGTTTTTCAGACGTTTAGAAAATGTTATTCAAAATGTTCTCCCGGACATTACAACAACATTGTGACAAAATGCTTATATAACATTCGGAACAATGTTAAGAGAATGTTACTAAGCTAATGTTCTTTTAAAACGTTTAAAAAATGTCCAGACAACATTTGTGCAAATGTTAGTTTGTAACGTTACAGGAATGTTCCACTTGGATGTTATTTCAACATCGTGATGTAACATTCAAATAATGTTGCTTTTGAACATTGTTCTAACATTTTAGCAAATGTTATCGGGAGGTTATCACCCGACATTTTTCTTCAAACCTTTTTACAACATTAAGATAATGTTTTCCCAAATGTTACTTCAGCACATTGTGACAATGTTATTGACTATTGTTTAGCAAACGTTTGTTAACAACCTTTGTTTAACATTTTTTAAAAACATTACAGCAATGTTTCTACTAATGTGCTGGGAACGTTTTGCAGCCAACATTACGGTCAAACAATCATGCAATGTTGAGATAACATTTGCTCAAACGTCATTTCAAAACATTGTAACTATGTTACTATGTAATGTTCAGCAAATGTTTGTTTTTGACATTTGTTTAACATTGTTTAAAAACATTACAATAATGTTTTCACCAATATTCTGTGATCGTTTTCAGCCAACATTGCTTTCAATCCTTTTTATAACATTAACATAATGTTTTCCCAAATGTTACTTCAGCACATTGTCACAATGTTATTGGGCAATGTTTAGCAAACTTTTGTTTACAACGCTTATTTAACATTTTGTAAAATACATTACAACAATGTTTTTACTAATGTGCCGGGAAGGTTTTGCAGCCAACATTGCTGTCAAACAATCATGCAATGTTGAGATAACATTTGCTCAAACGTCATTTCAAAACATTGTAACTATGTTACTATGTAGTGTTCAGCAAATGTTTGTTTTTGACATTTGTTTAACATTGTTTAAAAACAATACAATAATGTTTTCACCAATATTCTGTGATCGTTTTCAGCCAACATTGCTTTCAATCCTTTTTATAACATTAACATAATGTTTTCCCAAATGTTACTTCAGCACATTGTCACAATGTTATTGGGCAATGTTTAGCAAACATCTGTTTACAACCTTTATTTAACATTTTTTAAACACATTACAACAATGTTTTTATTAATGTGCCGGGAAGGTTTTGCAGCCAACATTGCTTTCAAGCATTTGTGCAATGTTGAGATAACGTTTGCTCAAGTGTCATTTCAGAACATTGTAACTATGTTACGATGTAATGTTCAGCAAACGTTTGTTTTCAACTGCTATTTAACATCGTTTAAAAACGTTAAAATATTGTTTTTAAAAATGTTCTGGGATCGTTTTCAGCCAATATTGTTTTCAAAAATTTATAGAATGTTCAAATAACATTTGCTTGAACTTTATTTCAGAACATTATTACTATGTTACTATGTAATGTTTAGCAAATATTTGTTTTAAACCTTTATTCAACATCATTGGAAAACATTACAATAATGTTTTTAAAAATGTTCTGGGAATGTTTTCAGCCAACATTGTTTTCAAACATTTATAGAATGTTGAAGTAATGTTTGCTCAAATGCCATTTTAGAATATTGCAACTATGTTACTATGTAATGTTTAGCAAACGTCTGTTTCAATGATTATTTAACATCGTTCGAAAATACTACAATAATGCTTTTAAAAATGTACTGCGAACGTTTTTCATCCAACATTATTTTCAAACGCTTGTGGAAAGTTGAAATAATGTTTGCCCTAATAGTACCCCACAACATTGTAAAATGGTTGTGAGGCTCCTTGTAGGACAAAATTTTGGATAAAATTGTAGTATACAGCAAATGTTTCTTTTTACGGAGTAAAGTTGTTTCTGGCCATGTTTTTTTGATGAACTTTTTATGCTACTTTGTGACACAATACTAAAAGTACTGAACACACAGAGGTTGTTACTTGTCAGTTACCTCAAAAGCATTTTCTGGCAAACTTGTGATTATGTTTCAGGGTAGCGAAGGGCTTATGCTCCTATTGCTGAACATTTTTTGTGAATGTTTTTTTTCAAAATCTTGAATAAATTTTTGACTAAGGTCAAGCGTTGATGAACTCCTGAACAAAAAAACCTTTTTTGTCTACATTAAAACTAGACAATGATCACTTTATATCAGGCTATTGTTTTGCAAAAAAAAGTTTGTGTGAGATTTGAACAGTTTTGTTTACCATATTTTCCATCATTTAAATAGTGTTGTATCCAAGAGAAAATCAGATGGTTGCAGGGAACCACATAATGCGTTTGTATGCACCAAAGCTTGATTGCTGAAATTTACTAATCTATTTGCTAGCAAAAATTCCTTCTTTGACAGAGAAAGTAATGGGGACACAACTTCTCTGAATTGCTGAGCTATACCATGTGCTGAGTGAAATATTCACCAAGTTCTAATTTGCAACATGGTAAAAAAAACTATACCAGTAAGTAGCTGCAGCCAAGTGGTTAAACTCTGCAATGTGATTCAAGTTTGTACATTAAGCATTGTTACAATTTTTTCTTCCGTGTATCAGATTTTAGTTATTTTAGGCCTATTATTTTGTTAGAGGCGAGAAAGTCATTATGTCAACAAAGCAAAGCTAGATGAAAACTATTGGCTAGACCTACATCTGTTTAAGTGGAATAACTAACTTTAAAGAAATCACTTTTTTTGTTGAGCCCATGTAGTTCTCGATTGCATGTTCAGTAATTAGTTATTGCAACATAACTAGCCGAAGCCTTTAGTCTATCAACTTGATTTTAAAGCTCTTTTTATTCAGTGGATAATAACAGTATTTTATAAGCAAAAACCGTTGACTACTCTCCATGTGAAAGCAACTGGTTGATCTTCATTCAAATTCATTGAAAGTTCACTGTCAAACCAAAGCGTAGAATGATGGAGTGCAGATAACTCCTGCATTGCTTACAAGCTGTTTGATTTTTCTTTGGTTCAAATGTTGAGAAACACAATGTTGTTGAAATTAAGCATGGAGTTGCAGATACAGAGAAAAAATGACTTCTGCATGTCCAATTGGTAATTTTGATACTCATTTTAGTTAAATATGTTTCTATGGCAAACGTTCTTGGAAATGGTTGGCCCATAGCAAAAGTTCATAATGTTGAGCTTTATCAAAATTTAGAGGCATTAAACCTTTAGCCTTAAAACGATTGATTCTTCTAACTTTTTGAGGTCACCATCATGGTCTCGAAAGGAAAGCAATTGATTTGTTACTGAAACTGTATTTCATTATGCTTTATGCGTAAAAACCATCTCGTAAAAAAGTATAGTGTCTGAATATACAACTAGTTTGACATGTTGGTGACTTCCAGTGTGTTTATAACTATTGAGCAACGAGTCTTTAAATTTATTGGTACAATCAAGTTGAACTGGCAGTTATTTATTTTTTCATTTTTAATTCAAGTTTTTTTTATGTGAAGCCTTGAATAACAATTATTTGGTTGCAGTATATTGAAGCCTGTTGATATTGACTTGTTTGTAGTCATATTGCGTAGTAAGTGAAATATTAGCATGGTGCTACATAAACAAAATTAGGTTTTTTTTTTATTCGTTGCCATCAAGATCTCACAGAAAATATCTGATAAGCGTGCGCAAAGTCTGTGTTATATAATCATGTAATCCTTCTGATCTCCCACTACAAAACCTCATTAGTAGAGCATTCAGAAACAATGGGAAAAGTAGCTTTGGTTATGAAGTTCTTTGAACAGACGTGAAGGTGTTTCATTGTTAGGCGAAGCCTTTTAAAATAAAGCAATTATCGTAGATATCAGGGCGAATTACTGTACAAGGAAAATTTCTAGGCCAACAAATTGTTAGAAACAACCTTAACCAATAAGTTTCACATTTCAAGTCAATTATGCTACCCTCTTTTCCAACATCGATCAATTTCAGTTTTTTATAGACCGTTTCCAAATGCATTATTTGGGGCAGCACCTCTCTATCACGACTTTATTAATTACCCACTTTCGATGGTGCAGTTAACAAGTTTGCTCTGTTTGCTTTCAAACAAACATGAAGAAAACAACTGTTTAAAAAAATAGTTACCGATTTTTGGATTTGCACAAATACAGGTATGAAATCACAGTGCAAAGTTTAGTGTATGTACCAATGCAGCGCTATTGATCGGAGTTTTTTATATAGCGCCTTATTTAACAAAATTTGTTTTTAATACTCTTTGCAGCTACACTGAAGAAAAGTTAACTGATAAGATAACTACTGGTTTAGCCCTGGCAACTTGTTATTTTGTTGGATGCTTTAGAATCTTGTAAAAGCAGTATTCCTTTGTAAAGTGGTGCCTAGAGATAAAACTCTTTTGATCAGTAGTTTAAGCTAGTTACATAACCAATGTAAGGTTGATGAGCTTGACCTAGAACTAGATTATGGTACAAAAAACCTATTTCACAAATGGCTCTTGACAAAAATGGGTGCAAACTCTCTAATAGTTTTCATTTTGTAAGTGATGTGTTGATGTAATTGACCTTTCCAAGTGTGGTTAGCGTTTGTTTTACAGCTGTTAGATCTTTTCGCAGTCACAGTCAAGGTAAAGAATCAAAATAGTTTGAATGCGCTAAATCTATAAACTACAAGAAGGGAGAGGTGAGAGTAGCTTTCTGGGTAGAAAGTTCAGAAGCTCTCTTTTTGTTTGTGGATACCATGTACTTGTCTTGTTCGTCAATTAATTAGAAAAAATCACAAGCCTCAAGGTATAGGCCTACAAGCATTTCTTAGCTCTGTGATGCTCTGTTTTGTGGCATTATAAGCATTTTAGGTTAATGAACCTGTTTTATAACTTGATGGGTAACCCTCACATGCTTTCCTGTTTTGAATAATAATTTTGATTTTTGTATTTAACTAAAAAAATTTCATTGATATTAACCCAGAGTTATTGAATTGATGGTTTTTTGGTGCTTTTGATTACTTCGTTGATTACCTGTCAATTTTCAGTTTTATTCTACTTACAACAATTACCTGGCTTTAACCCACGAAAGTTTTTAGGTTTCACAGGCTGTTAAGAGTAGCTAGCAAAAACAGATCAGGAGTTTTTTGCTCAATTAGCATTTCCATCCATCTTGTGTGCCAAAAGTGACACTACGGACATAAAGTTTTCACCATTTTTTTTCCTTATTTCCAGCTTCGATGTTTCAAAACTGTCGATTAATGAGCCTCCAAATACTGTTGCATAATTAGCTTGAGCTGTTGATTTTTAAATATTAATTTTTTTTCAATCACATGTTAATACCATATGGTAGTTAGAATAGAAAATATTTTTGGGAGTGAGTCTCTGCACTTTTGTTAAATATTTCTGCAAGCTTTTTGTGCTCGAGTTGGTGCTATCCAAAAGTAAAGAAAATCTTTCATTGTAACATATATAATCAAAGAACAGTGTACTGTAAGTTCTATCACATCTCATAGCTAGTATAAAAGGAGTTACTACAAACATCTGTTGTGTAATAGCAAGAAGATTAATCGATCTCTATCTCACTTTAAACCACATCAAAGCAGTGGGAATAAGAGCATATTCAATTTGTTTATAATAGAGAGATTAAACAGAAGTGAGGCAATTTGATGGTGCTGTAAGACTGTTTGAACATTCAATCCAGAAACAGGTACTAAAATAAAGCAATTTGTTGGAAAAGGCTTTAAACTATCTTAACTAATTATAAAAAACAACTGTTCATGAAACACTTTTCTTCAATTTTTTTTCAATGCCAAACTATCAGCCGTATTTTTACCTGTGGTCTTTTTTTTGAAATTGAATGCTGGTAAATTGAAACCCAATTAAAATCAAAGTGTGTAAGGTAACTTGAGAGTTGATTAAGGTCTTCTGCAAACTGACAATGTAGTTCGATAAGTTCTACCATGTTTCATCTGAGGCAATTACTTGTACACTGATTACAAAAAATTAAAACGCTATGAATAAAAACTTGAAATAGTTACAAAATAAGATATTACTTTTATCAGCACCATATCGCAATGGATAATATAAAAAGTTAGTTTGCAGATCAGTTTGTTTTTGCGACTCAGCTATTTTATGTACAAATATTGAAGCTGCTTAGTAGCTATTAATAATCTCCTGAATTTCTGTAAATGCTGTTAAATAATGATTTTTAACAGAAAAACACTCTGGATGAAAAAAATGGTGACACAGCTACTGCGTAATTTCTGTTCTCTTGCTTTAGTATTAAACTCTCAGAAAACATCTACATGCACCTAACTAACCACATTTAGTGTCTTATGTTCAAGTAGACGCAGGATTACATAATCGACAATAAGTCCTTTATGTGCTAAATTGATAATTGACCAATGAGTTCTAGCAGATGTGAAACATCATTTCAAGGACATATTCGGTGTTTTGACAAGTTATGAGAGCTTCAGACTGATAATGTACATTGCAACAGGCATTGTATTTGCTTTCTTTCAAAAGTTTTTGTTACAGGCTGTGTTGACTTTGAGACAAAAACAAACCAAAATCATTATTTTTTTCTTAAAATGTTGGATCTTATTTGTATCTTTGAATGCTTTGGGAAATGGTATTTTTGAAAGGAATTTAGTTTTAATTTCACTGACAGCTTAGCTAAGCTAACTTTAATATAGACTATTGCAGTCTATTCTGTTTACTGTTCTGTTACTGGTATCTGAGAAAGAACCTGCCGCTAAATTCAGTTTTTGGCGAGTGGCTTTAAATCTAAATAGCTTTGCACAACTGTTAACAGTGATCAAAGAGGTAGATTATGAATGTAAGCTATTGCCTCCATAGGAAACCAGTGGAATCACAAGTGTTGGGTTTATGAGAAATAACAAACATAGATGGTGTCCGCATAATGTGAAAAAATTTTAACTTTGTGGTATGTGGTTTTTGTTATTTTTTGTTCTTGCCATAATGGAAATATCAAACAAGCATGAAATGTAATTAAAGAATTTTGTATTATAGTCAAGCATATTTGCTTGACTGTAAAGCGAGAGTATTTTGATGTAAAGTACATGGGCATAGCACAAAGTTAGTAGAGATGAAGCACCACAATATTGTGGTACTTCATCTCTACTAACTCTCTGCTCTGTTCATATACTTTGCATGAAGCTGGTTTCAAACTAGAATATTTAAAATCAAGCTAATAACATTGAAAAACTTTTTTCTGTTTTGCAGTGGGCAACAGAAGATATTGGTACATAAAATATTTTTTGCTAATGTGCAATGGAGATTTCATCTACTTGCAAGCCAGACAGCAGTTAGAGAAGAAAATGAGTTGAATAGCTAACAACTCATCAGTTCAGAAGTTTGCTTGGCATCCTTTGTCAACCTTTGCCACATATTAAACTGCTTTGTGGTTAGCTTATTGTAAAGCATTATGTAACTCTTGCCTGCGCGCAGTGGGAAAGTAGTGCATAGCAACCCGGTTCAAACCATATTTACTTTGGTTCCCTTGTTCATATAGCAACAAAAGATTGCTGAAGTCACTACTGTATTGTTCATGTTTTCCGCTTAATTACGTTGTTTCCCATAAACCAAGTCATTATTGACATGCATTCTGATTTTAATGTTTAAAAAGCACAATTATGAGTGTAGATACTGGTTACGGCAATATCTAAATCTTAGTTTTTGAAAATGTAACAAAGTAATTCACATAAACTTAAAAGTGGCAAAACTATTTCAACAGTGTAGCAAAATGTGACTATTGCATCCATGGCATTGATGGATGAGTTATTTGCTTACTCCACTCCCTACAGCGTAGCAAGGGTACAAAATGGTTATGTAATATTCCACAACATTCTTTGTGTTGAACACTTTACTGACTCATTAGATATATTGGTTACCGGGCTTACATTTAATGTTTTTACAACAACAGAAAAATGATGTATTCCATCCGTCGAGTTTTTGTTTTTCAAGCCATGAAGTCCTATAATGACAAGTTTTCTCTTCCATGGAGCACGAAAGAAATGAGTCATTTGTTTAGCTTCTATAAGGTGGTTTTAGTTACTAATCACATTGAAAACTTTCAAAATCACTTAAAAAAACACAGCTAACTAGCCACCTCAGCCGGAAAATTTCCAAATGTGTTGATAAGGATAAAATATATGAGTTTTCATTCTGTTGACTGTATTGGGATATAATGACTCACACTTAAAGCTAGGGAATTACATAACAAGCCCTAAGCCTGGAGCTGAGAACAAAACATTTATAGCGCTTACTAGCCACAGCTACTAAACAATGAAGTAGTTGTGGCTGAGAGTTTTAGTTAGTTGTTAGTGGCATTGCAGTAAACTTGACTGCCACAGCTTGCTGCGATTTGTGTTAAGTGGACTGGCTCAACCATATTGCTAGAATGTGGAAAAGTAACCATTTACATGATATTTCACTTGATCATCAATAAAGCTGAGTTTGAAGGGACTATAAAGCTATATTCAGGTAAACAGAAGGTGTAGAGTCCACTAAAGACAGGTTAGTTGCAAATATTGAAAAATCATCTTGCGGCAGTTGCATGTTAAAAGTCACAACTAAACATTGCTAGAGAAATCAGAAGAAAAATTGTCCAGTTTTGGTCACTTATAGCACTGCAGATAGTTTCACTTTATTGTGCAATGCTTTTTTAACAATTGTAAGAGCAGTACTTTTCTTTGTATGTAATCAGTTTTGCTCACAAATTCTCATATAAACTAGTGGTTAGAGCTGAAATAGTGGTCATATGTTTTTTTTTGACAAAATTTTCCTGTAGATTGGTTGCCTCCGAGAAATGTATCTGAAACAAATTTTCCTGCTATGGTTTGCAATCATGTTGTCTATTTTGTAGTATGTTTGTTTACATCCTGAAAACTTGAAAATATCTAGCAACTTTTCATGTATAAAGTTTGTCTCATGACGTTTTTGTGAATCGTCTGCAACACTGTGAATTACATATTATATTCGAAACACACTCGGCCTATGTTGTCTTGCAGTCCAAAACTCTCCTTTTTGTAGACATTCTAAAAGCAACGATACTTGCCAAGTGACAAAAGACAACCTGTGAGGAAAACAAAACATACTTGGAAAAGGTAAACTACTGAGGCTAACAACTTATGAACAAACACAAAGCATCACTTTGGTCCCAGCTTCTTTTGTATAATGAAAATGAGCAATGCAAGACAACTTCCAATACTTTCAGTCTTTTTTAATAAAACCAGACATGGAAGAGATATGCGCTCATGCAGTCAAAAAACTAAATTATTGTAAAAAAGAACATTTGGATGCATTTGGTCTGTTGTTGACTAAGTTTTTTAGAACATTGTTTAAAAGACCTAAGCGTTTTTCTATGGAAAAGTGGAAGATATAAAGTTTTTTGCTGAGTTCAATTTTCATTCTGGAAAACCAAATTGTCAATAAATTTACGTTTGAGGGAATGAAAGTTGAGTATCACTGCAATAGGTGTGTCAAACTATCATCTCCTGTACCAAAATATTATCATATATATATGTTATAAACTCTGATTGTTTGGCCACTCCGGTTTCAAATTGTTAGTTATCAATTTTCTAGCAGATAGTTATTCACGAACAGTCACTATTGCTTATGAGTTTTGTTGTACTAGCTGAATAAAATGTCGCTTATTATTGTTTACTCTGCGAGCTTTGGATAAAAAGTGTTGCAGTGTTTCACTCTGCTTTTGTTTGCAGTCAGCCTGTATGGAAGCCTGCTGATTCAAACATTGAAGCACTCATAGACAAAGGTAATCTTATCAATGCTCGCTAGTGTCACAAGCGTTTTACAAATTTATGTTGAAATTGGCATTTGGAAAAAGAAATGAAAATACTTTTGTGTTGTTACAATGATTTTTCAAGCATTTATATGCACAAGATGCAAAAAAATGGAATGGCGTATTTATAACAGGGACAAAAGATTTTAATTTCAAAAACTTCAAGTTTTTTGTTAAAAGCAATAAAACCAATACTATCTTTACATTTTTCATTAGCTAAAACTGATGCATTTGTTTTGGTTAACGTTATAGATTTGTTTTGAACGTTTTTTTGTAGTTTATATTCTGTGAATTGAAGTGAATCATATTCTAGACCATAGTTTGACCAACTGAAGAACATTTATCAACTTACAAAGTTCAATTTCTTGGATTTTGATTCTCAATTTAAGTGTGTTGGCTTTTAAGAATCGAAGCGAACCCTACATATCACTTTTTGTGTTAATCATACTTGAATGTACATCAACTAGGCTTTCATTTTCGTAATTAGAAAAAATCAAGTAATAAAGTTTTATTTTTATTCTATAATGCTTTGGGCTTCAGTTGCGTGGAATTTCACTTCATGGTTTTTACATACGAGCTTGAAATATAAAATGCAACTTTTTTGTCCCATTTTTTTATAGTAAACATGAGTGCGGGGACTACTACCGCAAGTAAAGCAACAAACACTATGGATGGCATTATTCCTATGATGACATGAAAGAGAAGGTATGTTACTTCTTGATCTTACAATGAATAAAAAAAGTATTCACTCAATTTTAGCTTTCACTCACTTTGTTTTTTTTAGCTATAATGATTAAGGGCATTAGCGTGCTCTTTTTTACTTCCTTTTTTCATGAATCCAAGTAATGCTAAGCTCCGAGTTCTAACAGGAAATTTGGTAAAATTAAATTTCAATAAAAGGCTATACCTAAATCGGTGGCTACATACACATGTGTTTTGTCAGTATGCGTTGAAAACGTGTTTTTTCCCTGCAAGCGACGTTTTTCTTTTACAAAGAGACGCTCAATTTTGCAGACCAACATGTTGTACTACGAAAATATTTTTGCCTGACACTTCGGTGACTGGACAATTGTTATTGAAAAACCATTTTCGATTGAATAAAATGTAGAGACGAAATTTGACGACTCCAATGAACTTTTTTTATAATTCAACATTGACTTGGTCATTACTGCTTCGTCAACAGACCATTTGTTACTTCTATCAAAGAGGGTATATTTTATTTATAAACAACTAATTATTATTTCTAGGCATTATCTATTTATTACAGATAACAAATAATTTATTTATTATGATGAAGAAATATCATAATTATTTAATAATTATAACTTATATTTATGATAGTTTTCATCATGTCTTCTTTGCCTCACTGGACACTCTGCAGCGTTTCGGTGATCAATCATATGTGTGTGTAGCAACCAAAGCAACGCTACCAAACGTATTTCCGTCATGTTCCTACAAAACGTAGGTGTGTGTAGCCACGGCTTTAGCAGTAGCTGTAATAAGTGGTATTTTTAAGAAGAAGACAATTCCAGTACGAGAAGTGACACAAATGGTTATTTTTGACTGCAGGGTTAAACTTGACACATTTGGTCTTTCATTTAATGTCCAGTAAATCAGAATTTACATGTAGGCTTAATTTGTACTTCATTGTCTACATCGCTGCTTTCTGCGCCATCTCAGGAGCTTTTATTACTTGAAAATTTAAAATTGCGTCACTCTGCTTTGTATTTTCTTGTAAGACGATCTCTTCATTTTAGGATGGCAGAATTCAGGGACCACTTACTCTTTGTGTGCAAGATTTGTGCTGTCAACCAATTGCGGAGGCTCTTCTTAAATTTATTAAAATGCTTATAAATAAATTTCCCAGTAAACTCTTAAGACGAAGGGTGAAAATGACGTAAAAATGAGGCGAAACAAAACTGAATAGTGTGCTACGAGCCGGTTGTCAAGAAATTCATAACTATTTTTCTAAATTAAAACTTTTGCGAAGTTTTATCACTTAAAGTGAAAGCTTGTTTTTTTTATTCTTGATAGGTTTATGAAGTGCTATGAGAACATGCATTATCATTAATACAGTGAATTGCGTTTTGTATGTAAACTATGGCGAAACTGGGGTTTTTGTTGCAAAGTTATCCCCCCTTATTTGAGTATTTACAACTCCCCAGAGCAGATGCTGGCTCCAAATGTGTAAGACATTAAAAATGCATAAGAAAGTCCTAGAAAAGTGATGGGCAAGTTTTTGTGGTCTTATAAAAGTTTTAGGACACCGTTGCTGAAAAAAAGTGAGCATTAAATCTTGCAGCAAAAACAAGTTGATTCTTTTCTTGGTACCCGCAACTTTCTGTGCTTGTTTTTACGATTCATGCACGCTTTCCGGTTGGTTTTTATTGAATTATTTAGCTTATGTAGAATGTAATTTTAATTTATTTTTATTTGAGTTGAACCATATAACTGCTACAGCAAGTATCAGCTGGTGAATAAAGGCCACAAAACCACATAATCCCATCAATATGTAAAAAAAATTGTTTGATCTCCTTTACCAATCTAAAACAGCTAATGCACACTTTGTTCTTCAGGACGTGTTCATTGTGCTTTGTGTCAACTAACTCCAGAGATGACTAATGGTGGTAGAGGCAACCGGATCTGGTGTAAAAACTTTAGCATCTTAAGTTTTTCGTAGCTTCAACCCTCTAGAAATAAACTTGAGAAATGTACAACTAATTATTTTCTAAGTTCTGCATCCTCAATCAAACTGGTGACAGATTATGAAATAATAATTAGTGTTTGACAAGTTTTTGTAAAGAAAATACGGCAAATGTGATCAGTTGTTCTAATTCTCATACACAGACTGATTTCATTGTCAGCTGATAATGTTTAAGTCTTGCTAAGACTGCTTCAAGTAACAAAGTTTCTCAAACTCACTTTATAACAGTTACTACGAAAACTGCTAGAGCAACAAGAGTGAGTAAATTCTTTGATTTCTTGGTTGGTGCACAGCCAAACTTTCACTGCCGCTTTATGGAGAGTATTTTACCATTATTTTCGAATGCTAAAAGTGGTGTGTGCAAAAGCTGATGCCAAAAATCACACAATTACGTAAATTGCAAATAATATCTACAGCTAGTTGTTCCTCAGAGCATGGTTTGATAGTAGTTTTACCCACTTTAAACGGCAAACTGAAAACAACCATTTTCATACTCTGACCATTTTAATTTTTGCTCCGTGCAACTCGAGCCATTGTAACTACTTTCTTTTAATTTTATGCATTTATACTAATTGTCTTGCAGAGAGGAGTGAAAGGATTTATGAGTGAGTACAAAGCACACTATGCCAGGATGTGTGCGTATCAGAACAGACCTGACTTACTAGTGCAATAGCATGGCAATACCTCCTGCATTTTCTGAAGTTAAATTGTGAGTTGCTCACCAGTGTTATTTGTTAGCATACCGTCACACATGCTCATCCATAAACATGTTACAAACACTAGCATACATTATGCACAAGATTGAGATAAACCTGACCATGCAGTGTAAGTGATGCATAGACAAATATCAATCAGCAAATGGAAATTTGTTTCATTCTGACAAGTATGCTGCTTGTTTCAGGGTAATGATGCAATTGTTGCAGCTACTATATATTTCTTTATGACGAAATGGGAAGCTGGATTGCGAGTGACTGTGGCTATTTCTGATTACCAATCCTCAGAAAACTGTAAGCTTGCTTGATCTTAGTCATTACAATTTTTTTATTGTCTCAGTTTGATCTTGAGAGCATATGATTTACTTATTGCAGGTCCTTGAATTGTTTGCTAGGTAAAAGAAGCTGATTTTTTTTATACAATAGCTGCTCCTAAGGCATCTGGCTGCTTTAACTCTGGAGTTGTCATCTATTGACAGTATTTTGCAGATCTGATGCAGAATAGTATCACTTCGACTTTGGTTTATTTGGTTAAAAAATTGAATGACCGATAATTGTGTGTAGCAGTCAAGTTTTCACAGCAGAAAAATTTTACCTTATTTGCAACCTATCTCCTTTAAGAAAAAATAGCAAATACTATTAATTGAAAGCAAATCAATAAGCGTATTCGCGACCTTAGTTCGCCGAGCACATTTCAATAAAAATAATCAGACCGGCAATAAATTTAATCAAAAAATAAAGGTTTTGTTCGGAACTCGTGGGTCAACAAAAATTGGCTCATTGAACAAAGAAAAAATCAGCAAGTATTTATTTATTTTGTTTGTAGGGAGCGAATAAAACTGAACACTAAATAAATAATAATGAGCAAGTTGATTTTTTTCAGTTTCATAGACCGGTTTTAGATCCTTGAAAAATAATTCCAAATAATTGCAAGCTATGCAAATTTACTAAAGCAAAGGATAGGTTAACAAACTAATACAGTTTATTGCAGTTCAAATTGTATTACTTTCTCGATTATTTTGAAAATTGGGAGTTATCTTCCTTATGATTTGTTCGGTATACTATAAAATTTCATTGACTATTATGTTGTTCTAAAACTAATGATCCGTTGCATATGCAACACAGTGAATCACGAACACCAATTATTTTTTGTCTTTTTTTCGACGAACAGGTTGCGAATTCTCTAATTGTTGTTAGAAACCCTTTCAGTCGAAATTCTGTAGCTTAGAACATATAGTGTATTACAAACACAGCTATGGCAATGTTCATGGTGATAATCTGCCTAACACACTTGTTCTTTCTTTTTGAAGGCTACCAACCTGAATTTCTATCGACTCAATCAAAGTTTTATTTTTCTTAAAATGATGATTTTTAATATCACTTGATCACCAGTTATTGGGCAATAATTTGAAAATTTTGGGTTTTTGGTAATTTAGAAATTTGATAGGCCTGTGCTTGATAGCTAAGGTGTTATGTGTAGCCTTTTGTAATATCTGATATTTACATATTGATGTCCAAAAGAAATTGATATTGAAATATTCCAAGTCTATTCAGTTGCTATAGACAGTAAGATAGTAATAGAACGTAGAGGAAAGTATTTGCTTGTCACTTCTGAGTGATTTTTTCTTTTGTGTCTCCACAAACATTACTTGATCTCTACGTATTCCCCTGTTTCAGAAGAGAAGAACAGCAACTAGATGTTTTGTCAAATGTCAATTATACTCAGCAGAAAGGCAAGCACTCTGGTAAGTGTTTGCTCCTTTGTGTTGCTACAAATAATAGGGTAGTGTGTGCGTGGTGCACTTCTTTGATTTGGTTACAGCTCCATGAATACATTCGTTCCGCCTCTTATAATAAGGTACCCGTAGATAATTTTGATTATACCTCTCTAGTTTACTAATGAACCATTGGTCACATTTTCCAGTTCACTTGAAACTACAACAACGCGACTTTGTCTGTTCAAATTAATATAGAGCAAGAGAAGGCAATTCCGCTATTTTAGTCTGTTTCTTTTGATATAGTGACAAACTCTTTATTGAAAATGATAACTCCTTTATTTCGACGTTTTTTACTTCAACAAAAAACCATATATTTTATTCCATGAACAGTTATTTTTAGGTTGTCTTTCTTACAATAGGTTAATACACTCTTTAATGGTAATAATTTGAGCATTTGTGAACAATAGCGATAAATTGTTTTTTGTATTGAACAAAACTTTTAATGTTTTTGGTGCTAATGAATATGACAACTGCCTGCACTTATTTTGTAGCTCCTCTGGCTCAAACTCTTAGAAATCTGCATCTCCGTTAATGTAGATCAGCACGTGGCATTGCATCTAAAACTTCTGGACGAAGTTCAAGAGGTACGTTCATTCTAAGGTAAATTGATTTACTTTAAATGGATGGCACGATGGTTCTTATATCTTCATTTATTTTCAAAACTCTCACAAACAATACGGATCAAATTTTGTCAATTTATTACTGTTTAGATTTTAAGTAGACAACTCCAAAATATTGTGAGCCAACATCTTGGAATTTCAAGTTCAAATTGTTGAAGGATTTTTAGCTTTGTATAACATTGATCATGATATGGAAGTCAAATTATTTAGAAGTAACTTAATTTGTCTTCTTTCCGGCAAGCAGTGAGTGGGTGCAATCAAATAAATAGATACAACAGCATTTGCAAGAACTCAGGTTCCCAATACGAAACTGTATCTATCTTTTCTTAAATTTAATGTCGAGTTGAAAAATTATAAGATCTTACATTTTGGAATTATTTAATTGAGTAGAACTTGGTTTCATTTGCTATAATCGGTCAACTGTTGAAAAATTGTGAAAGCATCAATTTACGTTCATAGTGATCACCGTTGTAAAAATGGTGGCCGGGGAGTTTACAGTGAAACCCGCATAAATCGATACCGGGGAAATCAATAAACTTGTTTTATTCAAGCCCCAGTTTGAAGTCCCGACATTTAGCAAGTCGATACTGTCATCTCTAGGTTGATGAATAATTTTTTTTCAACTTCATGATTAGTTTGACTCTATGACCAGCTTTTCACCGGAGCTCCGTGAAAAGAGTTAAATAAAGCATGTAGTTTGGAATCGAAATTAGTTCTGTTGAATAAACAAGCAGAAATTTTGTTAATGGCATGTTAATGGCATTTTTCTAGATGGCACGTTATCAAAATTATATAATCAGAGAGTTATCTCCTTTTGTAGATGACAATTCTTTTGATTGCCTTTCCAACCGGGCCTGAGCAACTTCAACTCGTGGGTTTTTTATTCCTGAACTTTCTTCAATTTGGAATGTAACAAAGACCATATGCAATATCTCAACAATCACCCATGGTTGATAAAAAGTTAGAGGAGTCTAAACATGTTTGTTCAGATAGATAAAAAAAACAGTTGATCAATGAGTTAGTATTTGTTATTGGAAATTTTTTTGGAATGATTGTTGTCATTTACTGATCAAACATTAACCGATGATGTTGATTTTAAAAATTAAACCATACAAATTTATTCATTTTTATTAGTCATTTATTATTTGGCTCGCATCAAAATAATATTATATTACTAATTTACAAATACCTATCCTAAATAATGAGCAAATATGCAGTTCTCATTGCTATTAAAATTGATTCACAATGTGAAATAAATCTATGAAATTCATAAGACTATTACACTGTTAGTTGCAATATAACGTTTTTCGGTCGGTTTTAATTGAATTATTTAGGTTACATAGAATGTGACAGTAGTTTTTTATTTAGAGCTGTAGCATTGTAACTACTACAGCAAGTATTAACTGTTGAATAAAGGCCCCAACACCACATAATGCTATCAATGTGTAAAAAAAATATTGTTTTATCTGCTGTATCAATCTGAAAAAATTTATACACATTTTGCATTTTAGGAGATGTTTATTGTGCTTTGTGTCAACTAACTCCAGAGATGACTAATGGTGGTAGAGTCAACCAGATATGGTGTAAAAAGTTAGGCATTTAAGTTTTCACACAGCAAACAATGGGCTGTTTTTGGTTAGTTCAAGGCTCTAGGAATAAACTTGAGAAAAGTGCGACTGTAAATAATTTGTACGTTCTGTATCTTCAATCAAATTGGTAACGAATTATGAAATGATAATTAAGTCTTTGGCAAGTTTATGTAAATCAAATGCGTCAAATGGGATTAGTTGTTTTAATTTTCATACAGAAACTGGTTTCATTGTCAGCTGATAACTTTGAATTACTGATAAGACTACTCCAAAATAACAAGTGTTCACAATCTTGACCATTAGGCTAAAAAAATTGACAAAAGTTTATCTGACTCATTTTTATAACAGTTACTACGAAAACAGCTAAAACAGCAAGAGGGAGTTAACTCTTTGAGTTCTTGGTGCACAGCCAAACTCTTACTTCCGTTTTATGGAAAGTATTTTACCATTATTTTCTCATGTTAAAAGTGGTGTGTGCAACAGCTGATGCCTAAAATCACACAATTACGTAAATTGCAAATAATATCTACAGCTAGTTCTTTCACAGAGCATGGTTTTGATAATCATTTTACCCCCTTTATACGGCAAACTGAATACAATTTTTTCCATAATCTCACCAACTTTAATTTTTGCTCTGTGCAATTCACGCCATTGTTACTCTTTTTGTTGTTGTAATTTTGCGCATTTATACTACTTGTCTTGCAGAGAGAAGTGAAAAGATTTATGAGTGATTAAAAAGCACACTATGCCAGGATGTGCGCATGTTAGAGCAGACATGACTTACTGGTGCAATAGCACGACAATATCTCCTGCATTTTCTGAAGTCAAATTGTGAGTTGCTTGCTCAGTGTCATTTGTTAGCATATCGTCTCACATGCTCATCCATAAACATGTAAAAAACACTACCATACATTATGTATAAGCATGAGATAAACCTGACCATGCAATGTAATTGATGCATAGATAAATATCAGCAAATGGAGTTATTTCATGCTGACACTATGCAACTTGTTTCAGGGTAATGATGCAAGTGTTGCAGCTACCATCAATTTCTTGTTGACTGAATGGGAAGCTGGATTGTGAGTGACTGTGGCTATTTCTGATCACCAACCTGATGAAAATTGTAAGTTTGTTTGATTTTAGTCCTTGGCATTTTTTTCATTATCTCAGTTTGATCTTAAGTGCATATGGTTTATTGGTTGCAAATCCGTGAATTGTTTGCAAGGTAGAAGAAGCTGATTTTCTTTCATAATATGAGCTCCTAAGGTTTCCGGCTGCTTTAACTCTGGAGTTCTCATCTATTGACGGTATTTTGCGCATCTAGTGCAAAATAATATCACTTTGAGTTTGGTTTAATTGGTTAAAAAATTGAATCAAAGATAATTGTGTGTAGCAGTCAAGTTTTCACATCAGACAGAGTTTACCTTATTTTTGACCCATCTCCTTTAAGAAAAACTAGCAAATGTTATAAATTGTTAAAAAAGGTTTTTCGTCAAAAATCTGTAACTTAGAACATATGATGTGTTACAACTGCAGCTATGGCAATTTTCATGGTAATAATCTGCATAAACACACTTATTCAGTCTTTTAGATGGCTTCGTACCTGACTGCCTATTGATTTCAAGCGGAGTTGTATTCTTCGTAAAATGATTATTTTTAATATCACTTGATCACTAGTTATTAGGCAATAATTTGGAAATTTTGGGATTTTTGATTATTTGAAAATATGATAGGCATGTGCCTGATACCTAAAGTGTTATGTGTAGCTTATTGTGATATTTGATAATCACATATTGATGTCAAAAAGAAATTGGTAATAAAATATTCCAAGTCTATTCAGTTGCTATAGACAGTAAGATAGTAATAGAACGGAGAAGAAAGCATTTGCTTGGCACCTCTGAGGGAAATTTTTCTTTTGTTTCTCCAAGATTATTACTTGATCTCTAAATATTCCCCTGTTTCAGGAGATAGTCATTCTGGCGTTATGCAGAGAAGAACTGTGACTAGAGGAAGTCCTTTGACCAGGAGAAATGTTTTTTCCAATGTGTATTATATCCAGCAGAAAGGCAGGCACTATGGTAAGTTTTTTTTCTGTATAGCTACCAAGAATAGGGTAGTGCGTGCAGGGTGCACTTATTTGGTTATAGCTTCATGATCACATTTGTTTCAACTCTTATAAGAAGGTTATCTATCGATTATTTTGATTTTACCTCTCTAGTTTGCTGATTAATTCTTGCCACATTTTCCAGTTCAGTTGGAACCACAACAACACGACTTGGTCTGCTCAAAGTAATATAACGCATGAGAATGCAACTCCGCTTTTCTAGCATGTCTCTTTTGAAATTGTGACAAAACCTTTATTGAAGATGACAATTTTTTTATTTTGTTGTTTTGTACTTCAACAAAAACCATATATTTTGTTCCATGGACAGTTATATTTAGGCTGTATCTTATACAATTAGATTATGCACTTTGTAAATGTAATTATTAGAACAGTTTTCTCATAATCTACTCGTTTGTCTTCAACACTAGCCATAACTGTTTTTTGGTGTTAAACAAACTTTTCAAATTTGTTTTTGGTATTGATGAATATTACAATTCTTTGCTCTTATTTTGTAGCTGCTCTGGCTCACATGAAAAGGAACCTGCTTCTCCGTTAATATTAGGTGTAGCTCATTTACAGGCTTTAGTCAGCATGTGGCATTGCGTCCAAAACTTCTGGACAAGCTTAAAGAGGTAAGTTCAGTCTAGGGTAAATTGATCTGCTTTAAATGTATGGCACTATGGTTCTTACATTTTTGTTTATTTTTTAAACTCTCACAAACAAAAAAACCAAAGTTTGTATACTTGTCACTGTTTAGATTTTGAGTAGACAACTCCAAAATATTGTAAGTCAAAACTTTGGATTTGCAAATTCAAATTGTTAAAGGATTTTTAGCTTTTTATAATATTGAAGTAACAATCATCCTACGGAAGCGAAGTTAACTATAAGTAAATTCATTTGTCTTCTTTCCGGCAAGCAGTGACTGGGTGTAATCAAATAGATTGATACAACAACATTTGCAACAACTCATGTTCCCAATAGGAAATTTTATCTGTCTTTTCTTAAATGTAATGTCGAGTTGAAAAATTATAAGATCTCTTATTTTGGAGTTACTTTGCTACGATTAGTCAACTGTTGAAAATTGTGAGAGCATCAATTTATGTTCATAGTGATCACCATTGTAAAAATGGTGGCGTGTGAGTTTACAGTGAAACCCCCATAAATGAACAATGGAAAAATCAATAAACTTATTTTATTCATACCCCAGTTTAAAGGCCCTATCATTGACATTTTGAAAAGTGCTTCAAAAAGTCGATATTGTTATCTCTAGGTGGACCAATAATTTTTTTTCAACTTCATGACTAATTTGACTCCACAACTCCATGGCTAACTTTTCATGAAAGCTCTGTGAAAATTCTTAAAAAAAGCATGTTGTTTGGAATCGGAATTTGTTCTGTTGGATTGATTAGCAGAAATTTTGTCAATCGTAAACCTAGATCGCATGCTATCAAAAATATATTATCAAGTAGTTATCTCCTCTTGTGAATGACAGAATTTTTTTAAATGTATTTAAAACAGCACATGAGCAACTTCCACTCATGCGTTTGCATTAATAAATTTTTTTAATTTTTTGAATGTAACAAAAAACCGAAAGTAATATTTCAACCACGTTTGATAAAAATTGAACGGTTTTTAAACATGTTTTTTCAGCTAGATAAAAAAAAACCTGTTGATTGAGCTAGTGTTTATTATTGAATAGCTTTTTTAATGATCATTGTCATTTACTGATGAAACATTAAACCAATGATAATGATTATAAAATTTAAACCAAGCCAACTTAGTTATTTTTATTACAGTGATTTATTATTTTGGTTAGCATCACAATAACAAAAAATTACCACTTTACTAATAATTATGCTTGATTAATGAGAAAACTTGAAGTTGTCATTGTTATTAAAATTTATTCACAATGTGAGTCAATGAAAAAAATGTATGAAATCCATCGTATTATTATATTGTTCGTTGCAAAATAACTTATTATTACTATTGTACTTATATTTATAGCCTCCAAAAGCAAATTTGAGCAGTTCAATACCATCCTTAATTAGATGGTTTCTTTTTGGCTCTTCAACATCAATTTATGCCGGTTTCACTGTATTTATTCATCCAATTATTTTATTTTACCTTTATTGCAAAAGTCATGGCTTGGAGGAAGTTTTTTTATCATGGGAATGCTCCATGATTGAAAAACATAACAACTATGATATAACTGTCTAGTAATAGTTCTAATAACTTTTTTATAATTATTGAGAGATTTTGTTAAAAAAATTTGATTCATTTCAACTTTGGTTGTAATTTTATTATTTTTCTGGATATCTTGGATAACTTTAAACTTTTTTATGTCAAAATAGTTTGCGAAGATAAGTTTTTTAGATGTTTCAGACTTTCCGCTGTTTTAGGAGTATGCACAAATTTTTGAAGTTTTCGAACTATTTACATATGCTTGTAATTGACGTAGATTCATGATGAATTTTGATACTAACCACACGGCTTCAAAAAAGCTAATTTTTACAGTTTGCAAGTTTTGCATCAGTGAAAATTAGTTTGATTTTAGAAAGCAATGCTTAAACATCATACGAAAATTTGTTTTTCAGGAGTAGAATATTACAAACGTTTCTTGGCTATCGATGACAAAAACTAGTTGAACCTTTTGCATTTTTATCTCTTGTCAAATGGAGATTTCTTTGTCTATGGCATGAAAGACTTCATTCTTAATGATAGGCAGGTTACTTTGTTACACACTAGAGCAATTGAAATACAATAAATTTTTCAAGGACCATGACAGATGCTCTGTAGTCAGTGGCTTCAATTCTGTACTATATAACAAAATGACTGAATTTTTTATGAAGCTTCAACTTCCAAACTAAAATCGAAAAACTTTGTTGATCATTTAGTGATTTTCCCTTATTCACAAGGAAATGTATAGTGTTCAAGATTTAATTAAAAAGGTTCTTGAGAAAAAACACCGTAACAATTATGACTCTCACAACATTTCTTTCCAATCTCATGGTGTTATGAAAGTTCAACTGATCTTATTGCTTAATCAATTTCAAAGCCGAAAGTTAATACTATAATGATAAATATGCTTGGGTTGTTACGCTTTTACCCAAAAAGTTGGTCCTGTTACGGCCCGTGTACACAATAACTACTTTGCACAAAATGAGAGGAAGTGCTGATTTAGAAAATAAACTACAAAAAGATTGAAACTCATTGCATTCTCCTTTTTTCAATTACACATATCATCCCATATTGCTGATATGTGGAAAGCCCAAGTTCTATGTAAGCTAGCTGAATCTTTTAAAACTCATTTAAAGCTTTATACAACTTGATGAGTCATCTGGAGAAAAAATTGCACCTTGTTCAGCATTGATTGTGCCAAAAGTGATAATTTTGATGTTGAGTGATGGTTTATGACAACTTTTACATCACTGAAGTTTTTGTCTTTCTGTGTTAAATAGTCTTTTCCGTGATCAGCTTCCTTACGCAACGAGACAATTGCTTTTGACCCATTATTTAGTTGCCAGAGCTGTAAAAGTACTATTTAATAGATAGAATATATCTATTACTGATAATTACTTGGATTTGTACAGCTAAGTTTGTATCATTACAAATAGATATTCATAAATAAAGGTCGCAGATGTGAACATCTTCAACACCCTAACAATTAAAATTATTCTGAACAAATAAAAAACTCCCGATTAATTTGAAGAATTCAAATTTTTTTTATAGGTTTGGAATGTCGTGAGTTTTTTCAACCTTGCTTGTTAGAATCACCTCCGAAGAATCAATTCAAAACTGATCAGCCGATTTCTTGATTTGAAATTAGAAGTTGTTTGCCCCTGTATTTCTCTCAGATGAGGGGAAAACTCTCAGTTTTATGAAAAGAAAGTTTTAGGAATGAGTTTCAGCCCTGATTTTACAATAGCTTCAAGTATATGAGAACTTGTGTATTATTCACTCACACAAAATGTTTAAATATGTTGGTCTCCGTCAATAAAATTAGCTAACATCCGATGCAAAATTTTCATCCCAGTTGATGATGAATTAAATTTGGTAAACCAATGACGATGAAATTTTTTTTGGTTCCAACATTCCTGAAGCTCAGTAAAAGATTTTATGAAGTAAATTGCTAGTTGATGAAGTGTTTTGTGTTTATTTTTACTCAAATTGTACATTTGTCTATTGCAGGTTCGAACTCGGGTGGCTTTCTTGATAGTGCTTCCAATTCCAATTACACTTTTGAGTAATAAATTTAATCAAAAAATATTCATTTTGTTCGGAATTTGTGGGTCCACAAAAAGTAGCTCACTGAATTAAAAAAAATCAGCAAGTATTTTTTTATATTGTTCGTAGGTCACGAATGAAACAGAACACTTAATAAATTAAAAAGAGCAAGTTGATTTTTTCATTTTCATAAACTTGTTTTATATCCTTGAAAAATAATTCAAAATAATGGCAAGCTTTGCCAATTTACTAAAGCAAGGGGCAGCTTGACAAACTAATCCAGTCTATAGCATTCAAAATTTCATTACTTTCTCGATTATTTTGAAAATTGAGAGTTATCTTCTTTATGATTTGTTCGGCAAACTCTTACATTTCAATGAATATTATGTTGTTCTTAAACTAATGTTCCGTTGCATACGCGACATAGTGAATTATAAACACCTATTATTTTTTGTTTTTGGTTCGACAAATAGGTCGCGAATACTCTTATTGTCGTTAAAAAACCTGTTAGTCGAAAGTCTGTAGCTCAGAACATATAGTGTATTACAAACACCGCTCTGGTACTTTTCATGGTGATAATCTGCATAACACACTTATTCAATCTTTTTGATGGCTACCAACCTGAATGTCTATTGACTCAAGTAAAGTTTTAGTTTTCTCAAAATGGTGATTTTTAATATCACTTGATCACCAGTTATTAAGCAATAACTTGGAAATTTTGGGTTACTGATTATTTGGAAATTTGATAGGCATGTGCCTGATAGCTAAGGTGTTCTGTGTAGCCCAATTGTGATCTTAATATTCACATATTGATGTCCAAAAGAAATTGATATTGACATATTCCAAGTCTATTCAGTTGCTATAGACAATAAGATAATAATAGAACGTAAAAGAAAGCATTTGCTTGTCACTTCAGAGGGAGTTTTTCTTTTGTTTTCTCCACAAATATTACTTGATCTCTACATATTCCCCTGTTTCAGGAGATAGTCCTTCTGGTGTTATGAAGAGAAAAACAGCAACTAGATGTTTTGACCAATGTCAATTATACTCAGCAGAAAGGCAGGCACTCTGGTAAGTGTTTGTTCCTTTGTCTTGCTACAAAGAATTGGGTAGTGTGTGCTTGGTGCACTGATTTGGTTACAGCTTCATGATCACATTCTTTTCACCTCTTACAAGAAGGTACCCATAAATAAGTTTGAATATACCTCTCTATTTTACCGATAAACCATTGTCACATTTTCCAGTTCAGTTGGAACCACAACAACACAACTTGATCTGTTCAAATTAATGTAGAGCAAGAGAATGCAATTCCGTTATTCTACTCTGTTTCTTTTGATATAGTGACAAACCTTTTATTGAACATGATAATTCTTTTATTTTGATGTTTTGTACTTCAACAAAAACCATATATTTTGTTCAATGAACAGCTATTTTAGGTCGTATTTCTTACAATAGGATAATACACTCTGCAATGGTAATAATTGGAGGATTTGTCTTCAACAATGGGGATAAACTTTTTTTGTTTTAAACAAAACTTTTAATGTTTTTGGTGCTAATGAATATGACAAATATCTTCATTTATTTACAAACTCTCAAAGACAATACAGATCAAATTTGGCAAATTTATTACTGTTTAGATCTTAGGTAGACAACTCCAAAATATTGCGAGCCAAAATCTTGGAAATTCAAGTTCAAGTTGTTGAAGGATTTTCAGCTTTGTATAATATTTATGTAACAATCATCATCCGGTAAGCGGTGAGTGGGTGCAATCAAATAAATAGATACAACAGCATTTGCAAGAACTCAAGTTCCCAATACGAAAATGTATCTATCTTTTCTTAAATGTAATGTCGAGTTGAAAACTTATAAGATCTTACATTTTGGAATTATTTAATTGAGTAGAGCTCGCTTCCATTTTCTATAATCAGTTAACTGTTGAGAAATTGTGAATGCATCAATTTATGTTCCTAGTGATCACCGTTGTAAAATGGTGGCGTGGGAGTTTCCAGTGAAACCCGCATAAATCGATACCGGGGAAATCAAGAAACTTATTTTATTCATGCCCCTGTTTGAAGTCCCGACATTTACTAAGTCAATACTGTCATCTCTAGGTTGACCAATAATTTTTTTTAACTTCATGACAAGTTCGACTTCATAACCAGCTTTTCACGGGAGCTTTGTGAAAAGCCTTAAATACAGCATGTTGTTTGGAATCGAAATTAGTTCTGCTCAATTGACAAGCAGAAATTATCCCCCTTGTGAACGACAGAAATTTTGTATATGCATTTCCAACCATGCCTGAGCAACTCGTGAGTATTTTATTCCTGAATTTTCTTCAATTTGGAATGTAACAAAGACCAAATGCAATATCTCATGGTTGATAAAAATTTAAAGCTGTCTAAACATATTTTTTCAAATAGATGAAAAAACAGTTGATCAATGAGTTAGTATTTATTTTTAGAAATTTTTTTGAATGATCGTTGTCATTCACTGATGAAGCATGAAACCAATGATAATGATTTTAAAAACTAAACCAAGCAAACTTATTACTTTTTATTAGTCATTTATTATTTGGTTAGCATCCAAATAATAATAGATTACCAATAATTTTTTTTTTATCATGGGATTGCTTCATGATTGAATAAGTTGAAAACAATAAAAGAGTCTGTCTAGTAAAATTTTTTAACAATTTTTTTGTATTCATCGCGAGGCTTTTAAGAAAAATTGACCAACTTCAGTTTCTGCTTTAATTTCATATTTTTTTTGGAAATCCTAGATATTTTTAAACTTTCTTATGTCAAAAGAGTTTGCGAAGACAATTTGTTCATGTTTCAGACTATCCGCTGTTTTAAATGTGTGCGCAAACTTTTAAACTAATCAAACTGTCTACATATGCTGGTAATTGACTTCGATTCATGTTGATTTTTTATACTAACCACACTGCTTCAAAATAGACGATTTTTACAGTTTTCAAGTTTTGCATGAGTAAAAATTAGTTTGATTTTAAAAAGCAGCGCTTAAACATCATTTCAAATATTTTGTTTCCAGAAGTTGAATATTACAAGCATTTCTTGGCTACCAATGACCAAAACTGGTTAAACCTCTTGCATGTATATCTTCGTCAAATGGAGATTTTTTTGTCTATAACACAAAAAAAGTGATTTTTGATGATAGACACCTAACTTGTTACACACTCGAGCAGATGAAATACAATAACTTTTCTTGGACCATGAATAATGCTTTGCTGTCAGTAGCTTTATCTCAGTACTATCAAACGAAATGACTGAGTTTTTTTATTAAGTTTTCAGTTCCGAACTATTATCTAGAAAATTGTTGATCATTTAGTGATTTTCACTCATTCTCAAGGAAATATATGGTACTCGAGATTTAATTAAGAAATGTTCTTGTCAAAAAAACACCGTCACAATTATGACTCCGGTAACATTTCTTTCCAATCTCTGAGTATCATCAGAAAATTATACTGATCTTATTGTTTAATCAATTTCCAAGTTGAAAGTCATTACTGTAATAATGAGTATGCTTGGGTTGTTGCACTTTCAACCAAAAACCTTGCTCAGGTTACGGCCAGTGTACACATTAACTACTCTGCACAAAATGAGAGAAATGCTTATTTGCCATTACACTTATCATCCCACAATGCTGATATATGGAAACCCAAGTTCTATGTAATTTAGCCGAATATTCAAACACTCATTTTAAAGCTTGTATACATTTTGATTAGTCATTTGGGAAAAAATTACACTTGGGTCACTGATTGTGCCAAAAGTGATAATCTTGATGTTTGACATTACTAGGAATTATGTCTTCCTGTGTTAAATAGTCTTTTCCGTGATCAGCTTCCTCACGCGATGAGACAATTTCTTTTGACTAATTATTTAGTTGCAAGAGCTGTAAAAGTACTATTTATAGATAGAATATATCAATTAATGATAGTTACTTGGATTTTTTGAACCAAATTTGAATCATTACAAAATGATGTTGATGATAAAGATCGCAAATGTGAAAATACTCAACCTAAAACAATTAAAAATATTTTGAGCAAATAAAAGAGTAATTTTTTTATCACAGTTGAAATCAAAATTATCAGACAAAAGTAATTTGAAAAAATTGAATTTTTTTTACTAAGTTTGAAAAGTCGTGAGTTTTCTCAACCCTGCTTGTTAGCCTTCAATCACCTCCTACGAATCAATTTAAACATGATCAGTTGATTTATTCACTTGAGATTAGAAGTTGCTTGCTCCTGTATTTTTTCAGTTCGGGAGAAAACTCCCAATTTTTTGAAAACAAAGAACTAGGGATGACTTTCAGCGCTGGTTTTGCAATGGCTTCAAGTATATTCAAACATGTGTATTATTCACTCACACAAAATGTTTAATTTTTTTTGTTTCGAACTATAAAAGCAGCCAACATCTCCACTTTTGATGATGAATTAACTTTGCAAGCCAATGATGAGTTTTTTCTTTGTGTTAACGCTCCTGAAGCTCAATACAAGGTTTCATAAAGGACACAGTTAACTAATGAAATGTTTTGTATTTAATTTTACTCATTTTGTACATTTGTCTATTGCAGGTTCAAACTCTGGTTGCTTCATTCGTGCTGCTTCGAATTCATCCCAGCTGACGACATTTGAGTTCAACTTTCTCATAGGTTGCTTTTCGAGTATTATTCTTATGTTTGCATCAAAAATAACGTGCTCTATGATGTATTGTAGAGATTTTATGACTAAATTGGCGCAACATGTTTATGTGAATGGCTATTAATTATCTTAAAACAAAATTGGTGAAATCTGTTTCAGGAGTCTTTTCGATAAATGTCTTAAAGATATTGGTGTAGCATGTTTAAAGAACGTTGTGTAAACTTTTTATACCTACATTAATGTAACATTTTCAGCAAATGTTTTCTAAGCATTTTATCACGACATTGGTGTAACTTCTTTAATGAATGTTTTGTAAAAAGTCTATTACAACATTGCTGTGACATGTCTAATGAATGATTTGTAAAAAATTTGTAGCAAAATCGGTGTAATATTTTTAATGAACATTGTGTACGCGTTTTATATCGACATTGCTGTAACCTCTTTAATGAACGTTTTGTAAACAATCTATAACAACGTTGTTGTGGCATGTCTAATGGATGTTTTGCAAACAGTTAATAACGACATTGGTGTAACATGTGTAATGAACATTTTGTAAACGTTTTATACCGACATTAATGTAACATTTTCAGCAAATGTTTTGTAAACATTTTATCACGACATTGACGTAACATGTTCAATAAATGTTTTGTGGACATTTTGAGATGACGAATAGTGAAAACATTAAAAAAACATTCATAGGATGTTTCGCGAGGACAATGGGTGTAACATTGCAACAACATTGAAAGAAGTGTACAAAAAGTCATGAAATAAACATTTGCATACAATGTCCAGAGGACATTAATTGACATCCAGGCAACGTCGATGCAACATTATTATACATCGTTGCCTCAGCATTGTGCGAATGTTTGTGGGTAACGTTGGGAGTAACATTGGATTAATGTTTGAGGGTGTCTGCAGAAAGTTGTGAAATAAATGTTCTGCGCACAATGTTTAGGGAATATTGATGGACATCCAGGCAACACGAATACAACATTTTGAATTATCATTACATAAACATTGTATAAATGTTTGTCCACAACATTGGGAAAAACGTTTAAATAACGTTCGAGGGTGTCTACAGAAAGTAGTGAAGTAAACGTGCTGCGCACAATGTTTAGGGAATGTTGATGGACATCCAGGCAATATTAATACAACATTTTGAGTTATAATTACATAAACCTTGTACGAATGTTTGTCCACAACATTGGGAATAACGTTTAAGTAACGTTCAAGGGTGTCTACAGAAAGTAGTGAAGTAAACGTTCTGCGCAAAACGTTCAGGGGATCTTCACCGACATCCAGACAACGTTTGTACAACATTCACTTGCTTGTTGGGAATACCAAAGCTACAAATGATTAAAAAAAAAACTGAAAATGTTACTTCATAAACTTGTTCGGATGGCAATTTTTTATTGAAACATTCCTGAATAGAACGTTCCACATAGCCAATTCTTTTCCATCTAAAAATAAAAATGTGATTTTGAACTGTTTAGAAGTAGCTGCTGCATCCATTGCTCTGTACTTTTGTTATGGTAAATTTTATACTTTATGTGATGTTGTTGTGCCAGCGTCCATGTTAATAACCATGTCATTTTTTCTGACAGTTTCTATAGCTTTATTGATTACACAATGAATAATACTTGTGCAATTGGTGCAATAAAGACGAGTAAAGTACCCAAGTTTTATTATGCTTTTGTATATACCTTATATATCTGATCTGCATCTCATTATGAAATGATTTTTTAAGTTCTTTTGGTCTGAGGAACAAGCCTGGTTGTATTGTGCATATCTGAGTTCAGCTTACATATTGTAATAAAATTGCCTGACGAAAATGGCTTTGCCTGGTTTCCTTAGAATCCTCCCTTGCCTCTTGGCTCCTTTTTATCTCCTATCCCACACCCCTCTCTCCTGACCACCCCAAACCTTACCCAAGTGTATCACCTACTTATAGCAGCTTTCCTCCACCTGTAGTAGATATACCAATACCTGCAGAGTTGAGCAATGTACAAACCTACACACTTGGTACCCTTCGAACACCCTCCCCTCCCCACTTCCATCCTCTATACCTATTTTCCTAAATTTGCTCTACTTTTCCAATAAATTGGCAACCGCTCCTGTGACATGACAAGACTCCAGTCTCCTATAAAAGTAAACAAGAGTAGAAAATTCTGCAACATCAGAGTTGTTTTCTCTTACAAGG